>OY757919.1:13505870-13595870 GCA_963585895.1 Sepioteuthis lessoniana
GGAGGAAAAATTGGTCATAGCAAATTGTAAAAGTAAGAATATGTTAAATAAAAGATCGGAGGTGTTAAATAGTTGTAGACACAAAAGGGTGTGGTGACTATATAATTAGGAATAGGTTATAGAGAATTTTTTTTGGGGGGGGGGGTTCAAATAAAAATATGGTATCTGTAATTTAGTTATTTATATATTCTTTTTTTTGTTGTTTTTTTATTATGCAAATTCTAGGCTAGGTGGGGTTTTTGGTGAATAAAAGAAGGCGATTTCTCCTTAAAATTTAGTCGAGATTAGGCTTCCTGATGATCCGTTAAGGTGAAACTTTAGTAGAAGATTTTCGACTCGCGATTTAAGTTAATTCTATAATTGGCTCCATTGTTTTGTGTTGAGCACTTTAGTAATTGTAGCATTGCAGGATTTGCGGAGGGTTTTTTGGTTTTATTTTGACCACTGACTGCGTACCCCTTGATTTTTTTCAAGAAGTCGGACGAGGTTGGTCTTTTCTTTCTTTTTTACCCAAAAAACTTTTTTCTTTTTCCCCTGGGCGGTGATTCGAGGTACTTTTATCTCTTGTTCCTGACCAGGGTTTTTTTGTTTTTTCCGATACCGTGAATACTGGTAAATATTAGATTAGTATATATATATATATATATATATGAAATCAGAGTTTCCCTCCTCCTAGACTGGTTGCCATAACAAAGTGAAAGGGCCTAGCCTTCCCTACTATATATATATACATCAACAAAGGTGAACTGAAAACCTCCCAGGCTGTAAAGTTTATATGATGATATGATATCTGCTGTTGATCTTTTTACAAATTGGATCCAAGTACTACAACAATGATCGAAGAAGTGTTGGGACTGCAAGGGAGACTATGTTGAAAAATAAACCTCATATGGTTACATTCTATAAGAGTATCTTGGTCAATCTATAAACTTTTCAGCCTATCCTTATATATATATATATATATATATATATATATATATATAATGCAAATAAGGAAAGTGCATAAAAAAGTACTTGATGCGAATATGACAGAGTAGGTCTAAAACGTAAAATATCAAAATCCTATTCTCTTAAAGTCCGTTACTTAAAGGTTTATGAGGACCACCTAATCATTTGTGGTAAACAGGAGAAAAGTGGTTAGGCGAGCATATCTAAGGTGTGACGAATATATCACGTGGCATGATATTTGTGCATGTGACACGCACAAGAACATTATTGTTTTGTTGATTTTAAATATCTGAACAGTCCAAATACAGGTGAAATAGATTTTGAAATCAATCCGGTGGTAAGTGACACAGAAGATATTCGTTTATATGTCTGCACAGAAATCAATTCACGTTTTTGTGTTCAGCAATTTATGGTTTTCAGCATATTGTCAACAATACCCCATTTGATTATTAGTGTTTTACCAGTATATATATGATAAATATCAATAAAAGTGCCTATACGAAAAAAGTCTGGAGACATATCTAATGATCCTCGTATATATATATATATATATATACGAGGATCCTCGTATATATATATATATATATATATATACGAGGATCATTAGATATGTTTCCAGACTTTTTTCGTATAGGCACTTTTATTGATAATACTCACATGAAACTCTAGTCCTCTTCCACGTAATCTCCACCGGTTGCAATGCACTTGTGCCTTTCCAACAACTTCTGGAAGGCCCCATGGAAGTCCTCTTGTGTGAGCGTGTCATTGACCTTCGTCACAGCCTTTTTCATCTCCTCAAGGGTGGTGTAATGGTTAGCAAGGTAGACTAGCAAACCTACACGAGTGAGTTCGATTCTCATTGGGTGCCCAATTCATGCGGCCTTGTGCTACATCTAAGCAAAGAAAAGCTTAGTAAATTACCTCCTCAATTGTCTCATAACGACAGCCTCTGAGCTTAGGAAATAACTAAAAGTCACAGGGAGCAAGGTCTTGACAGTAAGGAGGCTGAGGAACTGTCTTGATACCCATTCTGGTCAAATAGTCTGTGACAAGCATGGACTTGTGGACTGGTGCATTGTCCTGGTGGAAATGTCACTGACCTGAACTCCCTTAAAACCTCAACATAGTAACCCTAACCCTTTGGCCAATCAACTCTGGTGTATTGACTTCCGTACTCCTCCCAAACCTCTCATCATCCCTCGCAGACTCCCTGCCTTCCTTGAATCTCTTATATGTTTGTTGACTGGATGGAGTAGTACACTGTTTATTTTGTTGGTTAACATTTTTGATCATACGTTTAATTTGTTCATCAACTATATAGTTAGGAAACCCATTATTGATGAGAGCCTGTTTTATGTTTTCTACCTCTTTATAAAATATTGTTTTGGAGGAGGAGATTAGTTTGACACGGGATATTAGATTATGAATAATTGCTTTTTTATATCTGAAGGGGCATTCACTTTTAAAGTTGAGGGTACAGGAGTTATTACTAGAAAGTTTTTTGTAAGTGGAGGTAGTGAAGTTATTATTGTTGTTAGTATCGATGAGAACATCTAAAAAGGAAATTTTATTGTTTTTGTTGAGTTCATGAGTAAAGTTAAGAACTGAATTGTTTTGGAAGGTGTCTTGTAGTATGCTGATTTCGTTAATATTATTAGTAAGAATAAGGATATAATCAACATATCTTAGGTATATTGGAGGTTTTTTTATGCTATTAAAAATTCTATTTTCGAGATCGGACATGTAGAAATTACTGAAAATCGGGCCCAGGACAGAGCCCATAGATACACCATCTGTGTGAACGTAAATATTTCAGACAGATGCACCTTTCTGACACAAGTTCAATAGCTCAGCATTTAAAAAAACATTCATGCCCAACAACACAACTACGGAAAATTCTTACCGACAACACAACAATATTAGAACATCAAAATAATAAACAAAAACTTCAGATTCTCGAAGCATTATATATTAGAAACCTGCAACCAACACTCAATAGAATTAATTTTCGAACCAGTGCTAATGTACTTAAATGTCTTTAGCTACTGGCACTAATTATAGAATTACATTTAAAAGCAAACGCCATAATCTTTAACGGCAAAGACGCCCTTACACAATAGTAATATGCTAAAACAAAAGTTACATCACTTTTGTAATAGATCCTCCCCTGATGATGGCCCAAAGTCGGGTAGAAAGTACTAGGGATACATACAACTATAGACAATACATAAATCAATTCCCCCCGAATACGATAAAAGTAATACGGGAATTCGAACGGATCCAGAAGAAAATATGTAGACATAAAATGTCTATTATGTTTAATGAAATTTGCATATATATATATATATATATATATATATACGTGTGTGTGTGCGTGTGTGTGGTTTTAGCATACAGATGATAAGCGTTTCTTGATAGTTATCCACAGATATCAGCTGGAATTGAAGGCACCACGTATATATGGGGTTTTTTGTTTTTGTTTTTGTTTTTTTTTTTTTTTTGTTTTTTGCTTAATGGCATTTCAACTTTCGTGATTATTTGATGCCAAACTCATCCTTGTAGAATAGGGGTGATATTAAACCCATAGCTCGGGGATAAAGAGTTCTTTGATTGCTGATTGGTTGGATTAGTTGCTTGATCTTACCCCAATGCAAAATAGGCCTGACCATCAGGATGATCATATTTTTTTGTGAAAGTGTTTCAATGCTGAAGAGTTTGATAATAAATCATCATCATCATCATCATCATGTCGTGCCGCCAGCACGGATATCCTTGACCATCTCTCGCCACTTTTCCCTATCGTTCATCGCCTCCGGCAGGTCTTCTGGGTTACATCCTGTGTCCTCACATAGCTGCTGTATGTAAGTTCGGGCTGGTCGTCCTGCTTTTGCTCGGCCATATGTGGGGGTCCATAGGATTACGTCACTTACGAGCTCGTCCTTGCTTCTCCAGCAGTGTCCGGCGTGTCTGGCTCGTCTGACCTGTATAGTTTTCGTGATGGGAGGCAAGTGGCCGTACAGTTGGCGTCTCGTGGGGTGTTGTCGCCAGGACTTGTTCAATATTGCTCCTAACATTCTTGTGTAGTTGCCGTCAAGTTTCTTCTCCAGCCGTTTGGTTAGCGTCCATGATAATAAATAATCCTTAATAAAACCCATTTTGATTCTATAATGTTCTGCTAGAATTAAAATACACACACACACACACACATATATATATATATATATAATCCGAGGAAAATAGTTTAAGGATTAGACTATTAAGTAATAAGCCAAAGGGTAGGAATATCTTGTTGAGTGATGGAAACAAATATTTAACGACTCGATTAAATAAATTAATATTTGAAACTGCTATTTAATTTGATAATTATATTAAAAGTTTGGACTTATTATATATATATATATATATATATATATATATATATATATAAATCTAATATATATTACAACATTATTCTTTTACTTATTACGGTTAACTTAACAAGCGATATGTTGATTATTCTTCATATAAATAACAAAGAAATCTTTTACGATACGTATCATAATTTGAAATAGACTTTTCGTAAATTAATATTAGCATTGATTTATTATTTTTAAACTATACGGATTATATCATTTAGTCTTTATAAAGTTGTTGACCGCAGTCGAGGGCGACCCAAAGGCTCCCTTTTCAATAACTACTACACCAAGGTGTAGGAAAGGGCGTTATTCTTTTCCCTGGATTGCCCCACTTTACTCTTGATATTGCTGAGTGTTAAGCAAGGAGGTATCAAGTACCATTCTTAAAATCTTTGGTATGACGCGACCTGGGATTGAACCCAGGTCTCCCGGACCATTGGCGAACACTCTACCCACTGAGCCGGTACACAATAATTTCAACGAAATTAAGGATTCATTTTTTTTTATAATTTTTTTTTTTAATTGAGACTCAAGTCACTATTAATTTTTTCAGTATTTACCATATTTTTATTCAGTAATATTTTAAATTATTGGTAACGGTTAAAAAAAAAAGAATAATGTATAAACATTATATTTCATAATATATTAAAGAGATTTCTTTTAAAATAAAATATTGAAAAAATGGGTTTTTTTTTTATTCTCTTCACGCTGGAAGCAATTTAATGCTGCCAAGATTATATTTAAACAAACAACTGTATTTGTCTCTATCTGAAGAGTGTTATTTTATAGACCTGAAATAAATTTATTATGAAATTACAAAATTTAATTTTTCCTTTTAATTTTTTAATACATACACACACACACACTTATATATATATATATATATATATATATATATATATATATATATATATATATATATAGTATTACCGATAAAAAGGCAAACATCTTACAGTTTTTATGAGATAATATTCTTTATTCTATAAACCAAAGATATATAGATTTGATTATATCAAGCGTATACTTTGTAGATGGTCTCGTTTAGAAGATGATTCTTATAACTTTTTATATATATCTGCCATATTGAAGTTAGCAATTA
The DNA here is from genome assembly GCA_963585895.1 of Sepioteuthis lessoniana. Lineage (NCBI taxonomy): Eukaryota > Metazoa > Mollusca > Cephalopoda > Myopsida > Loliginidae > Sepioteuthis > Sepioteuthis lessoniana. The sequence continues at coordinate 13,511,313 of OY757919.1, forward strand.
TTTTGTCCGTTTCAATTGTCATACTTTCCAGATATAATGAGAAACGAAGATAGATAGATAGATAGATAGATAGATAGATAGATCTTTTCATGTTTGTATCAATCATCCAGATAGATAGATAGATAGATAGATAGGTATGAACAGACATAGATAGATAGATAGATAGATAGATCTTTTTATGTTTGTATCAATCATCCAGGTAGATAGATAGATAGATAGATTGGTATGAACAGTCAGAGATAGATAGATAGATAGATAGATCTTTTTATGTTTGTATCAATCATCTAGGTAGATAGATAGATAGATTGGTATGAACAGTCAGAGATAGATAGATAGATAGATAGATAGATAGATAGATAGATAGATAGATAGATAGATAGATCCTTTTATGTTTGTATCAATCATCCAGATAGATAGATAGATAGATAGATAGATTGGTATTAACAGACATAGATAGATAGATAGATAGATAGATAGATAGATAGATAGATAGATCTTTTTATGTTTGTATCAATCATATAGATAGATAGAATGATAGATACGATCTGATATAGCTACTAATCGAAACACAGACATAAAATAATGGAAATCTCGTCTTTAATAATCTCGCTCTCAGTAAATATATACGTTTTGCTTTTTCTATGATAGTCGCTTTACTGTTCTGCTTTAGTTATACATTTTATCTGGAAGGTTAGGGTATATTCTGTGCAATTTAATGCGTGCACCTTTATGGGTAAATACGTGCACTTAGATGCTCTTATACTGCTTCGCATCTAAATAAATGTACTTGAAGTGGTCACCCATGCATTAAATAGAAATATGGATAATACACGAGGCTCAAAAGTGGAGTCAATCTGATATGTCCACAAAAAGAAGCGATTTTCACACTGATACAGAGACATACAAATATTAATGGATACGTACACAGCTAAAAGAACTTTGTTCATATCAACGTAAATCTTCCTTTGTTCGTCCCGTAAAATTTACATCTGTTACATTATGGGCGTGTCATATTGCTACTTGATCCCATACAGAACCTCGAAAGCCGTGGATCTTTGCTTCAACGCATAAATTTTCCTTTGATCGTCTGCTAAACACAAATGAGAGGGAAATATAGTCAGCCATCGACAATTACTGTTGATGAAAAAGTCTTTATTTCGATTTTTCATGTCTAGATTAGAAACACGTTTTTAAAACCTAAAATCCATGAAAAAAGGTACCTTAAGCTTAATATACCACATCTATATCTATGTATTTACCCAACCCCTCCGCCTGAAGCAGGATACGACACAGAGTCAATTTTCAAGAGGTTTTTACAGTTTTAAATTCAGATTTTGCCTTCCCTTAGTCCATTTATCACAAAAAGATTAAAGAGCATAGTCTGACCTACAATTCACTCATAGCTGAAGAGAAAATAGTGGGATGCATACCGTTCCGAACGAGCAATACGCGAAATGCAGTTAAGCAGCGATGTGCCTAGTCAGTACTTACGAGGCGAATACGATATGTTTCCAGACTTTTTTCGTATGGGCACTTTTATTGATAGTACACACATGAAACTCTAGTCCCCTTCGAAGTAATCTCCTCCGGCTGCAATCTACTTGGTGTACCGTTCCAATAACTTCAGGAAGGTCCCATGGAAATCCTCTTGTGTGAGCGTGTCAATGACCTTCATCACAGCCTCTTTCCTCTCCTCAATTGTCTCATAACGACAGCCCCTGAACTTAGGGAATAACCAAAAGTCACAGGGAGCAAGGTATGGACTAGAGGGAGGCTGAGGAACTGTCTTGGTGCCCATCTTGGTCAAATAGTCTGTGACAATGATGGAGTTGTGGACTGGAATGCCACTGACCCGATTTGAAGAGTGCTGGCCTCTTCCGACCGAATTTCTTCTTGAACTCCCTTAAAACCTCAACATAGTAACCCTAAACCTAACCCTTTGGCCAATCAACTCTGGTGTATTGACTTTCTTACTCCTCCCACACCTCTCATCATCCCTCACAGACTCTGTGCCTTCCTTGAATCTCTTATGCCACTCAAGAACTGATGCTCGATTCATGCAAGATGGTCGAAAAGCAGTCTAAAGCATTTCATACGTTTCTGTGGCATTTTTTTTTTTCAAGTTTAAAACTGAATTTTATTGCATATCGTTCTTCTAAAGTGTCACCACGTCCAGATTGCATTTTTGAAATTCACTAGCTGTGACAACCAGGCTTTAGTAGAGTGTATTCCAATTGCTGCTGTAGCTGTTCATTTGAACCTGAAATCATAAAAATTGGTCAGTCGTCACATAACATGTATAGCAATAAGATAGAGAATTTTCAAGAGTCTACGATAATTTAAGATGCCCATACGGAAAAAAGTCTGAAAACTTATCGTATGCACCTCGTATGAGAAGGAAAATTTATATGGGAGAGTCCCCATTGTGTAATAGCTAAAATGCCGGATTTTGACATCGTAGTAAGCGTGTTAGAACTCCAGTCGCGCTATTAAGTTCACTTTCGAACGAATACCCTTTGGAGAGGTGTGTCAGTCTTATTTCTCCTGCTATGGGTTAGATAGTATCACTATTCTTCTTATAAAAGGATGGCTTTGGCTTAAGATAACTCTTGAAGTTTGATATGCCATTAAACAAAGAAATAAACGAAAGTTCTTCGTGGAAAATATCAATAAAAAAAAAGGATTATTTTGTGTGTTATTTTTCTGACTGCTGTCCACATATTCGTTGTTGTTACTTGCAATACAACGTTTCGGTCGCTGTACCCTCATCTTAAAAATTCAGACAGATAAAAAAATAGGAAAAAGAAAAAAATCATAATTATACCTGGGCGTTTAATACGTTTAAAGGTGAGACAACTGAGGTTACTGTCACTCAGACAAAGTGCCGTTGGTAACTAAGTCACCAATGCAATCATTAAAGATCAGAGCGTCCTCTGTTGGCAGAAAATGACAAGAATCCTTCTTTTTTTTTTTCTGAGTTTCACAAAAAAATTTTATTTGTAAGTGTTTTTTTCTTTCGAGTATTTTACTTTCTCTTTTGTGGGTTATGTCACTGTTCACGCATATATTTTTGAAACTTTTTTAGTGGATAAAGAAGAAAGTAATTTCCTTGTGTATTACTCGCTGTTTGTTTTGACAGTATGTCATTTTTGTCTATTTTTTCTTTGTATTCGTCGAGGTTGGCATTTATGACTTCACGTGTATTCTTCATCTTAAGCATCTTTTACACGTCAAGTTTATCACACACATTATATCATTTTATTTTTTTGTTTATTTATATTTTGTTATTCATTTTCACCCTGTTTTTTGCTTCCATTATTATTATTTATTATTATTTTATCGTTCTTTTGGAATTTTCTTTTATCGTTTTTTTTTCTTTGTTTTGTTTTGTTTTGTTTTGTTTTGTTGGAGGTTTTTTTTTTCTTTGTATATGTGTGAATCTGTTTTTACAAAGCCGTCATTGTTTTTGTCTTTTTCTCACGTTTTCAAAAAAAAAAGTTTGTTGTCTGCTTGTTAGAATTTTACATATAGTTTTCCCATCTTTATTATCATTAAGATGTTGTTTTTTTTCTCAATTTTTACACTATTTTCTTTTCTTGTCTCAACAATATTTTCCCCAAGGTTTTAACCTATCTTGCTCCTTCTCGCCAACCTTTTGTTCAGAGATTATGATCATTTGAACTCAAGTCGTATTAAATGAGTTACTGAAAGGATCACGTAAAAACAAGGTCTCCCCTCAGACTCCGCCATATTTCTCAATATTCTAGCTGATTTCAGTATTAGCTAGACGACCAATGAACAGCCCAGTCGGTTGCTGCTGTACAGGATGGAACGATACAATTGTCGTCCTAAAGAAAACAACTCTACAGCTTTATTTTTAAACTTTTATTAAAAAAATCAATTCAGGTAACGGGATTATGTAGTAAAGCTGACATCTATTCAATGTAGCCGCCTTTAGCCTCAATCGCCGCCGCGATACGGATCCGGAACTGGGAGCATGCCTTTTCCACAAGCGCCGGCGGGAGCTCGGCGAATACTCGGCAGATGGCGGCGATCAGGCTGGCTTTGTTGTTGTGGGAGGTCATGTTGGTGATGTTCTCGACGTATGTCCAAACGAAGTAGTCCAGCAGGTTCAGGTCGGGATACAAAGTCGTAGCACTCCTTCTGAAGCCAAGCCTGGGTCTCGTTGGACTTGTGGGCCGGCGCCGAGTCCTGCTGCCACACCCAGGGTCTGCTACCGGCCACCGGATTGCACCAGGGGATCACCACACTCTTCAGCACATCTAGGTACACTTTGGTGTTGACTTTCAAGCTGACTTCGAAGATGTGAGGTGGCATGATGTGGCGCTCACCTGAAACCACACCAAAGACCATAACCGTAGCCGGAAACTTTGTTTTCATCACCCTGGGCACGTCTCTGTTATTCGTGGCAATCCCGATTTGCATTTTGAGGGTGCTGGCAATGGTCCTGTTGTCATAACTTGCATCGGTAGAGGGCATGAGTTGTAGAGCGGCGCATCTCCGGTCTCGCTCGTTGAACATTGTGTCACTTTCAGACATGATAGAAGGCTCCTATCGCTCTTGGGATTTGTACACAACTGGCCAACTAGTAGATGGTCTGCAACAAAAAAGAGAACCGGTTTTCATTAAACTGAAATGGAATCATATCGTCTTTTCTAGGGCGACAATTTTATCGTTCCACGCTGTAGAATCCACCGACTACATCTCTACAGAAGTGTCCTGGATATGACACTAAACTGAATCTGATGGTGAGGTTCCATTCCAGGAGCTTTGGGTAATGTGGAGTACCTCTTCATTGCCATTACTCCCAGGTCCACGCTGACCTGGAGTGGTAGTACCGGTTAGGGTACTATCTATAGGTAAAATAGGAATAATGTTTAGAGTATTCGCCAATGGCCTAGGAAGCTGAGGTTCAATCCCCGTTCGAGTCATACCAAAGACTCAAAAATTGGTATATGATTCCTGCTTGCTTAACACTCGTGATTATAAGGTATGGAACAAGGGTAAAGTGGAGCAATACAGGGAAAGGAGTAGCCCCTCCCCTGCATCTCGATGTTGTAGCTATTGAAAAGGGAGCCTTTGTCTCGCCCTTGACAACAGTTGCCAACTTTTTTTGATACTTGTATTTAACAGAATATAAATAGAACTATTAGTGATAGCAATACTTTAAATAATTCAGTTGTGTGCAAATAAATGAGCTCTCCTTGTTTTAAAATATTACCTATAAAGTATTTGTTTATAAATCATACATAAAAAAGGATTTGACATTTAATAACCTACAAGGGTTGATATGCCATAAAACACATCAAACCATTTACATACAACTATAGACAATACCTAAATCAATTCCCCCCGAATACGATAAAAGTAATACGGAAATTCGAACGGATCCAGAAGAAAATATGTAGACATAAAATGTCTATTATGTTTAATGAAATTTGTGCATATATATATATATATATATATATATATATATATATATATATATATATATATATAAAGATGCGTGTTCAAAACAAATCGAAGACTGCTTTCATAATTTTAATTCTGATTGTCACAGACTCATCCAGATTGACGTAATGACGTCTAGACTTCATTACTTTATTATTAGATAGACGTATCCCAAACAGTTAACTAAATCTATTCTCATTCTGAAAGATTACACCCCACTTTTTTTTTAAGAGATAAGGTTTATATTTATTGCTAGCCACCTGAAGCATCTCCATTAAGGAGGATGTGAAAGAACTGGAAAATGTTTAACTGCATCTTCGGAGGCTTACTTCCAGCAGGTTACCACGTTAAACCAATTTTTTCTCCTCCTGCCATCGTGCGGGGTAAAAACAAAGGCTGATGTCTAGACGTTTAGACATCATCCTTTTATCATGACTTACTCAGGCTGTTTGTTTTTCGCTTCTTGTAATACCTTTGGGAAAGACATAAATCCATTTTTTTCTATCCTACCGACCCAGGTATGGATAAATAACGGGGATGACTGGGCTCTTTAGCCTTGGTACGGCAACCAGTACAGGAGAAGGACAGCTTAGTAAATATTGAATTTGATGGCATTGAATAACCTACAAAGGTTGATATAACATTAAACAACGAAACCAAATCAAACTAATTTACTCAGCTTAGCCTAGTGTGGCACAATGCGACCATGGAGCACCTAAGGAATATCGAACTCAAATAGTAATTGACAATTATCCAAGATCGCACCATTATACAACACAAGGTGGCCATACAAATTTGCTAAGTTTTACTTTGTTTCAGCTCAAAGTTACTAATATGAGGCACCTAGCGAAGATCGAATTCATTTCTCAATGGTAATGTTGCAGAAACCTGATAGGGTAGTTTTGAAATCAGACTTTTCATTCTTTAGGGTGATTCTCTACTAAGAATCCATTGAAATAAAACAGGAAAAATCGAATACAAACCAAATGTTTCACGAACACGAATTGGGTTTATAGTGAGAATTGATTTATTTCTTCAACAGTCTTATATATATATATATATATATATATATATATATATATATATATATATATATATATATATATATATATATATGAACAATTGTGAATCAGTCATTTTCATGAATTATAGAAAAAAAAAATTGTCACCATTATATTTAAGATTACAATTTATCAAAGTGGGTGGATTTAAAACGCTGATATTTGGCTACAATAAACGAATGGGTTTTGTCAAGGAATATCCGGCGAGATACGAAAAAATTCTTTTCAGCACTCTATAATTCTCACGAAGACAAAAATGAACCACATAATATATTACAAAAATTGACTGAAAACGCTTCTTGCTCATATGTTATAAATTCACATTATATATATATATATATATATATATATATATATATATATATATAATTTATCTATCATGCTTAACTTAGATTTCACACACACATACACATTATTTTACAATTGACAAATTATATAAATACTTATATAGCCTGGATACGATGCCAATTGAATGAATGGAATATTCAATTTTTTGTGAATAGCTTTCATATTTCTCGTTCGAATTTGTTTAAATTTTGGCTGTTTACTCTTAACAGTATATCAATTTGATATATAAAAAAATCTGCTCGTATTTCACTGACAAAGCAGGTTTTCTTTGAAACGCGAAATTAGATAAATTCAAATTATCATGAAGGAAATGCCTGATTATTGACATTTATCGAATTGATATATTGTTAAGAGTAAACTGTCGAATTTTAAACAAATTCGAGCGAGAAATATGAAAAATATTTACAAAAAAAAACAAAAACAGAACAGAATATTCCATTTCACTGAATTAGTGTAAGTATATTTTATATTTGTCTCTGAGACCTGCAAAATTTATTTAAAATATCTATCCTATATTAATTAACATACTAATTATTATGAAATATTCCTCTAAAATTATACCTACTTGAATCAAAATTGGGCCCTTCGGGTGGTGTAATCGTTAGCAAGATAAACTAACAATCTTGACGACTGAGTTTGAGTTTCATTGGCTACCCCATTCATAAGACCTAGTATCACATCTAAGCAAAATGCTTTGTAAATGACTACATTATCTTAACTTTAACTGGGGGAATTTTCACACCAGAAGATGGATTAAATTTTACAGCATTTCAAACTGTCTAGGGTTATTCTATACCATATGGTTAAGAAATTGTACCAACTGTTTACATTTTTTTGTATAGTTCTTTCTAAACCTTGTTTTTGTTTTGTTTTGTTTTCTTGTTTGTTTTTTGTTGTTTGATTTGTTTCGTTTCATTTTTGTTTTCTTGTTTGTTTTTTGTTTTTGTTTTTTGGGGGGTTGGGGGTTCTTTTTTTGTTTTTTGTTTTCTTGTTTGTTTTTTGTTTTCGTTTTTTCGAGTTTTTTTGCATACAGTTACATGATATCAAGTATTCCTATCTAATACAAATAATTTGCACACAGTTGTATGGTTTCAAGTATTCCTATCCAATACAAATAATTTGCACAAAGTTGTATGGTTTCAAGTATTCCTATCCAATACAAATAATTTGCACAAAGTTGTATGGTTTCAAGTATTCCTATCCAATACACATAATTTGCACAAAGTTGTATGGTTTCAAGTATTCTTATCCAATACAAATAATTTGCAAAAAGTTGTATGGTTTCAAGTATTCCTATATAAAACTAATACTAATTCTATTTCTGGTTAATTTCAGCCAAAGTTCCCACTCAAATGCCTTTTCTTATGTCGACCTCACGTCATTATTTTTTCCTGACAGTTGCTTCAACAGGCCATTTTTTAGTGCATATATCATAAACTCAATCACTATAGATAGGGAATATGTGTGAATTAAGGAATGAATACACACACACACACACACACACACACACATATATATATATATATATATATATATTTGTGTGTGTATGTGTGTATACATAATAATAGGAAGAACTTTGTTGGTATGTAAAAAGATGAGTATATCATATTTACCAACCCCCTCCGCTCGGGCAGGATATGACACAAATGTCAACCTTTAAGCGGAGTTTAACATGTTTGAATTCAGAGTTTTCCTCCTCCAAGACTAGTTGCCTGACCAAGGCTGAAGAACCCAGTCTGTCCTACTATTTCCCCATAGCTGGAGGGAGAATAATTGGATTCATACCTTTCCCAAGGGTATTTGTGCTATGTAAAATGCAATCAGTCATGTCTAGGATTTGAAAAGAGATGAGTTTATGTGTTTCTGTATTTTTTGATAAATGATCGAAGTAAAATCAGTCTTTCTAATATCTAAACTTTGTTTTCATCACCCTGGGCACGTCTCTGTTATTCGTGGCAATCCAGATTTGCATTTTGAGGGTGCTGGCAATGGTCCTGTTGTCATAACTTGGATCGGTAGAGGGCATGAGTTGTACAGCGGCGCATCTCCGGTCTCGCTCGTTGAACATTGTGTCACTTTCAGACAGGGTAGAAGGCTCCTATCGCTCTTGGGATTTGTACACAACTGGCCAACTAGTAGATGGTTTGCAACAAAAAAAAAAAAGAGAACCGGTTTTCATTAAACTGAAATGGAATCATGTCGTCTTTTCTAGGGCGACAATTTCATCGTTCCACCCTGTATATATATACTGCTTTTGAAGGTTATATAACCAACAGAGGGGCTGTTCTATGTCTAGAATAGAGAATATAAAGATAGCATGAAATAGAAATTAAAACGACGTACTGCAACTAACAATTTCACGCTTTCGCAATCGCCTGGCAATACTAAATTCTGAAAAATGACACGTATAGAGGGTTGAATACAGAATATAAAACAGAATCGGATTTAGATCCGAAAAGTGTGCAGAAAAATAGATGAAATAAAAATATATTCACAAAAATTGCTACCTTAGCTATAATATGCTAAAAAACATAGAATTCCATAAATTTCTGATAAATTGTAAAAGCCCCAACGTCAAAAAACACCGTTCGTTTTCTCTCAGAGAAAATCTACTTTGGCTATATATAAATATATATATTTAATATATATGTACAACCTACATTAAATACCCTACAATGGTTGATATGCTATAAAACCCAGCCAAACCAAATCATATATATTTAATATATACGTATAAAAAGAACTAAGCAGTAACTGACCTACAAGGGTTGATATGCCACAAAACCAAACCAAGCCAAACCAAATAGTCTTAGTAGCGTGTTCGAGATCAATTCAAAAGTTTACTACAATCCGACAACAGTGAAAATATAATATCAATATGGCGTCCAAGATGGCCGCCGGCCAATTTCTTAAAATTCTTGTAACTCGTTCATTATTCATTCTAGACAAGGCTTATGAACTATATATCTTTTTTGTTTCAAGGGTGTTTTGTAGGATAATAAAACCCTATCCCAAGTCTGACCACTGGAATGGTTACATTTTCAAGATGGCGTCCAAGATGACTGCCGCCAAATCCTATAAATGCTAATTACTCATTCATCGTTTGTCATACAAGGTATTCATTCGGTTTTTGTTATATCAAGCGTGTTTATTATTAACTATGCAGTCTGACCACTAGAAATGCATGACTTTTCAAGCTTATGTCTAAGATGACCGCCAGCAAATCCTTAAAACGCCCATGATTCGTTTTTTATCGGAGGGAATCCAAGACAGGTTACATAAATGGTATTTTGCATTATCAGGTCTGCTTAATGATATTCCAAAGGTCTGCCATAGACAGACAGTTCTAAGACGGCGTCCAAGATAGATTTTTATCATTTTTCTTGACTAGTTTTGATACTTTCGAAATTCCGGGAAACGTAGGTGACATTTTCTCCATCAACAATCATTAAGCTACTCAAATTATGACAGAAGAATGGGCAAATTTAGATAGATATTGATTGGCATTGTGACTTACGAGGATCATTAAATAAGTTTCCAGGCTTTTTTTTGTATGAGCATTTTTATTGATAGTACACACATGAAACTCTAGTCCCCTTCGAAGTTATCTCCTCCGGCTGCAATTCACTTGTTGCCCCATTCCAACAACTTCTGCAAGGCCCCATGGAAGTCCTTTTATATGAGCGTGTCGATGACCTTCGTCACAGCCTCTTTCATCTCCTTAATTGTCTCATAACGACAGACTCTGAGCTTGGGGAATAACCAAAAGTCACAGGGAGCAAGGTCTGGACTACAGGGAGGCTGAGGAACTGTGTTGATGCCCATCTTGGTCAAATAGTCTGTGACAAGGATGGAGTTGTGGACTGGTGCATTGTCCTGCTGGAAATGCCATTGACCCGATTTGAAGAGTGCTGGCCTCTTCTGACGGAATCTCTTCCTGAACTCCTTTAAAACCTCAACATAGTAACCCTAACCCTAACCCTTTGGCCAATCAAGTCTGGTGTATTGACTTCCTTATTCCTCCCACACCTCTCATCATCCCTCACAGACTCCCTGTCTTCCTTTAATCTTTTATGCCACTCAGAAACTGATGCTCGATTCATGCAAGATGGTCGAAAAGCAGTCTGAAGCATTCCATACATTTTCTCAGTTTAAAACACAATTTTATTGCATATCGTTCTTCTAAAGTGTCCTCACGTGTAGATTGCATTTTTGAAATTCACCAGCTGTGACAATCAGACTTTAGTAGGGTGTATTCCAATTGCTGCTGTAGCTGTTCATTTGAACCTGAAATCATAAAAATTGGTCTGTCATCTCATAAGATGTATAGCAATAACATAGTGAATTTTCAAGAGTCTACAACAATTTGAAATTCCTGTACAAAAAAAGTCTGGAAACTTATTGAAGCACCACGTCCTTGCTGAACTGCAATATGAGTTCAAATTCCAGTCGCTCCATTACGTTCAATTACGGACTAATACCCTTGTGAAAGGCATGAACCCCCTTTCCCTTCAGGTATGTGTTAAATAGTACCACCACTGTTCTTCTACAAGGATAGCTTTAGCATCAATTATCCCATGAGTGATGATATGCCTTTAAACAAAGAAACCAAGATAGATAGATAGATAGTTCTTTTCCAATTATCTCATCAAAAGTCACAGCAGTTTCGAAATGTTCCAGCCACTCCTTTACAAAAAAAAAAAACAACAGTTCTCGCATTTGATCTTGTAAATCTGCCTAGAAAAGCAGCATTCATTTTCTTAGCTTTTACTTGAATTCGAACTCTAATTTCCAGCCGTTGTTAAAAAATAACGCAAGATGTAACTGCTGTAAGGCAGACTCCATTGGCGTAGGCCTGCCTCCTTTGCTATTAGGAATCAACATGACCAGCTACCATAAAACAAGTTTCAAAATATATAATGATTAGTGACCATAATATGACTTGCGTGGTTTGACCTGGGTAAAGACCACAGAAAGTACCACAGGGTGTAATAAAGTGACAATTCTTTACTTTTGGCCTTTAACCGCAGTTCTTTTGGAAGATAAATCACCAGCCAACTTTACTTTAACTACTTTCATCCTTCTAGAAAAAGAAAAAGAGAGAGGGACGAATGTAAACAGCTGATTCCTTCTTCATGATAATTTATGAGTTGGGAATGAAACTTGAATTTAATTATTCTACAAATCGTCCCAGGGGCTCGTATAGTAGCATTTATTTATTGTATTTTATTTCTTCTTGCTTCCTCTGGCGTCCTCTTTAGTCCCACATGTATATGGCTTCTCCTGTAATATATATTAATGCATTTGCTTTCTTTTCATCTCATTTTTCTTGTAGAGTTCAGTTCAGTTGATAAGTAGCAGAAGGTGAATTATCGTGTTGTCCATAGAAAATCAATGAATTCGCACATCATAGAGGTGTATATGAGTATAGTGTAATGCTTATTATCGTAGAAAATAAAACCGGCGAGCAAAGTTCAATTTTTGGACGACGCTGTCTGAATTTCACTTTCTTCTAATAACCTTAGGGAAAGGCATGATTTAATCCCCAGTCACCTATTCATTGCTAAATAGTAAGGCAGGTGTATAGAGCTTTTTACAAATACACCTACTCAAGCTGAATTTTATCGTATTTACCCAACCCCTCCGCTCGGGCAGCATATGACACAAGGTCAATTTTTAAGCGGAGTTTAACAGGTTTGAATTCAGAGTTTTTCTTCTCCTAGACTAGTTACCTCGCCAAGGTTGAAGAACCTTGTCTGTCCTACTATTTACCCATAGCTGGAGGGAGAATAATTGGATTCATACCTTTCCCAAGGGTATTAGTGCTATGTGAAATGCAATCAGTCTCGTCCAGGATTTGAACTCGTGTCGCCGTGTCCATTTCCAACGACGATAACCATTACACCACGGGCACTTCCACAAGCCGAATTTTATCCATAGCCTGAAACAGGCAGCAAGAGGCACTGGTCTCTACGGGAACTCAGATAAAACAGAATTCATACGTTTTTATCAAGACGATGCCATCTCTTCACTAAATGGTGATGCTCTGAAATTAGTACCATAGTTCGTATCTCATCTACTAAAAGCGATGTCATAAAACGGGAAGTATTCTAAGTGGTGTCCCTGTCAGCACTACTGTATAGTTGCACCTCCCGAGCTTTGACGAAACGCATTGAGAAAAAGCAAAAGGAGAACTACACAGGGACGCTGCGAGTGGTTTGGAACAATTCCTATAAGCAACACCGAACAAAAAAACCGTTGTACAACCACTTACCTCCCACCTTACAAACCATCCAAGTTAGATGAACAAGACATTCCCCAAAGCTCCAAGACTAGAGCCTCACCATCAGATTGTTTAACGTCATATACAGGACACTCATTGGAGGGGTGTCTTACGCCTCTGCAGAGATCCATTCGGTGTATTCTATAGCCCCGGCCGACTGAGCTTCATATAACTGTGTTTAAACTATTTGTATTTAGACATATATATATATATATATATATACATGTCTTATGATTATATAACTTGGACAAAAAAACTCCTAAGAAACAACTACACATGTACATATAATAATTTAATTCTTTCAAAAATAGGAATCACTGGCCGCAGTTTGAAAGTTGCCTCAAATCATCTTCAGACCACGGCACAATATGCATCAAGTAGGATTTGGTCGAGAAGTTTTCACCATGAAGGAAATACACGCGGAACCACCATTCCCATGTGATTACGTAAGAAACGGTTACTGTAAACGCGGAATAACATCAACCACCGAAAGAAAACGCGTTTTTTTTAATCACAAACTGCACACTAAAAATGAAGATTAACATCCAATGTAGTTTCTGCTCTTAATTGATCTGGTGTATATATATATATATATATATATATATAATTCTCTTAATACCCTGTCAGGTGGCAAAAGCTGCTTGGTAGCGCCAGGAGTGGCAGTAACCCCTTGAGCTACCGAAACTGTTATTACCCCAGGTTGGCGGCTGATGAGGACAGGGTATCGCACGTGCTTTCACACGTTGTATGATGAAAAAAGAAATTATAAATGCGATTCCCTTTCCACAAGGAATTGAAATAAGACTAAACGGGTTGACATGCCGTTAGAATTAATCAATCAATCAAAGATTTTGTGTCTACTCTCAAGAGTTTTACAAGTCATAATGAGAAGATGATTTCATCTGATGATAATAATAAGGATGGTGCTGACAACGTAGATGTTGATAAAGGAGACAGTCGTGGATACGATGGAAAGATTGATGTTGGTGAATCTCGCCTCTGTCTAATCCAAACCGAACTTGTATCCCCCATAGACCAGAATAATGCAGAATAACGTCGGTCCCGCAGAGACGAGCGAATCAGACATTTTTGGCACGGCTCTCCTGGTTTCCTAAGTGCATACACATTGCTCTTTAAATCGTGGACAAAGAAGGAGAGGAGATCGCCTGCTTTACCGTAAATTGTTCGTCATTAATGTTCCTGTGTGCAGTTCGACGTACCTGGCAAATGGCCGGCCGCAATCGTGGCCAATGTAGGCAAGGACGGACCGACATCATAGCTTTAGCTGTATAAACAATCACAAAATATTGGCATGGATTCCTCCTGCTGACTGGTCGTCTATGGAAAAAGAAAAGAAAGAGTAAGTTTGCAATGCTTGTATTATGTGGGGAAAAAGCCTGATGATAAGTAATTTGTTGCTTTTAATGGCATATGGTGAAAAAGTGTTGAGCAACAAAAGGGTCTTCTTTTTTTGACTGACTGTATTTATTTATTTTATTTCATTTGTTTTATTTTTGCATTTTTTTATTCATTGATCAGACTCCTTTTTAGGGGTGTCCTCGTGGCGTAATGGTTAAAGCGACAGACAGCGGAATCGTCGTAAGCGAGTTCGTACTCCAGTCGCGCTATTACTTTCACTTTCGGGCAAATACCCTCGGGAAAGGCATGAACCCCCTTATCCTCCCAGCTATTGGTTAAATAGTACCTCTACTGTTCTTCTAGGAGAATGACTTTGGCATTAAATAACATATAAAGGTTGATATGCCATTAAAACGAAGAAACCCAACTCTTTTTCTATGTGATTTCCTTTCTGCAAACAGCTCTGTAGGTCATTTCTTTTTAGTTAATGGTTATAAAACATCTTCCTTATTATACAGAAGAATTAATTTCTCTGTATGATCTGAGTTCGTCAAACGTGTGTGATATGCAAACGACACCATATAATCCAGAAAACAAAACTAGTTTACTTATTTACCGCTCTAAAGCGCCCAATACCTTTTTTTTTTACTTGTCTGAGGATTACCTGGAAAAGCCCCATAACATCTAACAACGCCCAATTGCCCGGAATCACCCAACAACACCAGATTACTCTCAATAGCTCGATATCAAATATTCGAAAATGCCTTTCAACACCAGACTGGCTAACGTGACAAAAATATATCATCATCATCATCAATTGGTGCAGATAGTACGGACTCTCTCTCTCTCTCTCTCTCTCTCTCTCTCTCTCTCTCTCTCTCTCTCTCTCTTGTTCACTCGCTCTCCCTATCCGTCCCTATCATTCATCTCTGCTGGCAAGTCCTCCAAACTTGATCCAGTATCCACACTGAGCCACACTGGTCAGCTAATATTGGTGCATCCATGTGTGGAAGTCCATGAAAGAACGTTATTTAGGAATTTGTCCTTGCTTCTCCTGCAGTACCATACATGTCTTAGTTTTACTTGGATTGTTTTTGTGACGGGAGGTAGGTGGCCGTGCAGTTGCTGTCTTGTCGAGTGTGACTTCCAGAATTTGTTCAAAACAGCACATAATATTAATGTGTGGTTCTCATCTAGCTTTTTCTCACAGCGTTTTATTTGCATCCAAATGGTGCATCCATAGAGTTGTATTGACACAGCCACAGCTTGAAAGAAATACCATTTTACTTTATCGGAGCTCTCACCCAATATATATATATATATATATATATATAACATTGAACATTATAGAATTAATTTTGAATCCAGTGCTAAAGTACTAAAATGTCTTTAGTTAATGGCACTATTAATTGAAACAAAATTTTAAAAGTAAACGCTACACAATACAACAGTACAAACGCTCATTCTTACAATATAGTAATGTACATACAAAAGTTACATCACTTTTGTAATATATCCTCTCAACCCCGATGATAGCCCAAAGTTGGGCAAAAAGTACTTGGGAAATAACTAATCATGAAAGGTTTATTAACCAATTTCCGCCGGATATTATAAGATCGATACGGCAACTCGAAAGGATTAATTAAAAAATATCTCGACAAAAAAATTCTCTATATTGCTCAATCAAATACGTATCCATGAAGATATGACACCCAAATATCTACCTATCTATCAATCTATATATATATATATATATATATATATATATATATATATATATATATTTCGGAGCTCTCACTTTATATTTCATCCAAGGAATCACCCTCACTGCTATCTCTCAACCAAATGAGTCATCACTCCCTAAAAGGTATATACAAGCATTGTCCAACCTAACCCAAAACATGAGCAACACCATCTCCCCACCCCCTCTGACAAAAGTGGTGGCGTTTTAATCATGCACAGAGGTACGTCGACAAAATTAATTCACTTCTTAAAGGCACAAACACCTATGAGATATCTAATCGAACCACCATAAACAAAAACATTACCTCCTTCAGCAAACATATATATATATATATGTGTGTGTGTGTGTGTGTGTGTGTGTGTGTGTGTGTGTGTGTGTGTGTGTATGTGTGTGTGTCTGTGTGTGTGTATTATACGAAGTTTGATATGCCATTGAACAAAAGAAACCAAACCAATTAATTTAAAGAACTATCTAGAAACCAAATTGATCATTAAATATTATTTGATTAAATTATAATTATTCAATTAAATGATATCAATATTCAATTAGATTTAAACAATCCTTTTCGTATTTTTTTATGCAAATTCCCTCAGTTTAGTCACATTTTGTGGAAAAAATATCCTTCGATAGATAATTGGTTATTGCCTACACAAGTACCATCATAAACTTAATTCTTTTATTATAATGATAATATAAAAATAATTTTCTTCGGATTAACATCGATTAAGAACAAAACGTTCAGAACAAAACGTTCAATCTTTTAGGGAATAGTTGCTAGTTTAATCTAAAGAAGAAGGGATCAGTTTGTTACGTTACTTTTACGTCAAAAAGAACACCCTACGGACAGTGTTCTTATGGTACAAGTTTTTTGAACTACCAAGCTGCCTTCATTCTTTCTGCATTTTAGCAGTAAGAAAATCCCGAAGTATTCATACAACTTTTTAAAAATTCCAACCACCTCTTGAAGATATTGTAAAATATTATCGTTGCTAAACTTTTTTATAATTGCCATTCTTATAGAATCTCTAGTTGCGATCTTCATTTCCTTCGCAAATTATTTGGTTAACACCATCAACAAAATTGCAAAAAATCGCCGAAAAGTGCCCTGCTTGACGTAAAAAACTTATCCTTTCCTCGTAAAATTAAACAGGCAATTTTTCCCTTTCAAAAATTGTTTATAGTTTGGTTTCGTTCTTAAACCCGGAGAAAATTTTGCAGAACGATATATAACAAAAATATAAATATAAAAATATAAAAACATAATATAAATATAGACATAAAAATATAAAAATATAAAAAAACATAAAAATATGAAAATTTAAATATGTGTAAATATATAATAAAAATATTAGAGTTCCAACGATATCCGTCCGTCAATTGTTGTTAGAGACCCCCTCTCAATGAGAGCTCTCTTTCTTCACAAGTCAAGAAAATTACGTAAAAACCTTTCCTGGGTCTAATAAGTACCCATTTAAAAATTGGAGGCCTCACATCAAACCGTTCGGGGGCGGGGTCATCGTGGTGTAATGGTTAAAGTGATAGACTGCGGAATCGTAATAAGCGATTTCGTACTCCAGTCGCGCTATTACGTTCACTTTCAGACAAATACCCTTGTGAAAGGTATGAACCCCCTTATCCTCCCAGCTATAGGTTAAATAGTACCACTACTGTTCTTCTAGGAGAATGGCTTTGGCATCAAATAACCTAAAAAAGGTTAATATGCCATTAAACAAAGAAACCAAGCCGTTCGACTGCCCATAGAGGACTGATAAATGAATCATTCCAAAATATTTATGCTAATTTCGGCAAAGTTACAGCGAGCAATTTTAGTCCTTAATAAAACTCAAGCACCAGTTGAAATATGTTACTATTTCAGACATAATATAACTATTTGCCGTTGAATTAAGTTGTGAAAAGCTGATAATATATTAATTAGCCACTAGCCATCTTCAGCCAGACAATATGACGTCATATTCTTGTCTTTGGACAATCTCTGTGCATGTAAAATCTGATAAAATTCCAACATCTGCAGACATTATCACTCTTCCTAGCATATTTCCTTCGATTCCAGACTCGATCTTATTATAAATACTATTTTTATTTTCCATCGTGCCTTCCATATTTTGCGCAATCTATTTTTCTTTTTTCGTTTCCAAATCTAGTTTAATTCTGTTTTTAGTATTGTCTTCTCAGTCTCTATCATTCTCCTTCTTATAACAGCTTTTTTATTCTTCTTTCTTTTCTTTTTTTATCTTGATGTTAATTTCCCTTCTTTCCTCCCATACTTGGCCAGCCACATAATGTTCCATCCAAAATCATTTCATCATTCCCACTTTCCACTCTGTTTTCTTCCGTTATTCACTTATCTTTATAGCCTTTCTCGTCCTTCTTTATTTTTCTTCTTCGTTCGATAATTTCTTATTCTATTATTCTTATTCTCATCTCTGCTTAACATACTCTTAATCCATTCTGTTCGTTCTTTATTTATTCTACTAGTCTCCTGTATTCTGTTCATCATTTGCATTGATTATTTCCCAAACTCCTTCAATTTTTTTCGTGCAATAGCATTATCAACAGTCATAATAGCACTACCATTCCATGTACTTTTTTTCTTTTAATCAGAAATTCTTTTTTAATATATTGTTCCTTTTTGGAGTGTCATTTTTTCCACTCATCTTTTATATTCTATTCCAACTATTTATATTTGATCGCCATAATTATCAATTGTCCAAAGAATCTTTTTTCCCCCCATTTCCGTCCTTTTCAACATTCTTTTTCTTTTTGCAATTTTATATCTATTCCGATACACAAATCTCCAAAATAACCTGACCACCCTTCAGGAAATCACACGCGTAGCTTCATTAAGGTATTTCGAAAAATGATATATGATTTTTATCATATCATATTTACCCAACCCCTCCGCTCGGGCAGGATATGGCACAAGGTCAATTTTTAAGTGGAGTTTACCAGGTTTGAATTCAGAGTTTTCCTTCTCCTTGACTAGTTGCCTCGACAAGGCTGAAGAACTCAGTCTGCCCTACTATTTACCCATAGCTGGAGGGAAAATAATTGAATTCATACCTTTCCCAAGGGTATTAGTGCTATGTGAAATGCAATCAGTCTCGTCCAGGATTTGAACTCGTGTCGCCGTGTCCATTTCCTACAACGATAATCATTACACCACGGGCACGTCCATATACGATTTTTATAATACTGTTTTTCTTTTATTGTTTCTTCAGTCTCATCTCCCATATTGCTTTTGACTCTTTGTTGTACTTGATGAACAATAAGATTTTTAACGACTACTACTACTGTTGCATATTAATTCCGGTCTATTAAGTAATGAGACTGATTGTTGATGGATTGATTCATTTCAACTGCAAGTCAACACGTTTGGGATTATTTTATGCTTAGAGGTTAGGGAATTCCGTACTTTGTACGTTTGTAAGTAGGTTTTTTGTGTGGTTGTTTCTAAATAGTTTTGGAACACTGTTAAATAATATCAATACAAATAATTTTTACACAGATCTATTTGACCCGTAAATAGAACCCAGTCAGGTTCGACCACTCCGAGTCAGAAAGGACCGAGGAATGATGGCAAGGGCTACCCCATACTTCCCCAGATATCAAGAACTGAAGCCTCACTCTCAGATATAGTTTATGATTATACCCAGGAGCTCCCTTTATAGGGGGGGCCTATAGTCAGCGTACGGCGTGAGACGGATTGGGTAAAAACATTGATTATCAATTTCATTAAAATAAACATCATCTCCAAAACAATTCCCTAGGAAAGCCACATACGGAAGATGTTATAACCCTCTCGGAATGTGGCCCGGTCGGCTGGGGCTGTAAAATACACCGACTGCATCTCTACAGATGGATAAGTCACCCAAAATGAATTTCCTATTTATGACACTAAACAATCTGATGGTGAGACTTCAGTAATACTGGAACTTTGGGGAATACGGAGTACCCCTTCATTAGGCCCGGGTTTTTTGTTTGTTTTTTGCACTTGATAAGGTTCTATCTATACGTCAAATAGAACTGACATTTAAACTGTATACTTATGCTAAACTGAATTGCTTGAAAAAGATCTGTTTTTACATTTAACTCAATATAAACAAAAAACTGTGCACTTATGTTAAACTGAAATGTTTGAAATAGAACTGTTTAATCATTTGACCGTGTATAAATAAATAATTAATGTTTAATTGAATTGTTAGAGATTCATAGGAATACTTGGAACTATTTAAGTTCGTTGTCAAGCTAAAGTGAATTGTTTGAAATAGAACTGTTTAATCAATTAACTGTTCTTGAACAAATGACTGATGTTTAATTGAATTGTTTGTGATACATAGCAATACTTGGAACCATCTGACTTTGTCGACATGCTAAACTGAATTGTTTAAAATAGAACTGTTTAATCAATTAACTGTTCTTGAGCAAATGGCTGATGTTTAATTGAATTGTTTGTGATACATAGCAATACTTGGAACCATCTGACTTTGTCGACATGCTAAACTGAATTGTTTAAAATAGAACTGTTTAATCAATTAATTGTTCTTGAGCAAATGACTGATGTTTAATTGAATTGTTAGTGTTAAATAGCAATACTTGAAAACATTTAACTGTGTGCAAACAAATGATTAATAATAAATAAAGTTATTCGTATTAGATAAATATAAGTGAAAAAATTTCACTGAAGAAAAAAAATGTGCACTGGCTTGTTTAAAAATGTTATCAACAAAATGTGTTTAAAAATCACATATTTAATATGTATATATAAAAGGGATTTTCCATTAAATAGCCAACAATGGTTGATATGCCATAAAACCATACCAAGCCAATCCAAACCAAACCTTTTGGAATAAGTGCTGGAAGTCTTCTACAGACACTGCCTTCAGTTGGAGTGTCATGACATGTTGGATATTATCAGCAGTTCCAAAATGGCAACCTCGAAGAGAACATTTGATTTTAGAGAAAAGGAAATCAGAAGAATTTGGTGGGAACGTGGTTCTTCTGGAATGTTTTAGCGATCCAAAACGAGTTCCCATGGTGTATTGAGATTATAATGATCGATTGATTTTAACGGCATATCAACCTGTCAATAGCTATTTCATGCCGGGAATCACGTTCCTGGTACATTTCTACTTAGATCTATACGGAGTATGGAGTCACCTTTCATTTTCATCACTCCATGGTCTACTCTGACCCGGAGAGGTAATGCCTGTTATGTTCCCATCTATGAATCAAATAGATCTGTTTGAAAATTATTCGTATTTGATAGGAATACTTGATACCATATAACTGTAAATTATTTGTATTGAGGATACTTGAAGCTATAATGGTTAACTAAGTATTATTTTCATTATTAATAATAGATATGTTTTTTTAATTATTGGGCTTAGATAGAAATACTTGAAGCCATAAAACTGTGAGACGAGTCTTCGTAGTTTGGTGTCTAACATGCTAGACTGCGACATCATGGTAAGTGACTTCGAAAATGTACTATTACGTTCACTTTGGGACTGGACTAATACCCTTAGGAAAGGTATGAAGTCCCTCATCCTACCCAGCTATGGATCAAAAAGTAGCACTACCGTCTTTCTACAAGACTTTGCTATTAGATAACCCACGAAAGTTTATATGCCATTAAACAAAAAAGAAAATACATAACTGTTGGTTTGTTGGTTTTATGGCTTGTCAACTATTTTAGGTTATTTAATGCCAAATCCTCTTTATACATACATATTGAATATATATGATTTAATTGGGTTAGATTTTATGGCATATCAACCATTGTAGGTTATTTAATGCTAAATCCTCTTTATACATGTATATTAAATATATGATTTGATTTGGTTGGGTTTTATGGCATATCAACCATTTTAGGTAATTTAATGCCAAATCCTCTTTATAAATGTATATTAGATATATATGATTTGGTTTGGTTGGGTTTTATGGCATATCAACAATTGTAGGTTATTTAATGCCAAATCCTCTTTATACATATATATTAAATATATATGATTTGGTTTGATTGGGGTTTATGGCATATCAACCATTGTAGGTTATTTAATGCCAAATCCTCTTTATACATAAATATTAAATACATAGGATTTGTAAGCACATTGTGTTCATAACATTTTTAAATTGAGCCTGTGCTCATTTTTTTCCCACACTCAAATGATTTCAAGCATTTCTATCAAACTCGAATAATTCTATATACAATTAATCATTTGTTTGCGTATAGTGAAATGGTGACAAGTATTGCTATTTAACACAAAATATTCTATTTAACATTAATCATTCGTTCGCACACAGTTAATTGGTCCCAAATACTGGGATCATTAACGATTCAATTAAACTTCAGTCATTTGCTTACACACAGTTAAATGATCAAACAGTTCTACTTCAAATAATTCAATTTAGTATAAGTCATTTGTTTCCTAAGAGATCTATTTGGTCTATTGACAGGACCTTATCAGGTGCTACCTACCGGGATCAGAGTGAACTTGGGAGCGATGGCAATAAAGGGGTTCTCCATATTCCCCAAAGTTCCAAAACTGGGGCCTTACCATCGATTGTTTAATGTCATAAACACTCGTTGGGGGAATCTTACCCCTCTACAGAGACGCAATCGGTGTATTTTACAGCCCAAGCTGACTGGGCTGATACATTACTATGTTCAAAAGATACATTATAAGTGTACCATATATGAAACGTACATTAGAACGTTCGTAAAATATATACATAGAACATAGGAATCTCGAAACACGAAAAACACTTACGACATCTTAGTTCAGGTACGAAACTTTTTATTACCTTTGAGTTTAAAGGTTCTTCAACATAAGGAGAGAGATACACATTCATTCTATTCTGGCTTTTTCATCTGAGTCCCCCACCCACCCAACACGTGTGGCACCCGCCACAAGGCCACTGGCCTGGCTTCGGCGAGTAAGCGAAAGCCAACCGTCTTCTCCCGAGGCGTAACTCAACTCATCTAACTGACTTTTTCAAAATCCCCAAAATCCTCCGCGCGCGCGCTTCCGGTGCATGACGTCATTCACATCCACTGGTCAACCTTTCTATCGGATTTTTATTTTGACATCTGTGAACGACACATCCTCCCCGCACGCGCGTTAACACCTGCACTCAAGTTTTCACCTAACTAACCCATGTGCTGAGCCGAAAGGTTCTCAGCCTAACTAAACCCAAAGGCATTAAACGAAATCCCTCGGCAAATAGAAATGATTATGTAAAAACAATCTACGAGGATCATTAGATAAGTTTCTAGACTTTTTTTCGTATGGGCATTTTTATTGATAGTACACACATGAAACTCTAGTCCCCTTCGAAGTAATCTCCTCCAGTTGCAATGCACTTGTTCTACCGTTCCAACAGCCTCTGGAAGGCCCCATGGAAGTCCTCTTGTGTGAGCATGTCAATGACCTTCGTCACAGCCTCTTTCATCTCCTCAATTGTCTCATAACGACAGCCTCTGAGCTTAGGGAATAACCAAAAGTCACAAGGAGAAAGGTCTAAACTATAGGGAGGCTGAGGAGCTGTCTTGATGTCCATCTTGGTCAAATAGTCTGTGGCAAGGGTGGAGTTGTGGACTGGTGTATTGTCCTCGTGGAAATGCCACTGACCCGATTTGCTGGCCTCTTCCGACGGAATCTCTTCCTGAACTCCCTTAAAACCTCAACATTGTAACATTAACCCTACCCTTTTGGCCAATCAACTCTGGTGTTCTGAATCTCTTATGCCACTCAAAAACTGATGCTCGATTCATGCAAGATAGTCGAAAAGCAGTCTGAAGCATTCCATGCGTTTCTGAAGCATTTTTTCCAAGTTTAAAACAGAATTTTATTGCATATTGTTCTTCTAAAGTGTCAGATTGCATTTTTGAAATTCCCCAGCTGTGACAATCAGGCTTTAGTAGGGTGTATTCCAATTGCTGCTGTAGCTGATCATTTGAACCTGAAATCATAAAAATTGGTCAGTCATCTCATAAGATGTATAGCAGTAACATACTGAATTTTCAAGTGTCTACGACAATCTTAAATGCCTGTATAAAAAAGTCTAGAAACTTATTGAAGGCACCATATATATATATATATATATATATATATATATATATATATATATATATATAATTTTGGTTTGGTTCGGTTTTGGCTTCATTGTTTAATAACATGTATTATTTGACACCAATCCTTGTGAAAGACCAGTCGTGGTAATATTTTACCTATGGCTGGCGGGTGGATAAGGGGGTTCATATCTGCGCTAGAGGTATTACTTCGAAAGTGGATGTAGAAGATAACCCTAATATATAAATTCATATTGTATGAAAATATAAGTTGATATTTTTAATTTTTTATTTATTTATTCGTCTCCGATTCGTTGTGGTATCGTTTGCGTCAGATTTCTTTATTTTCCTTTCTGCATTATCTCCCTTCCTTTCTGATCTCAATTTATTCTTGCCACATAATTAAAATCGATATATCCACCGCCAACTTCGCCCTTTTGCGATTTATTCAAGTGTTCTTCTTCCTCATAACATCAATTTCGTCCTTTTTTAATATCTTTTTCGACACATCCTCTTATTCTAACTACTAAATATATAACAAATTCCTATTTCGTTCGCATCGTTTTTTCACGCTTTTCTTAACTATTTTCTTTTCCCAGATTTATTTCACATTTTTCCCCCAAAAGAGATTTCCATCAATTTTTGGCAACGCAGCTACTTTCAACTTTGTTTCTCGGTACTTTTATTCATTGATTACATTTATTAAATAGACCTTTGCCAGAAGGAGCTCGCATAACCTCATTTCTATTTTGTTATTACTGATGTCAGACGATGAACATTTCGCCAAATTATATTCATATATTTATAGAAAGTCCCTATCCGGATAAATTTGTATGTACACAAATGGGCAGAGAGGTTAAACAGTCTACTGCAAGCTGGGCAAGTTACTTAATGTATGTATGTATGTATGTATGTAGCAATGTATGTAAGTAGGGGTAGGGGGTAATTGCACAAGCGACAAAGTGTGTGTTTTTTTTGTTTTCGTTGCGATTTCAGAAAGCTACAGTTTGCTTCAGTGCTTACACAAATTTAATTTAGATTCGTTTAGTTTTGTAACACACGAACTTAGGCAGATACAACTGGTACATTTCAGAAAGACCTTTTAGAAAGACAATAAATATCTTCCTTTGTATTTGTGGGCGAGCCCATGGGCCACGTTGAGAATTCAGAATCCTTTTTCTTCCTCTTTTGCTTCTTGTCCTTCGAACGGATAAGACCTCTGTTAGCAGAGAGCAGGCCACCTGGCAGATGACGTTTTTGTTTCGGCCCGGAATTTGAATGTAAAGGCACATGACTAAACGACCGGAAGCAAGTAAGACTTTTTACCTTTTTGTAGGCGTCTTTATATACTGCTATGTCACGGTAGAACGAGCACATTTCATCTGTTTGGGACACATTTCTGTGTTATTGTAATATTGCTTCTGTGTTTTATATGAACTAAATGTCCTATACCTTTATATAAAATATTTGTGTTTTCTTCCCTTTTTTCAGTGTTACTGTATCAATTAATATACTAATGGTAATACAGCAGCTCAGTGAATGGAGATTAAATATCCTCCCTTACACCAAACCGTTACAAATAACCGATAGCCACTCCGATAGGCTTTAAAAGAGAATTGATTTTTAAAAATCCTGTCTTATTTACTGATTTTAAAAAGCATGAATCTATTTTTGGTATTATTTATAAAAAGAAATAAATCAGCGTGAAAATTTCCGTGCATCTTAACAAATATGTTTTTGCAAAAGGTTTTGAGATTAGTGACCCAATGAAATTCCAGACTAATGAGGTCGGATATTCAAAATACCGTATCATCAAGTTTATAGGTATTTTTATACAACATTATTTGTATACTGCAATTGCATGCCAAACTTTTACAAGCATATCAATTTTAAGAATGTTGGTTTGTATGGTAGATCGAAATGCCGGCTTGTCTCGGGTATTCATATCGATATGTCATAGATACCTCAGTATTATACGAAACTGCATCAAGTTATGGAGCTCTGGGGACTATGGAGTCACCTCTTCAATGATATTACTCCCAGTTCCACTTTGAATGGAAGAGGTAGTATGGGGTCCCATGGCAAAGCTGTATTGCCGTTTGCTATCTGACTCCATTCTGAGGTTATGCTATTTTACCCCACGTTGGCTTGTTGATGTAACTTCTTGGATAAGATGGCCGTAAAAGAATTATATGAAAGAAGATAGTAACAGATAGGAGACGAAGACATATTTTTATATTTTTCCTTTATTTCTGGGTTCAACAACCATTCAATGGTTGAGGAAATTCTCCCTGAATACAATTGAAATGGTTGAATCGCCTAGTCAAGGTGTTAAAAATGCGTTAGTCGTTTCTTGGGTATATATGTGTCCTTATTCGGTATTTAAAGCTTTAACAACGTATTAGGTATATAAAGCTTTAGCGACGTGTTAGTCGCATTTGGGAGTTTGCCCAAGTCCAGTGTTTTAGTTCGTAGTTCGATAGGTCCATTTTGATACTTTTTATATTTTGGCATACTGTTAACCGAGACGGCGGCTACTAGTGAAAGGTTAGCCAACGTGACGCTTCAGAGCGGCCACATGACCTTCCACTAGCAACAAGGGAGATTTAGATGTTTTCACTCCACTGGTCACTGCTGAAAGAACAAGAGTTTCTTCTCTTTGTCGGGACGGTCGCGTTTCATTGCGCATGCGTCGCCCCTATTTCCATCAGCGGCCTCCGGGAGCCGCTGCATATTTTAATAATTATTTTAATTCAATTTAATTTTTTTTTATTTATTTATTCCCTACTGTAGTAACTATTATGTTCCCACTTATGGGTTAAATAGATGCTTGAAAATTATTTGCATTGGACAGGTATTGAATCTGTGTGCAAATTATTTGTATAAAAATTGTTACTTGAAACTATAATGGTTTACTATTATGGAGGTGCCTGTGGTGTAATGGTTATCGTCGTAGGAAATGGACACGGCGACACGAGTTCAAATCCTCGACGAGACTGATTGCATTTCATATAGCACTAATAGCCTTGGAAAAGATATGAATCCAATTATTATCCCTCCAGCTATGGGTAAATAGTAGGGCAGGCTGGGTTCTTCAGCCTTGGTGAGGCAACTAGTCTAGGAGAAGGAAAACTCTGAATTCAAACCAGTTAAACTCCGTTTAAAAATTGACCTTATGTCATATCCTGCCCGAGCGGAGGGGTTGATAAATATGATAATGGTTTACTAAGGTAAATGATAATAATTATTATTGTTATTTTTTGTTCCTTGAAACCATATGTGAGGGGAGTTGTCATGGTGTAGTGGCTAAAGTGCTGGTTTGTGGCTCCGAAGTAAGCGAGTTCGAACTCCAATCACGCTATTGCGTTCACTTTCAGACTTATACCATTGAGAAAGGCATGAACCCTCTTATTCTGCCCCCAGCAATGGGTTAAGTAGTATCACCTCTAAAATGGGTTAAATAGTATCATCTTCTACAAAGGTGACTTTCGCATTAAATAACCCATGAAGGTTGATATGTCATTTAAAAAACAAGGATACCAAAAGCGAAACCATATAATTGCGTGCAAATTGTTGGTGTTGGATAGGAATACTTGAAACCATACAACTATGTACATGTTATTTGTATTTGATAAGAATACTTGAAATCATATAAGTATCTACGAATAAATAATTATCGATTAAAAAAAAAGTAATTTTCTTAATAAAAATACCGAAGTACATAAAAAATGTTTATTTATCAAATCCCTTATCGCAAGCAGAATGCGACACAAGGCCAATTTGAAAGGGAATTTAACAGAATTGAATTCAGAGTTTTCCTTCTCTGAGAATGGTTTTCATACCAAAACTCAAGAACACAGTCTGCCCGGCTATTTACCGATTTGCTGGAGTAGAGAGAATAGTTGAATTCATACTTTTCTCAAAAATTTTAGCGCAATGTGAAATACAAGCAGTTTTGTCTAGGATTTGAACTCGGGTCTCCGTGTCCATTTCCAAAGACGGAAACCTTTACACCACGAGCCTCTCTTAAGAAATATAGATATGATTATCAATCACTTAAAGGACTCGTATTCAATCATGCATCATAAAAAAAGCAATTAAATAACGAGACTAAGAACAAGTCTGACAAACGCTGATGTGGATTTAGTTAGGGAATGCATGTATAAAACAATGAACAGAGACTTTTTTTTTCAAATCTTCAGCGTCTCGATTTTCGAGTCAAAAAGAAGTATTTATTACAACCCACATAGTCAATGACTGATCAATTGTTTTGAAATATAGCCTTCTACATTTTCCAACAAAAGAATATTGTCTCCTACTTGGCTCAGATAATTTGCTATTTGGAAACCCCGTCTCTTTGCCCACTAACTAAATATTGTATAATATAAAGAAGAAGAAGAAGAAGAAGAAGAAGAAGAAGAAGAAGAAGAAGAAGAAGACGTTTTTATGTGCAATAAATCAAATACAAAATTTTAGCACGACCTCGGATAGGAATGCTGAGTCTTGTAACCGTATCCCCAGTAATTACTGCCTTCCATAGTTGTTGTCTATCGCACCGCGTTTTTGACCAAGTAAACCTCTGGCCGGCTTGGGTAGGATTTGAAACCGCTATCTTCAGACAATGCTCTCCTGGAACCGTAGAGACTCAATGCGGTAATCCACCTGAAGAAGGACAGAGGTGAAATTTGGCTGAAACGTAGTGAAAGAAGAAACAACACAAAAACTACCAAGATGAGGACAAAAAGTCTGCAATAAATAAAAAATTAATTCTCAGATTAAGAAGCCTCATTTCAAAATGATTCCAATTAAAGACAATTTAAAAAATTTTAGCACTTCGAGAGAATTGAGGTGTTACCTTAACGGTATTCTGAGAATTGATTACAATTAAATATTTATGAACTAATCAAATTATGGCATAGACTATAAAGAGTTGATGTGCCGTTAAAGAAATAAACCAAACTAAACCAAACCTATCAATTATTATGATTATAAACAAACATTTAGAAATTAATTGAATTTCGGCATTAAGTGACCCATTAGGTGTAGATGTACCGTTTAACAAGTAAACTAAACTAAACCTTTCAATTGTTATCATATTTACCAACCCCTCCGCTCGGGCATTATCTGACACAAGGTCAATTTTTAAGCGGAGTTTACCAGGTTTGAATTCAGAGTTTTCCTTCTCCTAGACTAGTTGCCTCACCAAGGCTGAAGAACCTAGTCTACCCTACTATTTACCCATAGCTGGAGAGAGAATAATTGGATTCATACCTTTCCCAAGGGTATTAGTGCTATATGAAATGCAATCAGTCTCGTCTAGGATTTGAACTCGTGTCGCCGTGTCCATTTCCTACGACGATAACCATTACACCATGGGTACCTCCTTTCAATAGTTATGATTATAATCAAACATTTACAAATAAATCGAATTTCGGCATTGAATGACCCATAAAGTGTTGACGTGCCGTTAAACACTTCAATCTAAAGCATTATATACACACAGATGAGTCTAATTTTGTCAGTTTTCTTCCGAAATTAATCTGAGCAATTATTTTAGATTTTACTTTGCTTGTGAAATCAGTTTATACAAGTCTATTTTATTTATCCTTTATCTGTTGGTTGCCTGCCGAGATGATTATCCCGACTCATTAGTATATTTATTCCTTGGTGGGGGGAGATTAAAGTCGGCCTACGTTCATATTTTATTGGAAAGTAGCCTCCACTCCCAAGTTTACGTACATTTCAACCCTTTCAGAGCAAATCTTTAGCTGGTATCGATAAAGTGAGGTAAACTATATTCTTATTTCAAGAAAATCAGGAATTTTCATATATCAAGTTGGATAGGCACAATCTCACAGGTTAATCCCTTCAACCCGCATAATCAATAATAATTGTCATTGATTAGATCGATTCTTGCCCTTAAATAGCTAGCAAGGATGTCATGTTATTTTATCGGAGTAAGACCAAATTTGCTGCAAAACTTTTCAGACAAAAAATACCCAATTTTTTTTCAAAAAGTCGGCCAAAAACCAACGAATTACTTGATTTTAATTAGAATTTTTCAGATGTTATTAAAAAAAAAATAAAAGACTTTTTTTTCATTAAAGATTGGTTAATTGATAGATTAATTGATTTAACGGCATGTCAACAAAACTGGGGTTATTTTATGCCGAGAAGTTAGGGAAGTACGTACGTTATATACTTATAGTTACATTTTCTTTCTTTCGCTGCTTCAGTTTTTCACAAACGTTTGTATATTAAGTATTCTTATCTAACACAAATACAAATATACACATTTCATTGTCTCAAACAGATCTGTTTAACCTACAAACGGTATCTAAACATATATCACCAATTCGGTTCAGTGTGGACCTGGGAGTAATGGCAATGAAAGACTACTCCACACTTGCCAGATCTCCGGAACTAAAGCCTCACCATCAGATGCTGTTTAATGTTATACTCTGGACACCCCCCTTTTTTGTTTGTTTTTTTTTTCCTTTGCAGGGGATTTAGTACGCATAGACTAAATCCCGCAGACAAGGCAACCCGAATTAAAGAACAGATACCTACTTTTGTCGAGGTGCCTGTGATGTAATGGTTATCGTCGTAGGAAATAGACACGGCGACACGAGTTCAAATCCAGGACCAGGCTAATTGCATTTCACATAACACTAATACCTTTGGGAAAGGTATGAATCCAATTATTCTCCCTCCAGCTATGAGTAAACAGTTGGACAGCCTGGGTTCTTCAGCCTTGGTGAGGCAACTAGTCTAGGAGAAGGAAAACTCTGAATTCAAACCTGTTAAACTCCGTTTAAAAATTGACCTTGTGTCATATCCTGCGCGAGCGGAGGGGTTGGTAAATATGGATACCTACTTTTCGCTACTCCAACCTTTTCGTTCGGTATGATTGATTTTGCTTAAGAGAAAGATACCTATAAAACGCCCAATTTCAAGCCGTAAAATCATCGGTTAAACTTTTTCATAATCAGATCCATTAAAACCTGAGGTTGGGTCAGGCAAATGGGTGTCACTTAATGGCGTTGTGTCGTAAATGTCAGGCCTTTTTCGGATTCCAAGTTAAAAACGGTGGCTTTAAAATGTCCACTGTTCGTTCTGTGTCCATTACAACTATAGACGACTACAAGTGGACATTTCTCTCTACTCCTTCCGGCTTGAATGAATACACCGGTTCAGCGTCTTTGAGACGCCATGATAAATGGCAATGTTCAGATTCCATTTCACCGCTTTCACTACATTTTCTCAAAATTTAGCGGATAAGTTTCAGTCGGGAAATCCTTACAAAGTAAAGAACTGGATTAAAAAGTATTTAACGTTTCAGTCTGTCCGCCATGTCGAGGCTCATTACCAAAAATTCATTTTAGGGACCAAGTTACTTACAGTAACGGTAAAAACAATCTGGAAATTACTGGTTAGTTTACTATTAAGCATACTAATAAATACTGATGGTAAAACCACAAAGAAGCTGCTGTACGGCCATCTACCTCCCATCACGAGAACTATCAAAGTTAGACGAACCAGATATGCAGGACACTGGTGGAGAAGCGGGGACGAGCTCATAAGTGATGTTCTCCTATGGACCTCCTCACATGGCCAAGCAAAGGCAGGGTGACCGGCTCGAACCTACGTACAGCAGCTCTGTGAGGATACGGGATGAAGCCCAGAGGACCAGCCAGAAGCGATGAACAATAGGGAGGAGTGGCGAGAGAGGGTCAGGGATATCCATGCTGGTGGCACGACAAGATGATGATGATTTGCATGCTGAAGCTTCGGTTAGGTTTGGCTTTATGGCATATCAACCATTATCGGTTATCTAATGCCAAATCCTTTTTATTCATATATATTAAATATATTAGGTTTAGTTTGGTTTGGTTTTATGACCTATCAACCATTATCGGTTATTTAATGCC
Source organism: Sepioteuthis lessoniana (assembly GCA_963585895.1). NCBI lineage: Eukaryota > Metazoa > Mollusca > Cephalopoda > Myopsida > Loliginidae > Sepioteuthis > Sepioteuthis lessoniana. Next base: position 13,543,603 of record OY757919.1, read on the forward strand.
AGATCATTTATATATATATATATATATATATATATATATATATATATATATATATATATAATTTGGTTTGGTTTGGTTTTATGGTATATCAACGATTATCGGTTATTTAATGCCAAATCTTCTTTATAAATATATACTAAATGTTTTTTAATTTGGTTGGTTTGGTTTGGTTTTATAGCATATCAACCATTGTAGGTTATTTAATACCAAATCCTTTTTATTCATATATATTAAATATATATGATTTGGTTTGGTTTGGTTTGGTTTGGTTTTATGGCATATCAACCATTGTAGGTTATTTAATGCCAAATCCTTTTTATTCAAATATATTAAATATATATGATTTGGTTTGGTTTGGTTTTATGGCATATCAACCATTGTAGGTGATTTAATGCCAAATCCTTTTTATACATATATATTAGATATATGATTTGGTTTGGTTTGGTTTTATGGCATATCAACCATTGTAGGTTATTTAATGCCAAATCCTTTTTATACATATATATTAGATATACGATTTCTAGTCTCATTTTGTAGAGAACATTTTTAAACGAGCCTGAGTTTATTTCTTTTTGCACACAGTTAAATGGTTTAACTTATTTCTTTCGAATAATTCTATTTATTATGAATCATTAGTTTGCACACAGTTAAATGTTTTCAATGATTGCTATTTAGTACTAACAATTCATTTAAACATCAGTCCTTTGCTTAGACACAATTTAGTGACCAAACAGTTCTATATCAAACAATTCAGTTTAGTATTAGTCAACAAAGTCAAATCGCTCCAAATATTACTATATATCAGTAACAACTCACTTAAACATCAGTCATTTGTTTACACACAGTTTAATGATCAAACAGTTCTATTTCAAGGAATTCAGTTTATCATTAGTCATTTGTCAGCAGACATTTTAAATGTCAAACAGCTCTGTTTGACCCATAGATAGGACCCTATCGGGTGCTACCACTCTGAGCCAAAGTGGACATGTGAGCGATGGAAATGAAGGGGTGCTCCACATTTCCCACAGCTCCAGCATTACTGGAGCCTCACCATCAATGCTGCAACGCTTATACAAGTTTACTGTATCATACACAAGCAAGAGGGCGAGTATAGTGTAACTGCTATTGTCGTAGTAAATGGAATCGAAGACCCGTGTTCAAATCCTGGATGGAGCTGATAACAGTAAGCAGATTAGATGCTTTAGCTTTGTTTAGATGACTAATCAAGGAAAAGGCAATGTAAACCAGCTGTACTCCGCTTAAATACTGGCATTGTGTCATATCATGCGCGTGGCAGAGGATTTGAACTAATAACTTTTTCTCTTTCTCTCTTTCTCTCTCTCTCTCCCACACACACACGCATATTTTATCTCTCTTTCTCTCTCTCTCTCTCTCATATTTTCGTTCTCTCTCTCTCACTCTCTCTCTCTCTCTCTTTCTCTCTCTCGTACACACACATATGCTCTCTCTTTCTCTCACACTCGCACATACTCAAATATACTCTTTCCTTCGCTCTCTCTCCTTCATACATACATATATGCTCTCTCTCTCTCTCTCTCTCTCTCTCTCTCTCTCACACACACACACACAGGCACATACAAAAATATTCTCTCTCTCTCTCTCTCTCTCTCTCTTTCATACACATGCATAGTCTCTCTTTCTTTCTCTCTTTCTTGCTCTCTTTCTTTCTCACACACATTCTCTGTCTCTCACACACATCTCTCTCTCTCTCTCTCTCTCTCTCTCTCTCTCTTAGCTGATTTTTTCCTGTTTTTTTAGTCAATCGCTGTTTATTAGTATAAACAATACTAATATTTTTCTTTTCAACTTCATTTTTTATTCTTATTGCGGTTACTCCAAGCGTAACGGTTATCGCTGCAGTAAACGAACTCGACGAGCCAATTGCTGATTGACGTTCACCTTCATGCTAATGCCCTTGAGAAAGTCAGGAATTCATCTGTCCTTCCACAAGGTCTGAGTAAATAGTAAGACAGCCGAGGTTCTTTAACCTTTGTTAGGCAACCAGTCTAGGAGAAGAGAGTCCCTGAATTCAAACCAGCGACCCAGTTTCACATCACGCTCATAGCGAAGATATTGGTTAAATTCATTCTGTTAAGATTTATCATTGTTTTATATTCACATTCATATTTGAACCTATGCGCAAAAAGATGTCACGCTCTTTGCGTGAAAGTGGGAACATTTGACAAAAGCCACATTTGTGGAACAGCGAGAGAGAAAAGAAAACATTCAGAGTTCTAAGACAGATGCTCCGTGAATATTCATAAAGTCTGATTTCAACGGCATGTCAACTCATCAAGGGTTATTTTATGTCTTCAGTTTACAGAATGGTGTTCATTGTACGTTCATATTTAAATTTTCCGGGTTTTTGTTTCTTAAAAGTTTTTTCCCACACAGTTATGATCTCAAGTATTCCTATCTAATATAAAAGATTAACCCATAATGGTTTCATGTATTCCTATCAAATACTAACAATTATATAATTTCAAGTACTTACTTCTATTTAACAATAGTAATGTTTACATACAGTTATATGGTTTCAAGTAACTAATAATAAACCTTAGTAAACAATTAGTACCTAATTAGTAACTAATCTTAATTCAATTGATTTACAGGTATATGTCTTCGCGGTGTAATGGTTAAAGTGGTGGACAGCGGAATCGTAGTACGTGAGTTCGTACTCCAGTCGCGCTATTACGTTCACTGTTCTTGTAGAATGGTTTTGGCATTAAATAACCTACAAAGGTTGATATGCCATTAAACAAAGAAACCAAACCAAACCAAACAACTGTGGAATCGTCGTAAGCGAGTTCGTACTCCAGTCGCGCTATTATGTTCACTTTCGGGCAAATACCCTTGGGAAAGGTATGAACCTCCTTATCCTTCCAGCTATGGGTTAAATAGTACCACTACTGTTCTTCTAGGAGAATAGATTTGGCATTAAATAACCCACAAAGGTTGATATGCCATTAAACAGTGAAACCAAACCAAACCAAACAGTTATATGTTATCACGTATTCTGATCGAATTCGAATACTTCTAATTTGACCCAAGATGGGACCCTAACAGATACAACCGCTCCGAGTCAAAGTTGACCTGGCAGTAATGGCAACGAACGGCTACTTCAGATTTCCAGAACAGAAGCCTCATCACCAGAAGCGGTTTATTGTCATATCAAGGACACCGCTTTTTAGAGGTTCTTATCTGTTTGCAAGAGATACAGCCAGTGAATATTAAGTTTCACTGACGGAGCACAGAAAATGATGTGACTAATTTATTTTCTCTTGAAAGTAATAAAACAGCTTTCTTTTAGTTCTTACTTTGGCAAATCTGATTAAAAATCAGCTCATCATATTCACTCCTCTCCAATTATTCACACCGTTGAATATCGATCTGGTTCTGATGATCGATCTCATTTTCGTCACATTTTTCTCAATTCGGAAAGTTATCGGGCAACTAAAATATTGCCCACAATTTCGTGGTTACTTGAAAAGAATGTCTTGAACCTTAAAAAAAAAAGCTGTACCCAAGATAGAATATTTTTATTCAACGAAACCGAATGAACGTAAATGTAGAAATACGTCACCATGTCTAATGTCGTAACACAACACAAATACAAAGACGACTCTGTTGTTTCATGATGTGAAAATTTATTACGCCAACTGTTTTTACAGTAGTCGCCCCGAAACAAGAGAGATAGAAATACAGAATTACTTGTCCATTTGATAGACAGGAACTTTAACCCATGGCAGGCGTAACGGACAACCACAGTCTTTGACATTTCCTCTTCACCGACCAAGCTCTACCCGTCTCAACTGCGACTCTTCAACTGACTCTAGAACTGTCTCCGACTGACCCTGCGCCTTAGAAATCTTATATATTTTCTTCTAATTATTCTCTTAACTAATCTGTTAATGACACGTAATCACTAAAACTTTCCAGTGACACATCTTAGCTAATATCATGTCACTTTATTTTTACGGAAGCAGACACGCGAATGCTAAATAAGGTCGACGGAAGTCCTGACCTTTAAAAATCGAAAACGAACTAAGTTTTTGCTAACACACAATTTATCACAAAAATAGGATGATTAACTGAAATAATTAATTAAAATTTCTAATTATATTACAATATGATCTCTAAAAACCTGAGTTAACTTGTAGAGTATTTCATAGCCCCGTTCCGAAATTAGAGATAGAATCTGATCATAGGTTCCATATTACCTCTTCTATGATGCTCCGCTTATCCCTCTGTCGTCTTTTGTAGCCAGCTGTTGTCTCTCGTCATCATTGTCCATCGTCACCATCGCGTTCTCGCGACCCCATGCTGTTTAAGATTTTTGATGAGATGAACAACTGAAATGTTACAGGACCAAATGTACGGTTCTACCACCACGTGCTCGAACGGTTCTACCACCACGTGTTCGAACGTATTAAGTCGTAGCCGAACCCTGTTGTAACCTCGCCGAGGGAAAAGTTGACGAACACACGAGACTGTCTTTGTTCACTAACACAAAAGTTTATTCGCTACCACACTTTTTAAGTAGCCGCTGAGAGAAAAGAAGAGAGTATGAAAGCTGAGTCAACCACGCTATCTAGACAAAGAGAAACAACATGTTATAAGAAGGGAAAGAGAGGGAAGACACAGATCTTAAATTTTCTTCCTGTTTTTTTTTTTTTTTTGTAGTTCTAATGTGCTTAGTAATTGTCTATATTTTTGGGATGAGGTGTTTTCATTGATTATGCTTTTCGGACTGACTTCCTCGTCTAGGTTGTTTTTTTCACAACGTTTCGGCCGTCTGATCCTCCGGCCTTCTTCAGGTTTATCTCGAACTCGGGAACTCTGGAATTTCGAACCCAACCCTTTATTGTTCCGGGGGTACCATGTTCTTATTCCATTAAGGCCATTGCTGCTGCTACTGCTTAATGCTGTCGCTGCTGCTGCTGCTTCTATCGACGCTGTCACTGCCATTGTTTTGTCACTGCCACTGCACTCAGGATTGAACTCAGCACCTTGGGGGATTTCCAATTTTTGATTCAACGCCTTAGTCGCCTCGGCCATGTGTCTAAGAGACACATGGCCGAGGTTGAATCAAAAATTGGAAGTCCCCCAAGGTGCTGAGTTCAATCCTGAGTGCAGTGGCAGTGACAAAACAATGGCAGTGATAGCGTCGATAGAAGCAGCAGCAGCAGCAGCAGCGACAGCATTAAGCAGCAGCAGCAGCAATGGCCTTAATGGAATAAGAACATGGTACCCCCGGAACAATAAAGGGTTGGGTTCGAAATTCCAGAGTTCCCGAGTTCGAGATAAACCTGAAGAAGGCCGGAGGATCAGACGGCCGAAACGTTGTGAAAAAAACAACCTAGATGAGGAAGTCAGTCCGAAAAGCATAATCAATTCTAATGTGCTTGTTCGCTGGTTTCGTCTCCACAGCTTCGCGTCTGGTGTGAGATCCCTTTTTGGAGACCACCCCAAAATAGGGGCCTCAGCTTTCGACTATCTTCACATTGTATTGGCTAGTCTTCACTCGTGTCTTTACTTTGTCGTGTCTCCGAGCCTTTCAAATCTGAGTCGTCCTCTTACTTCCACCTGGTGGCGAAGTAAGGAACATATCCATTGCCGCTGGTTTCACATCTACGTAGAAGATTTGGGTTCTCCGGTTTTTTCTAGTCATTTTTAATTACTGTGGTCATTCAACCGTGACTGGCTGAGCTACAACGAGTGCTTTGATCCGAGTCACTCAGAAGTCAGCAGGCCTTTCCCGTAGACTTTGTGTCTGCTTTTTCTTCTTGTTATTTTTCTTCTCTCTCTCTCTCTCTCTCACTCACTCTCTCTCTCTCTCTCTCTCTCTCTCCTTCCCCATAAGTTCTCTTTTTAACTTGGGCCTACAATATCACCTTGCACAACAAAGACGGTTTTCTGTGCACATTACTTGTTTATTGACGATGACTTCCACATATTACCCATTTTGTGAATACCTAAAGCCACTTGTAGGACCATAGTTGAAAGACCATGTGGAACCTTCAACTCCTTCCGACTAACTGACTCTTAATCAAAATCTATCTTCTAACATTTTCTAGTATCACATGGCTTTCTTGTCCTATGAAAGCCAAGCTTTTAAATGATCTTAGAGTCATCACCTGTCAATTATACCAGGTGACGCTTCAACGTTTAGAATCTTTTTAAACTTATTTACACGTTCATGCTAATAATAGATACATCTATTTCGATTAGCGTGTTCTAAGCCCCACCGACAAGACACTTTGTGAAGTTACTTGGTTTTCAGTCTAAGAACCTTAGACAAGACAGTCACTTTGCACATCTACTATTGCCAGACGAATGAAAATTCAAGAACGAGATTTCATCTCCGATTGGCTGATACTCATCAAACACGACAGAGAAGTGGGCGAAATCGATTGATCGAATAAATAACGACAGACAACTGAAGCTAGCCAGACGCACACTCTGCACCTTCCGATTTCTATTCGATTCAATGTAGACACCACGTGTGGCAATCGTTGTGATTGGAAGACCGATCCAACTGAATGTCTTTGTTAATGCCAAGTAGAAAATGAAAGCAAATATTTCTCGCTCTTCCAACCTTTCCTTTTCCCCATTCCCAGCATGCAATTTATATGATTTTCGTCATTTCTTTTTTCTATCTATTGTTTGGATCTGTCTAACCACACTGAAAAACATGGGTTTTCGAGAAAGAATAATTTACACGTGAAAGGCAACTACGTAATATCAACATTTTTTTTATCCCATGTTGATTTAGGTTTATTTTTTACTTAGTCTCACAGGTCTAAGAAGAGGTTGTCCCCATGGCTAAAGTGCTAAATTCTAACCTCGAAGAAAGCAAGTTCGAATTCCAGTTACGTAATGCGTTCAATAAGTTTCTAGACTTTTTTTGTAAAGGAATTTAAAATTGTCGTAGACTCTTGAAAATTCAGTATGTTATTGATATACATATTGCTATATATATTATGAGATGACTGACCAATTTTTTTTTAATTTCAGGCTGAAATCAACAGCTACAGTAGGAATCGGAATACAGCCTACTAAAGCCTGATTTTCACGGCTGGTGAATTTCAAAAATGCAATCTGGACGAGAGGACACTTTAGAAGAACGATATGCAATAAAATTCTATTTTAAACCTGGAAAAATGCCACAGAAACGCATGAAATGCTTCAGACTGCTTTTCGACCATCTTGCATGAATCGAGCATCAGTTTTTGAGTGGCATAAGAGATTCAAGGAAGGCACAGAGTCTGTGAGGGATGATGAGAGGTGTAGGAGGAGTAAGGAAGTCAAAAGACCAGAGTTGATTGGCCAAAGGGTTAGGGTTAGGGTAAGGCTATTATGTTGAGGTTATAAGAGAGTTCAGGAAGAGATTCCGTCGGAAGAGGCCAGCACTCTTCAAATTGGGTCAGTGGCATTTCCACCAGGACAATGCTCCAGTCCCCAACTCCATCCTTGTCACAGACTATTTGACCAAGATGGGCATCAAGACAGTTCCTAAATAAGTTTCCAGACTTTTTTCGGATGGGCACTTTTATTGATAGTACACACATGGAACTATAATCCCCTTCGAAGTAATCTCCTCCGGCTACAATGCACTTGTTGTACCGTTCCAACAACTTCTGGAAGGCCCCATGGAAGTCTTCTTGTGTGAGCGTTTCAATGACCTTCGTCACAGCCTCTTTCATCTCCTCAATTGTCTCATAACGACAGCCTGTGAGCTTAAGGAATAACCAAAAGTCACAGGGAGCTAGGTCTGGACTATAGGGAGGGTGAACAACTGTCTTGCTTCCCCTCTTGGTCAAATAGTTTGTAACAGGGATGGTGTTGTGGAACAGTGCATTGTCCTGGTGGAAATGTCACTGACCCAATTTGAAGAGTGCTGGCCTCTTCCGACGAAATTTCTTCCTGAACTCCCTTAAAACCTCAACATAGTAACACTAAGCCTAACCCCAACCCTAACCTTTTGGCCAATCAACTCTGGTGTATTGACTTCCTTACTCCTCCCACAACTCTCATCATCCTTCACAGACTCCCTGCCTTCCTTGAATATCTTATGCCACTCAAAAACTGATTCTTGATTCATGCAAGATAATCGAAAAGCAGTCTGAAGCATTCCATACGTTTCTGTGGTATTTTTTCCAAGTTTAAAACACAATTTTATTGCATATCGTTCTTCTAAAGTGTCCTCTCGTCCAGATTGCATTTTTGAAATTCACCAGCTGTGACAATCAGGCTTTAATAGGGTGTATTCCAATTGCTGCTGTAGCGGTTCATTTGAAGCTGAAATCATAAAAATTGGTCAGTCATCTCATAAGATGTATAGCAATAACATAGAGAATTTTCAAGTGTCTACGACAATTTTGAATGCCTGTATAAAAAAGTCTGGAAACTTATTGAAGGCCCCCGTATATATATGTGTGTGTGTGTGTGTGCGTGCGTGTGCGTGTGTGTGTGTCATGTCCCTCAAAGCGCTACTGGTACTATGTCACCCAGAACTACTCGTTTCATAGTCGGATCATCGGCAACTTAACTAATACTCCTACTGAGTTGGTTTGGTGAAAAGGGTGGGTAGACACTTTACATGATGAAAAAAAAACGACCTATCAGAGGATAAAGGCAGCTCTTTGCTCAACAGCTATCTAGCACATAAATTCCAGATAATGTTGGACCCTTTATTCTTTGTCAAGTTACACATCTAGAAAGACGACTGACGTAACACCTGTGGTTAACACGATTACTATTTATCTTGGTTCGGCCTGTCACTGGATAATAATCATGAATATTTAAACTGTGGCTGTGTCAGTACTAGTGTACGGATGCACCACATGGATGCAAACAAAAGGCATCGAGAAAAAGCTATATATGTATATATATATATATATATATTACTACATTGTAGTATTATGCAAAAACAAAAGTTACATCACTTTTGTAATAGATCTTCCACTAATGATGACCCAAAGTCGGGAAGAAAGTACTAGGGATATATACAATTATGGAAAATACATCGATCAATTCCCACCGAATACGATAAACGCAATACGGCAATACGAACGGATCCAGAAGAAAATATGTAGACAGAAAATGTCTATTATGTTCAACGAAATTTGTATTAATGAAGAAATACTGCTAAATCTTGCTAAATTTTTGTCCAGTCGGCTGGGGCTATATATATATATATATATATATATATATATATATATATATATGAAAATCTTATGAGATATAGTATCCGACGAAATGGTTACAAATAAGATTTGAAATCTTTAACAGCTACATTGGAAATAAAACAATTTTAACACCAACTTCAGTTTCTCAAGTCCCCCCCCCATATATATATATATATATATATATATATATATATATATATATATATATATTATAAATGTACATCAATTCGATGGCAATATTTATTTTATGCAAATATTTTTACACAGCGGACAAGAAGCACCTTATCAATTTCTAATTGAATTCCAGTTTTTTTTTTATGAGGAAATGTACGAGCGATTCAAGCGAATATAAAATTTGTCCATATTTTTTCTTCCCACCGCCCTCTCTTCGAAATTTTTTTCGTTATTATCAAAAATGAAGCAATTTGTTTATCCTCAGAATAAAACTAAGATGTCAAAACTTTTTATATCGATTTCTCTCTCTGTGAATATCACGATTTTAAATTTCACGTTATTAGACGCTAGACAATATTTATGTGGAAGATGAGTATAATTGAAGTGTCTGTATCATTTTTTTTTAAATATAAACACGTGATTATTTACCCATTTCTCTTCATGTAAAGAGAGATGGAGAAAATAATAGACTTATGTGAATACACGAACTGGAGTAAAGACAAATTACGAAACAATGAATACTTATAAATTGTTTCGAATCATAGGCACGTATACATTTCAAAAACTTTCATTCAATTCAAAAATGAAGTATATAATGTCCATAGTTTATCTATCTATCTATCAATCTATCTATCTCTCTCTCTATATATATATATATATATATATATATATATATATAAATATATATATCATTGAATATGTATTGGAAATGATTCTGTTTGAGACCCTTCTTTTAATCCTCCTTAATCCACAATGCATCCCCACACTGAAGCACACAATTAAATATACATGAAGATTCCTTCAAATCTTTGCCCAGTCAGTTGGGGCTGTAGAATACACCGACTGCACCTCTGCAGAGGAGTAAAAAACCCTAATGAGAGTCCTGGATATGACACCATATAATCTGATGGTGAGGTTCCAGTGATGCTGGGGCTTTGGGGAATGGGGAGTACCCTTTCATTGCCGTTGCTCCCAGGTCTACTCTGGCCCGGCGTGGTAGCACCTGATAGAGCCCTATCTATGGGTTAAATAGAACTAACAGGATATTTATGCTAAAATGAATTGTTTGACTAAATTGAATAGCTTGATATAGAAATATTTTTCACAATTAAACTGTACTTACATTTGAATTATTTGAAATGGAACTCTTTTTGACATTGAAACTGTACTTACACGAAACTGAATTGTTTAATATAGAACTATTTTGACAATGACCTGTGTGTAGAGAAAATCCGCGCTTATACTAAACTGAATTATCTGAATTAGAACTGTTTGACTAAACTGAATAGCTTGAAATAGAAACTTTTTTGACAATTAAACTGTGTACTCATGCTAAACTGAATTGTTTAAAATAGAACTGATTTTTTGCATAAAAATAGATTTGGCGTTAAATAGCCTACACAGTTTGATATGCCATAAAACACAACCAACCAACCAACTAATCTTATAAATCTCCAGGAGTACTTAATGTATGACAATTAATAAATTTCTTGCAGAGAAAATTTCCCTATAATTGAAAAACATAACAAACCGATATGTGGCTATTATAAATTTATATATTTTTATATTATTTTATATATATTAAAGTGACCAGCTTCATCAGATAGCCATTACACAATGAAGATAAGAAAATTATTTTTTTTATTTTTGAGTTGAGTAAAATTTTTGATTCATAAGGACCCATGACACCAGAAAATGACATACACCTGTTTTTGACATAAACTTCTCGCCCTAGTCTTCTTGCTTCCTATTCTCTTCTATGCATATATATATATGTGAATTAATTTTTATTTATTGCGGACTAATTTCCTCATCTTGGTAGAATTTTTGTGTTGTTTCTTCTTTCACTACGTTTCGGACAAATGGTCTCGGTTGATGAGACACTGCTTCCTAGGTAGGTGAAATTGTCTACTAGTTTCAGAGAGCTACCGTTTAGTGTGGAGATGTCGCCTCTTTGATTAAAGCACAATCCTAAATAGTCAAGGTTCAAAGCAAAGTGAAGATAACTCGAACCAGAACTTTTGTAGATCTTATTTTTCCGTTGAAGGTATCATTAGTGAATGAGAAATGCTTTGTTTCGGTTGTTTGTTTAATTGCATGTCACACTCATCGTGGACTATTTAATGTTATAGCAACCATGTGCCAAATCCTCTTTATACATATATATCAAATATATAGGATTTGGTTTGGTTTGGTTTCATGGTATATCAACCATTATAGGTTATTTAATGCCAAATCCTGTTTATACATATTTATTAGATATATATGGTTTGGTTTGGTTTGGGTTTATGGCATATCAAACATAGTAGGTTATTTAATGCCAAATCCTTTTTATACATATATATTGTGTAGAAGAACAATAGTTTGGTTTGATTTAGTTTGGTTTGGTTTATTTAATGCCAAATCAGTTTTTATACATAAACAGTTATATTTCAAACAATCTAGTTTAGCATTAAGTACGATTTCAATGTCAAAAATAGTTCCATTTCAAACCATTCAGTTTAGCTTACAAAAACACAAAGCTGATGAATGTGAATGTTAGACCAGGCTGGTCAGCTTGCACTCGTATGTCTATACGTGGTAGTCCATAAGAAAACGTCACTTATGAGCTGTGACAATCAGGCTTTAGTAGGGTGTATTCCAATTGCTGCTGTAGCTGTTCAGTTGAACCTGAAATCATAACAATTGGTCAGACATCTCATAAGATGGATAGCAATAACTTACTGAATTTTCAAGAGTCTACGACAATTGTGAATGCCTAAATGTATAAAAAAAAAAATGTATAAAAAAGTCTGGAAACTTATTGAATTCACCACACACACATACACACACACACATATATATATATATATATATATATATATATATATATATATATATATATATATATATATATGTGTATATATACTTTTGATCTTTCACTCTCTTCTTTCCTCACTCGTCATAAATTTCTACAGCTTGGTTTTCTCTCTTTAGAGTTTCTCTTCTTTTACTTTCTGTGTTCAATGTCTTTTTTCCCTTCTTTTTCCTTTCTCTATTTCTATTTATACTTGTGATTTAAAAAGGATTCCGTCAGCCAAAGCTCCTTTTATTCATAACTCGCCAACGCATCTGGAACGAGAAAAAAAGCACCCCGAGAAAATGTCTTTTCTGACAAGAACCATGTTGACAAGATTAGTATTTGATAATTATCTCTTATCAAATTAAGATCATGCATAAATGTTCCAGACATTCCTGACTTTGTTGGGACAACTATTAATTCCGAGACGTATTTATATTGCACAAAATGGTATATTTGGATCTACCCTCGCAGAATTTATTGTAGTTCTTTTATGAGTGTTGATATTTAGGGGAAAAAAAAGAGAAAGTTGTTACCAAAACTACGGATTGGCGAAAAGAGCTTGAGTTTTCTTGATTTAACCACTAAAGTTTGAAACTTATCAAATAAGGCTGATAGATAGATAGATAGATAGATAGATAGATAGATAGATAGATAGATTTGAAACGTTACTGCGACTCAAAACGAAAAATCGCTATAATAATTATATATAAGGATTATATTATAATTGTATTATTTAAGGATAATGTATTAACGAAGTCAGAAATTCTTACGATGCCTAATCTCAGAAATTCACGCTGCTGTCTTCATTAGGCCCCTAAATGTGCTGTTAAACATTTCCTCATAGAATCCAAAGAGTTAGCGCTCATTGGATAACATTTTTTTCAACACAACACAAGCAATATACAGGACTGATTTGAAAATGTCCACATCGAAGATATTTTGTCGAGAGAGAATGAAAATAAAAACAAAAGATGCCAAAAATTATATACGTAAACATGATTATTTTTTTTTAATCTCCAAAAGGATTTTGACACGTCTTCAAAATGAAATAATTTTTTTTTAATAAGTAAATACTCTAAAACGATATTTACCCAACCCCTCCACTCGGGCGGGATATGACACAAGGTCAATTCTTAAGCGGAGTTTAACAGGTTTGAATTCAGAGTTTTCCTTCTCCTAGACTAGTTGCCTCACCAAGGCTGAAGAACCTAGTCTGCCCTACTATTTAACCAGAGCTAGAGGGAGAATTATAGGATTCATACCTTTCCCAAGGGTATTAGTGCTATGTGAAATGCAATCAGTCTCGTCCAGGATTTGAACTCGTGTCGCCGTGTCCATTTCCTACGACGATAACCATTACACCACGGGCACCTCCAAGTAAATACTCTAAAACACCTCCACAAAAATGTAATTAAAGATATACAACGTATATAAACTCTAGGTATTGAATAATCCCAGACGGATCGACATGCCGTTAAAATCAACCTATCAATCAATCAATCAAATGCTTTATTTCATTATTTTAGTTGATATGAATAATATATGCTCACGTTTATATCCTGGGTTTTGAATGAATGTGATTTTTATCTGCACTGCAAGCAACAAGAATGTACAACACGCTATCACTCATTCACATTTGAAATAACCCCTTTTCGATCTTGACTAAGCATCATCGCTCACACCACCACCACCAGCCAACTCGGCACCCTTTCGAGCACATTGAAAACTTCATCTAATCAGATAACATGGAGACGATTGTCTCTCTGCACGCGTTGGAAAGCAACGGCAGACACGTTCGGTGCATAGCTAATCAACTTTTCTCTCTACCATAAAATAATAAGACTTGCAGATAGTAGCAACCAAAAAAAAAAGATGATGAAGTAGAAGAAGAAAATGAAAAAAAAAACGTTAAGATAGACGGGAGACTAAAGATGTAGGGTGGGGGTCAGAAGAAGAAAAAAATAGATGGAAATGCAATTTCTGGAGTCGAATAGAAATCAAAAATAGATAAAAGCGAGTAAAATGACCAGCGATTGTCCAAACGGCGTCAGCAAATAGAGAAAAAAGGTCACCGAGGTCGGATGCAGTCAAGTTTAAGAAAAATGCAACAATGAAAAGATGATATATTTTACAATCTATTTGCATCATTTTTATTTATATTCATATTTGCAAAGCTTCATTTAGTCTGGCACGAAAATAAAATAAAGTAATTTAAGAAAATCACTATTCAAAATCTTAGTTTTTTTTTTTTTTTACCAAGGCCCAAACTTCGACAACGGAGCTCAGTAGATAATATTCAACTACCTCAGCAGTTTGTCGTCAGATAGATAGATAGAAACTGATTGAGATAGATAGATAGATAGATAGATAGATAGATAGATAGATAGATAGATAGATAGATGTGAATAGAATGAGATAGATAGAGAGAGAGAGAGAGAGAGAGAGGTGATGAGAAAGAGGGAAAAAAGAAATATTTTAATGAAGATAGATAGATAGATAGATAGACTAGATAGATAGATAGATAGATAGAAACTGATTGAGATAGATAGATAGATAGATAGATGTGAATAGAATGAGATAGATAGAGAGAGAGAGAGAGAGAGAGAGAGAGAGAGAGAGGTGATGAGAAAGAGGGAAAAAAGAAATATTTATTATAGATAGATAGATAGATAGATAGATAGATAGATAGAAACTGATTGAGATAGATAGATAGATAGATAGATAGATAGATAGATAGATAGATAGATAGATAGATAGATAGATAGATGTGAATAGAATGAGATTGATAGAGAGAGAGAGAGAGGTGATGAGAAAGAGGGAAAAAAGAAATATTTTAATGAAGATAGATAGATAGATAGATAGATAGATAGATAGATAGATAGATAGATAGAAACTGATTGAGATAGATAGATAGATAGATGTGAATAGAATGAGATAGATAGATAGAGAGAGAGAGAGAGAGAGGTGATGAGAAAGAGGGAAAAAAGAAATATTTTAATATAGATAGATAGATAGATAGATAGATAGATAGAAACTGATTGAGATAGATGGATAGATAGATAGATAGATAGATAGATAGATAGATAGATAACATGAAATTTCTAGTTTTCTGAAAGCAAATATGCTGATTTAGATGCTGGAAATATCTCGCCCAACCTCCTCCTCCTCCTCCTCTACCTTTTTACTCCTTCCTCCTTATGTTCCTCCTCCTCATGTTCCTCCTCCTCCTTACCCTCCTCCTCATCATCATCATCATCATCTCCTCCCCATCCTCCTCCCCTAAGCATTCTAAAATTCTGCCAGTTCCCTTTCCTTGTCATTGCTTTTCTGAATTATCCAGCTCGAACCACCCCGTTATGACCATTTAAAAATTCACGTCTGATTTTCCAATGTCATAGAATACATTTAACGCGCCATATTTGTATTGTTCAGCTAAAATCAATGTCTTCCTTCGACGAAAACAAATAGATATTTTTATCTCTTTCTTTTTCGGATGTATTTACGCACATAAACAAATTAACAAATTAACGCTTAAAAAATTCCAACATTTAATTCTAAGTGAAAACCAATTGATCAATAAGCGATTAGATAGATATATTTCAAATGATTTAGATAAACTGCAAAATCTATATACGTAAAAAGATAGATATTTACTAGCTTTTAAGTAGGCAAACAAAAACAATATGTATGAAGACGATTTTGCATAATATAACTGATTATATATATATATATATATATATATATATATATATATATATATATATATATATATATAGTATTATTCGGTTCAGTTAAACCAGAGTTGGGAGTAATTCTTTCAGAACAAGAAAATCATTCAGGAGCTGAACATTTAAATTTTCCTGGTGGAGTGCTCACTGAGCAATATTTTAAATAGGTAAATAAAAAAACGGAAATTCAATAAAACGAGGAGGTAACTC
This sequence comes from Sepioteuthis lessoniana, assembly GCA_963585895.1. Classification (NCBI taxonomy): domain Eukaryota; kingdom Metazoa; phylum Mollusca; class Cephalopoda; order Myopsida; family Loliginidae; genus Sepioteuthis; species Sepioteuthis lessoniana. The sequence continues at coordinate 13,559,769 of OY757919.1, forward strand.
CTTTAATCTCTTATCCCTCCCCCTACACCCCACGTGTTTATTCTGTTTTATTTATCCATTGGATCTGAAAAAGTCCTGTTATATTTTTCTTCGTGTTTTTGGTTCACACCAGAAACTGAAAAACAGGATGAAAATAAATTTATAATCCTAAATAACCGGTCTTCGGTTTTTTCTTTTATATATATATATATATATATATATATATATGTGTGTGTGTGTGTGTGTGTGTGTGTGTGTGTGTGTGTGTGTGTGTGTGTGTGATAATACCCTAGAAAACTATCAATCAATGTGACCAAAAGCACTTGGGTGCAGAACGTGGGGCCATTTCAGTATCAACTATACCCTGATATAAAGAATCTTGTAAAAAAGCTAAAGAAAAAATTTCGTGTTCTTTAACGTGCATCCAAAATGTGGTCTGTGCGTACGTATGTGAGTGTATATACGTGTGTATGTATGAGTGGTGTGTGTGTGTGTTTGTGTGTGTGTGTGTGTATGTATGTATGTGTGTGTGAGTGTGTGCCAGCCGTACTTGAATAAATTCTATAGAATGTACGTATAATGATCCGCGAATCTGTTTTTATTAGAGTCGCAGAAACAGAATACGTACGTAGATAAATCTACTTAATAAGTATATATATATATATATATATATACATCCGTCTATCTCAATCAATACATCTGTCTATCTATCTATCTATCTCGGCCCCATCTTATCAACTTGTCCATCTATGCCCAAATCTTTCGATCTACAGATCACCTTAGAGCTCAATCCAATCGATTGGGGCCGTAAAAACACCCTATGCATCTCTGCACAGAGATAAGACCCCACCCAACGAGTGTCCTGGATATGACATTAAACAATCAGATGGCGAGGCTCCAGCCTTTGAGCTTTAGGGAATATGGAGTACCCCTTCATTACCATTGCTCCCAGTCTAGTCTGACCCGGAATGGTAGCACCTGACAGGGTCCTATCTATAGATCAAATAGAACTATTTGAAATTTTAACTGTGTGCGAACAAATGACTGACGTTGAATTAAATTATTTTAAAACAGAACTCTTTGACAATTTAACGGTATGCAAACAAATGACTGATGTCTGATTGAATTGTTAGTGATACCTACCAATACGTGAAACTATTTGACAAAATGCAAATGAATGAATACAGTCGAATAGAAAAAAGTTTTAAATAGCAATACTTGTAATCACTTCCATGTCAGCAAATAAATGGTTAATATTGCATAGAAGGTCTAGTTCTATGCTTGTCATTGATTCGTCGCCCACCCAAAGGTGGACTGACCGGAACCGGGATCTTTTTGGTCTCGAAACTATCGTTGACTTGATACCTCATCCGGCACGAATGCCAGACGGCTTCGCTAAAAAGCCAGGTATGTGTATATCTATTTAAATGTGTGCAAACAAATAACAGATGTTATATTGTGATTGTAAAATAGTCATACTTGAAACCATTAAACTGTGTGCAAACAAATGATTAATAGTAAATTTGTCGAATTAGATGGAAATACTTGAAAACATTTAACTGGGCGCCAAAAATGAGCTCAAGCTGATTTCAAAATGTAATCAACAAATGTATATACAAATCATATATGTTTAATGCATATGTATAAAGAGAATTTGGCATCAGATAACCTACAATGGTTGATATGCCATAAAACCAAACCAAACCAAATCGTATATATTCAATATATATGTATAAAGAGGATTTGGCATTAAATAACCTACAATGGTTGATATGCCATAAAACCAAACCAAACCAAATCCTATATATTCAATATATATGTATAAAGAGGATTTGGCATTAAATAACCTACAATGGTTGATATGCCATAAAACCAAACCAAACCAAATCCTATATATTTAATGCATATGTATAAAGAGGATTTGGCATTAAATAACCTACAATGGTTGATATGCCATAAAACCAAACCAAACCAAATCCTATATATTTAATATATATGCAAAAGAGGATTTGGCATTAAATAACCAACAATGGTTGATATGCCATAAAAGCAAACCAAACCAAATCATATATATTTAATATATATGTATAAAGAGGATTTGGCATTAAATAACCTACTATGGTTGATATGCCATAAAACCAAACAAAACCAAATCAAATATATTTAATATATATGTATAAAGAGGATTTGGCTTTAAATAACCTACAATAGTTGATATGCCATAAAACCAAACCAAACCAAATCATATATGTTTAATATATATGTATAAGGATTTGGCATTAAATAACTAACAATGGTGGATATACCATAAAACCCAACCAAACTAAATCCTATATGTTTAATATATATGTATAAATAGGATTTGGCACATGGTTGATATGCCGTAAAAAACAAGTTAAATCATTAATTTCTGCTTAAAATTTGAGGACCTGATACCAACACATACCTAAAAAATAGATTATATATTGTCTAAAAATAAAAACAAATTGATAGGAAAACTTGGAGATTTACTTTTGCGTTGTCAGTGGCTCACTTTTATTGGTAAATATATTAATCTTTTTTTTTAAGGTTTAGTTTGTTAACAAATGCCATATATGAATTGACTTCGACGCCCTAAACAACTACTGAATTCCTATATCGGAAAACTACTTCTAACTTTTCAAGACATCTCACCTGTTACTTATCAGACCAAAACGCCATCAGAAATCACCTCAACAGACACAAACCACTCGAAACTCCATGAAGTGAAATTCTCATCGAAAACACCTGGATAGGCTTGAGACAATAAAAATTAACCTCGTCTTAATTCCATAGAAACAAACTATCCATCTTTTAAAAATGCCTGGAAGAACTGCAGAAATAACGCGAAACCCTCTCCCTTTCGAACGATATCTACATTCATTCTATCCGTAATTATGGGTGGGGGTTGAAGAGTTAGATTGTAGCCACGAAGTAAGCGAGTTCGAACTCCAGTCACACTATTACGTTCACTTTCGAACTAATGCCTCTTGGGAAAGGCATGAACCATCTTATTCCTTACAGCTATGGGCTAAATAGTATCAGTGCTGTTTTTATACAAGGGTGGTTTCGGTATTGAATAACTCACGAAGATTGATATGCCATTAAAAAAATAAAGAAACCAATCTATCCGGAATTATTTCTCTTTGTTCGTAAACAAGGAACAAATTGAAAATGCTACATGCTACCCTGTCTGTTCCTTTCAACTGACATGCAGATAGATAGATAGATAGATAGATAGATAGATATTCATTTAGATATGAATACATTGATAAAGATATTGTTTCGAATGGACATAGATAGATAGATAGATAGATAGATAGATAGAAAAATTGATAACAAGGCAATCCAAGTAGAAGGAGAGATTTATTGAGAGGTAAAGTCGATACTATCGCGTTTCGGTTCAACTGAACCATCATCAGGAACATGAGGGGTAATATTAACGATGTTGAGTCAACGATGGATGTTCAAAGTAGAACCGAAACGCTATAGTGTCGACTTTACCTCTCAATAAATCTCTCCTTCTACTTGGATTGCTTTGTTATCAATTTTTCTGTACATATTGTCGGATTACAATCCATTATTTTCTACCATAGATAGATAGATTTTAAATAGATACAAATATCTTGGTTAAAAGAAGAAAGATGGTGATTCAAAAACGTTGCAAATGAGATAAAATCTCTTACATGAAAATCGGTTGGTCTCGAATATAGCCTACGTGTAACATATTCGAAATACGAATATGGGAAATATACTGATACGTAGAACGTTCACATGCATAGGAATCCGAAAAAACACTCGAAACACACTCTCGGTAGTTCAGGTACGAAACTTTTATTACCTTCTTAACTTTTAGGTTTTCAACACGAGGAGAGAGAGACACAATTTTTACTATGCTGACTGTTCCATCTGACCCACCACGTGCGGCGCATCTCGTAGACCCCACTAGCCTGACCTTGCCGAGGCTCAAAAATCAACTCGCTTCGTCTAGATTCAAATCTCAACTAACTCCTTTTTTCAAAAATTACCCAAAATCCTCAGCCCATGGCTTCCGGGCATGACGTCATTCACATCCCCGGTCCCTTTTCCTATCCGGGGTTTTTATTATGACATCTATGATTGTCACATCCTCCCCGCGCGAGCGTGAACACCTGTGCTCAATGTGTGCCCCTACTCGTGCACTAAGCCGAATAGTTCTAAGCCTAACTAAACCAAAAGATAAGATATAACCAACGAAAAATGATATTATAAAAAAGTCCTTCCGCAATTATATAACATACGGGTACAACAGAATAGCTAACAACAATTTTCGCTACTAAATTTACTCAAATAACGGAGATGGACATTAAAAGACATTAAAATATAGTTTTCATAAGCCACTCGATAAAATAGACATTTTACAAGATATTCAACAACTACTCATCATAGCTTCTCATTTCAGGTTTTGTGTTAAGCTAAGTTCTATTTAGTGAAGGACAAATTTCTGGCAATAAAACTTGTAATTATTGTTTCATCTGACGACAGTGTTTTCAATCGTAAAAAACATATGAAACTATATTTATACATATATTTCAAATTTTCTTTTTATTGGTCTAACGAGAGAAGTAGATATTTTAAAATGAAAAGGTCCAAAAATCGGTTTGAATGTAGTACCTTAGGTTGTATTTCAAATAATCATGCTGTACAGGTGTTTCCGACTTTGTGTTCCTTTTTAAGAGACTAATAATGGTTAGGTCAGTCTTTTTTCTGGTCTTTATATTGAAGATTGTTTGGATAGTATTGTTAACCTTTTTAATTCCAGGATTTTCTTTTTATTGGTCTAACGAGAGAAAAGTAGATATTTTAAAATGAAAAGGTCCAAAAATTGGTTTGAATGTACTACCTTAGGTTGTATTTCAAATAATTATGCTGTACAGGTGTTTCTGACTTTATGGTCCTTTTTAGTGGTTAGGGTAGTTTTTTTCTGGTCTTTATATTGAAGATTGTTCGGATAGTATTGTTAACCTTTTAATTCCAGGATTTGTGTCTGTGAATGTCTTGTTATATATATATATATATATATATATATATATATATATATATATATATATATTAAAGTCTGGTAGTATTGTGAGATACTACTGGGGCGCCCTGGGTTAGTGGTAATGATGCTTCGGCCACAAAACCATGCCTAAACCCAAGGTTTTCATCTGATGAAAACTTTATTGAAAGCAAAATGGGTATTTATGCGGCAGTTTTTGTATATAATCTCTCTATACATATAGTTTCATGTTTTCTATACAATAAATACACACACACACACACACACACACACACACATATATATATATATAGATATATACGAAAATACAAAGCCTCCAAAGGATGATTTGATTAAGAGTTTGAATTATTTGCTAACGTTACACGTTTCACATTTTTAATATGAAAACATTAAACTTGAACCGAGCGTTTAAATTGTTAAAACAATTTTACAATTCAAAAGTTCTGATGAACTATTAAACAATTCATCGATTCAAACAAAAAAATTAGCAAATAAATCAAACTATAAATAAATCATTCTCAGAAGACCTTGTATTTTTCATATTTGTACATTTTCATATTATCGGATTTACTTAGTTTTCCCATATATATATATATATATATATGTGTGTGTGTGTAATTTTTTTAATAGGTCCATAGAAAGAAAAAAGTAGATATTTTAAAATGAATATATCCACGAAGAGATTTGTATTTTTTTTTAATTTATTTATTGATTTCGTTCTTACATACGTGTATGTTTCCAGCTTGTTGCTTTCGTCAGAGAACATATGTTGCACAAGTGAATGAGAAAGTCATTGATTGATTCAGTTGGAAATATAAAGTAATGTTTTAAATCGGTTGCGACATGTCAGTCCGTGCAGCCCTCAAGCAATGATGCTTTACGCATATTTATAATCATTGTACAAATATCTATAATTCTTGTAAAAATATTTGTAATATCTGTACAAATATTTATAATATTCGTACAAATATTAATAATACTTGTACAAATATTTCATGTTTGTACAAATACTTATAATATTTCTACAAATATTTATATTTGTATAAATATCTATAATATATGTACAAATATTATGAATATTTGTACAAATATTTATAATATTTATTCAAATATTTATAGTAATAGTACAAATATTTATAATCTCTGTACAAGTATTACAGATATTTGTACAAATATTTATAATATTCACGCAAATATTTATATTTGTACGAATATTTATAATATACACGCAAATATTTATATTTGTACAAATATTTATAATATTCACGCAAATATTCATATTTGTACAAATATTAATAATATTCACGCAAATATTTATATTTATACAAATATTTATAATATTCACGCAAATATTTATATTTGTACAAATATTTATAATATTCACGCAAATATTTATATTTGTACAAATATTAATAATATTCACGCAAATATTTATATTTATACAAATATTTATAATATTCACGCAAATATTTATATTTGTACAAATATTTATAATATTTATACAAATATTTATAGTATGAGAACAAATATTTATAATCTCTGTACAAATATTTATAATATTTGTAAAAATAATATATGCAAAGATATCATAAATAGTAAACAATGTTAAGTAAAAACTTTATTATCTGAACAAATAGCCTTTGTTTTCTTTGCTTCACGGAATATCAAACCTCCTGGGTTATTTAATGTCAAAGCCATCTTTGCTGTGTGATCAAACCCATTCCTGGGGAAATAAGGAGGTTAATATCTTTCGGAAGTGAACGTAATAGCATGACTGGAGTTCGAACCCGCTTACCCGTAGCCTTTGTTTAGATCCAGGCAATACGGAAACACTTTGGATCAAAGTTACGGCGAGGTTAATCCGATAGACCAACTAAGTTTCGACGTTTCAAAAATATAACTCGCCTAATGAACAAACCTTTATTTTTTGGTAAAAATTGATCTTATAAAGTCGCTCATTACACGAATATATATGGTAAGAGGGAAAAGGACACACACATACAAACATTCATATATATATATATATATATATATATATATATGCGCGTGTTTGTGTGTATGTATATATACACACACACAGCACACACACACATACATATATGTGCGTATGTGTGTGTTTAAGAGATAGATAGAGAGAGAGAGAGAGAGAGAGAGAGAGAGAGAGAAAGAGAGTGTGTGATTTAGTGGTTGAAAGATGAATAATGAAGCGAAAGATTTAGCTTCAAATGTTAACGACTCATTTTTAGCGCATCAGTCAAATTGTCGCGTCTCTCTTCCTTTACTCGCCAATCCGTGATCGCTGTCCGCCACGAATAAAGACGCATCAGAAAGGGAGAGAGTAGAAAAAAAGCTAAAATCTATCTGAAAAAAAAAAAAAGAAAAATAAGGTAATCTTATAACTGGCAAAGAAATGTTCTTCCATCATCCTTGGCAAGCACTGGCATCTAAAAATAGACGACGGTTCATTCGTTTGGACATCATAATAACTGCAGTGAGATAAGATTTTAGAATCGGCGTCTAAATGACGCAGTCTTTTTTTTTTTTTTCTTCTTTCTTTCTTTCTTTCAAGAACCCTTGGAATATTAATACAAACGTCGAACAGGTTCTAATGATCATGAAATGTATGATTCGGGTTTGAGCTAAGATGAGACAATCTTGAATTCTGCGACATCCTTTAAAGCTAAGATTTATTTTAATCAGATTTTCCATCAAGATAATACGCACATATTTATACATATGTTTACGCGTACATCGAAAAGGATGGAATGAAACACACTGATAATGGTGCCCTGAGAACAATTTTGGATATTCTATCTGGAAAGACTGGATATTTTGAAAAGAGACGAGATTATCCAGACAGTCGCACTATCCAAATCATTTTGAATAATGCTCGAGTATTCACATTTTCTGTTGTTTAATCTCCAACGGATGCCACTAATCCTACCTTGTGTGAAAACTAAAAATTACAAATAGCAACCCAAAACAACGCTATAAAAATAAGCATGAGTTAAACTGTAGTAAATGATTTCGTGAGCCAAATAAACGGGAGTATTTTTTTTTTTTTGCTTCGAATAAGGGTATAAGCTAAGAGTAAAGACTGACTGAATAGTTTTGAGTGGGGGCTTAATTCATGTTAGCTTGGAAGTATTAGTACATGACTGATTTGGCGGGAGATTCGTGTAAGTCTAGTGAAGTGTAAATCATGGACACGGACGAGTATTAAAAATAACATCTTACCTCGGTACCGATTCCGGAAGTAGCCTCGCGAAACCGGATGAGGTAAAGATGGTATTATATATAGCAGAGGAGTGTGGAATGCCCTGTTTTCATTGGCTGTTTACTAAAGGACAGATGTCTATAAGGACAGCCGAAGTCCGGCCTTATTAGTTTTTTTCTTTGCTTTGGTAGAGGCACGAGCGTAGCACGTTGTGATCACGGAGGCGGTTTGGCTCTTTCAGAATCATACCGGGGTTACTGTCGGAGCCGATATGATGCAGAAATAACCCGAAATCGGCAATGAAGACAGTGCATCACGGAAGACCTCCCTGATGCATCTAAGATGTATAATTGAAAAAAAAAATACGTAAAAACTAAAACAGAAAATTCTTAAGAAAATAGCAAATGGAGACGTGGAGAAATGAAATAGTCAACGACCACAATAAGCGGATACAACAAACTATACTCAAAGAAAATAAGAGCAGATGGGTGAAAAGTTGATTCACTAGGAACTGTGCAAACGACAAAATTTTGGCTATGCAAATACATGGTAGAGGTACCAACCAGAATCTGTCTTCACTAAGATTTTGAGATACAAAAAAAAATCGCCCAATCTCGGCCAGACGACAAGATCTAGTTTCTGTTAACGAGAAGAGAACTTATCAAATAAAAGACTTTGCTGTTTCAACTGATCGCGGATTAAAAATCGTGATAAGAAAAAAAGGAATATATGACGCTGGAGCTTGCTAGAGAACTGAAAAGTTGTAGCCCGTAAAGGTATGCGGGATAAAATCATAGTTGGAACCCTTGGAATAATCCCACGGAATCTAGAAAGAAATATGGAGGAAAATGAAAGCCTGAGGAAAAATTTGAAACTGTCCAATCTTACACAAGAAAACATGGGTGTGGGGGAAAAAAAGAGAAACCTTGATAGAGAAACTGAATCCCTCCTGATTGCAGCACAAAACAATGCTATAAGAACCAATGATATCAAAACAAGAATAGATAAGACGCAACAAAACAGCAAATGCAGGTTATGTGGTAATAGAGACGAAACGACCAATCACATAATAAGCGAATGCAGGAAACTAGCACAGAAAGAGTATAAGAGTAGACACGACTGGGTGGGCAAGGTGATCGACTGGGAATTGTGCAAGAAATTGAAATTTGACCGTACGAACAATTGGTATATGCACAACCCAACATCAGTCCTGGAGAATGAAACACACAAACTCCTCCGGGATTTTGACATACAAACGTATCACTCAATCTCGGCCAGACGACCAGACCTTATAATAATCAACAAAAAAAGAACTTGCAAAATTGTGGACTTTACTGTCTCGGCGGACCAAAGAATAAAATTGAAAAAGTGAAAAGAAGGATTGATACCTCGACCTTGTTTAGGGATTAAAAAACTGCGGAAAATGAAAGAGACTTTTATAGGAATTGTAATTGGTGCTCTTGGTACAGTCACTGAAGAATAAAGGCACTGGAGGACTTGGAAATAACAGGGCAAGTGGAGACCATCCAAACAACAGCATTATTGAGATCGTCCAGAATACTGAGAAGAGTCCTGGAGACTTGAGGAGACTTGATGCCACTCAATCTCCAGTGAAAGAACATCAACTAACGCTGATGAGAAAAATTCAAGGAGTACCTAATCTCGGCCAGAAGACCAGTCCTTATAATAATCAACAAAAAAAAAAAAGAAATCTGCAAAATTGTCGACTTTGCTGTCCCGGCTGACCACAAAGTAAAACTGAAAGAATAAGAAAAGAGAGATAAGTAGCTCGACCTTGCTAGAGAATTGAAAAAACTATGGAACATGAAGGTGACAATTATACCAATTGTGACTGTTGCTTTTGGCACAGTTATTAAAGGGTTATTAAAGGGCCTGGACGATTTGGAAGTTGGCGGCCGAGTAAAACAATAGCATTACTGAAAACGGCCAGAATACTGAGAAGAGTCCTGGAGACTTGAGGAGACTTGCTGTCACTCAATCTCCAGTGAGAGACCATCAACTAAAGCTGATGTGAAAAACTCTAATGTGTAAATAATAATAATAATAATAATAATAATAATAATAATAATAATAATAATAATAATAAGAGAGATAAGTTATAAGTACGTAAAACTTGCCAGAGAACAAAAAAAACTATCGAACATGAAGTTGACGGTGATACCAATAGTAATTGGTGTGCTCGGAACAATCCCGAAAGACTTAGTGAAAGGACTGGAAGTCTTAGAAACCAGAGAACCAGCAGAGAACATCCAGACTACAGAATCATTAAGATCGGCCAGAATACTGAGAAGAGTCCTGGAGACTTGAGGAGACTTGCTGTCAATTAGACTCTAGTGAAAGATTATCAGCTAGCGCTGGTTTGAAAAACACGAATGATAATAATAATAATATGAAGAAGAAGAAGAAGAAGAAGAAGAAGAAGAAGAAGAAGAAGAAGAAGAGGAGGAGGAGGAGTTGATGGAGAAAAACAAATAAACGTAGAAAGAAGAAAAAAACAAGAAATAGTGGTGAAGGAGAAGAAAAAAAACATTTTTTTAAATAGAAGAAGAAGAAGAAGAAGAAGAAGAAGAAGAAGAAGAAGAAGAAGAAGAAGAAGAAGAAGAAGAAGAAGAAGAAGAAGTTAATCATGCCGAAATAATCTGCTAGGATTGAGCGCCCTTAATATGCTTGTCAGCCTCTGGTACTTTTATAAACTTGAATGATTAAATTTACCGCTTAAATATCCAACCCTGTGATATGCAAGTTCGATACTTGCCCAAGGTTATTTGTCCCCCGCCTAGTAAATTTTGACACAGTAGTGTTTCCTGCTGTTATAAGATCGCCATTGAAATTGAAAAAGAGTATAGGATTAGAAGATCAATGTGGTGGATTTATTTTTTAATGATGGTTAGTATGACGAGGTGGTGGGGTATAACGATGGGGAGTAATGCAAGATTCAAATCAATGGCTTGTCTCTTGCCTCATGTGAATGGGTAACTACCCAACTTTATTTGAACGCGAGTTATTAATCACTTTAATCAAATAACATTGCTGGCCGCCACTCTTTTTAACTCTCACTCTTCCCAACACTCTCTTGTACTATTGACTGGGTCCCAATGGGAAAAAAAGAAAAAAAAAAAACATTTTTCAAAAGGAAGAAAAATACAATTTAAAAAAACTTAAAGAAAAGATACTAGACAAGAAAGAAAACAAATAGATTTTTAAAAAAAACGAAAGAAAGAAAGAAAGAAAGAAAGAAAGAAAGAATCAGAAAAGCAAGAATTTTAAAGAAAGAAAGAAAGAAAGAAAGAATCAGGAAAGCAAAAATTTTAAAAGAAAGAAAGAAAGAAAGAAAGAAAGAAAGAAAGAAAGAAAGAAAGAAAGAAAGAAAGAAAGAATCAGGAAAGCAAACATTTTAAAAGAAAGAAAGAAAGAAAGAAAGAAAGAAAGAAAGAAAGAATCAGGAAAGCAAAAAATTTAAAAGAAAGAAAGAAAGAAAGAAAGAAAGAAAGAAAGAAAGAAAGAAAGAAAGAAAGAAAGAATCAGAAAAGCAAGAATTTTAAAGAAAGAAAGAAAGAAAGAATCAGGAAAGCAAAAATTTTAAAAGAAAGAAAGAAAGAAAGAAAGAAAGAAAGAAAGAATCAGGGAAGCAAACATTTTAAAAGAAAGAAAGAAAGAAAGAAAGAAAGAAAGAAAGAAAGAAAGAAAGAAAGAATCAGGAAAGCAAAAAATTTAAAAGAAAGAAAGAAAGAAAGAAAGAAAGAATTCTGAAAATTAATAATCTAAAAAAATAAAGAATCAGGGAAGTAGGAATTTCAAAAGAAAGAAAGAAAGAAAGAAAGAAAGAATTATGGGGAAAAAAGAAAAAAGAATAAAAAATACAAGAATCTAAAACAAGATGAAAAAATTAGTTTTCCATTTCAGATATTTTGCAAGATGTTCATTGATGTTCATCAAAGTTTACCCCAAACAAATTATTTGGCAAAGAAAGACACATTTCAATATTTTTTGTTGTCTTTGTCCCCTTTGCCATTAGCAACAGATCCGTTCGACTGAATTCGACTGAAGATCTTTTGTTTTATTTCGGATCTACAACCTAACGTTCATTTTTTATTTGCAACTTTATGTTCACCTTTGTCTGCCTGTGTGTGTGTGTGTGTGTGTGTGTGTGTGTGTGTGTCTGCCTCTGTGTGTGTGTGTGTGTGTGTGTGTGTGTGTGTGTGTGTGTGTGTGTGTGTGTGTCTGCCTCTGTTTCTCTGTGTGTGTGTGTGTGTGTGTGTGTGTGTGTGTGTGTGTGTGTGTGTGTGTGTGTGTGCAATTCTGTGAGTATTTTTCACTCTTTCACTTTCTTGCGTAAACTTGTATATATGCTTGTGTCCAAGAACCGAAATGGATTTGTCAACTCCTCACAGCAAAAGACTTGCAGGGGGTGTCCTCGTGGTGTAATGGTTAAAGCGATGGTCTGCGAAATCGTAGCACACGAGTTCGAACTCCAATCGCGCTATTACGTTCACTTTCGGACAAATACCCTTGGGAAAGGTATGAACCCCCGTTATCCTCCCAGCTATGGGTTAAATAGCACCACCACTGTTCTTCTAGGAGACTGGCTTTGGCATTAAAATAACACACGAAGGTTGAGATGCCATTAAACAACCAAACCAAAAGACTTGGAGGCCATTTTGTTCACTGTTTTCCCGAAACGAAACCTAATAAATACAGAAGGTAGTTACAAATACTCAAATCCTTAAAAATTTGCAGAAGTTAGACACGGGCCTCTGAACTCAGGGCTTCCCGACTTATGAGGTGTGGAATTAATTCCTTCTCAAAGAAAGAAAGAAAGAAAGAAATTAGAAATTAGTTCTTCATTTTCTTGTTTGTAAATTTTCTTACCTGCCTTGAGAATCAGCCCCGATGTATAACAAAATGAATCTTCTGAGCCTCGATTCAAGTTGAGAATAATGGCTCACAATTGATGATGGATCCGTGGAGCGAGAGGTTATTGGAGCAGACGCAAAAACGAAAGGAGGGAAAAAAAGTTGGAAAATAATAGACCAATGTCCACTCGTGAAAAGCTGGAGTAATGGTAAAGGTCACAGTCGATTCTTGCTTTACGCCCGGCTGCCCAGACCATGTAAGGTTCAGACCAGCAAACACGCACATCACGAACGCCTTGGGAAATATTCCTAAATGCTATAATTATTGTTCGTCTTTCGTTATTAGGCATTGTGTAACTTCTCAAGATGGCTGACTGTTAGCTGCTAATAGCGGAGACGGAATATAATTGCGGAGTATTTTCTAGTGAAGAAAATCCAATTGCTATAAAGTGATCTTCTTTTGCTAGTTCAGGGAAAATGAGGTGTGGAATTAATTCCTTCTCAAAGAAAGAAAGAAAGAAATTAGAAATTAGTTCTTCATTTCCTGGTGGAGTGGTTTAAAGTGATGTTTGAAATGTCCATCAAGTTACAGAAAATATTGAGTTTTGTCGATAAATCAGCATAACCGGCTATAGATTCTAATAAAAACGCGTGTTTTCCGCCAGATATAGGCGCAGGTTTTATGAAGACTTAAGAGTCATTAAACGTTGTCCTAGGGTTAACGTTTTATGACCCATTTTGGAGTCATTGCTCGTACGACTACAAACAGTGTTATATAAGTTTGTTCTCATTGTTTTTTCGGTTTGTCGGTTAATGCTTTGCTTTTTGTTTTGTTTTTGTTTTTGTTTTTTCTTTGTTTTTGCTTGTTATTTGTTTGGGGGGGTTGTGGATGCTGTTTTTTCATGAATCAATAATCTGAACATCATAATACATGATATATATATATATATATATATATATGTATGTATGTATGCACCAAAGACTTTAAAAATAGTACTTGATACCTCCTTGCTTAACACTCAGCAATATAAGGTACGTATCAAGGGTAAAGTGGAGAAATCCAGGGTAAGGAGTGGGACCCTCCACTAAACCTCGGTCTAGTAGCTATTGAAAAGTGAGCTTTCTGGTCACCCTCGACTACAGTCGCCGACTTTACTTACTTTTATATATATATATATATATATATGTACCATAAAAAAAGTGATGGGACAAATAGGAATATGTATTTTATGTTTTTTTTCCTTTGTTCTTAATTATTTATGTCATCATCTAAGCAAAAGGTTTTTCTTAAAAAAAAGTTTTATCAATCTTTTTTTCAAAAGATTTTTAAAGAAGTTTTTTAAAAGTTTAAAAAAAAAAAGAAAATGTACATTTTTTAAAGAAGTTTTTTAAAGAAGTTAATATGCTATAAGAGAAGTGGCGGGAAAAAAATGGTGACGTAACCTACACATTTGTTGAATAAAAATTATTTTCTGGTCCAAGTGTCTTCAACTGACCTTTTATATATCTCTAAATTAAAGTCATATCGCTAATAAGTTTTTCATTAAGTCATATATATATATATATATATATGTGTGTGTGTATATATATATATAGTGTGTGTGTGTGATGCACTCATGGACATGTTCTTAGAGTATTGTTTGTCGTCGTAGGAAATGGACACGGTGACTCGTGTTCAAATCCTGGATGATGTTGTTTTCATTTCCAATAGCGCTAATATCTTTAAGAAAGCTATGAATCCAATTATTCTTCCTCCAACTATGGCTAAATAGTAGGTTATAGACTGGGTTCGTTAACCTTGGTATGCCAACCGCTCTAGGAGAAGGAAAACTGTGTTCAGACCTCTCAAGATCCGCTTAGAAAATTAACCTTGTGTCACATCCTGCTCATGTAGAGAGGTTGGTATATATATATATATGTATTGTCATCAACAGACTGACTGTTTCGTTGTATCACAACTCTTCAATGTTGCTAGACACGTAGGATGCTTGAAGCTGGGATCGAAACTCGTTCAACTTTACGTAAAACTTAGTATCTTACCACTCAGCCGGCAAACGAACCACGTCTGCACGTGAATTATAAGACATTTTTAGTGGCATTGGTTTGTTTACATTTTTGCCTTATTGGATACTAGAGTGCTCAATTCATTCGAAGAGCTTTGCATAATGCGAGTGGCAGCCGTTAATTCCTGTGCCAGAACGCTCAACCCCCGTGGGGGAGCGTATATATATACGAGGTGCATACGATAAGTTTCCAGACTTTTTTGTATGGGCATCTGAAATTGTCGTAGACTCCTGAAAATTCACTATGTAATTGCTATTCATCTTATGAAATGACTGACCAATTTTATGGTTTCAGGTTCAAATGAACAGCTACAGAAGCAATTGGAATACACCCTACTAAAGCCTGATTCTCACAGCTGGTGAATTTTAAAAATCTAATCTGACACTTCAGGAGAACGATATGCAGTAAAATTCTGTTTTAAACTTAGAAAAAATTCCACAGAAGCGTATGGAATGCTTCAGACTGCTTTTGGAGCCTCTTGCATGAATCGAGCATCAGTGTTTGATTGGCATAAGAGATTCAAGGAAGACAGAGAGTCTTTGAGGGATGATGAGAGGTTTGCGAGGATTAAGGAAGTCAATATACCTGAGTTGATTGGCCAAAGGCTTAGGGTTAGGGTTACTATTTTGAGGTGTTAAGGGAGTTCAGGAAGAGATTCCGTCGGAAGAGGTCAGCACTCTTCAAATCGGGTCAGTAGCATTTCCACCAGGACAATGCACCAGTCCACAACTCCATCCTTGTCACAGACAATTTGACCAAGATGAGCATCAAGACAGCTCTTCACCATCCTTAAAGTCCAGACCTTGTTCTCTGTGACTTTTGGTTATTTCCTAAGCTCAAGAAAAAACTTAGAGTCTATCGTTATGAGACAATTGAGGAGATGAAAGAGGCTGTGATGAAGGTCATTGACACGCTCAAACAAGAGGACTTCCAGGGTTTTTTCCAGAAGTTGTTGGAACGGTACAACAAGTACATTGCAGCCGAAGGAGATTACTTGGAAGGGGACTAGAGTTTCATGTGTGTACTATCAATAAAAGTGCCCATACGAAAAAAGTCTGGAAACTTATCGTATGCACCTCTTATTTCGAAATGTTCAAGCTGGTCTGATGAATGTATTGTCGAGAAGCAAACTGTAACTAAGCAACGTAGATTCTATGTCTGCGTTATCCTTACTTATATGTACACACACACACACACACACGCACACACACACACACACATATATATATATATATATATATATATATATATATTTTAACTAAACGATTCTAATTCTTTCCTTCTTATGTTATGGGTAGTACCAATCATGAAGAATACGCACCGGTGAGGACCCTAAATCTTCACGACGTCCTATGTTAACAAATGGTAATCCCATTGAGAATTTTTGGTAAAGCAGGTGACAGCTTTTGTGAGGTGTGGTGCTTAGCGAGCTAGGGTCTCAGACCGTTGTAACTAAGTTCGCTTCACATTAGATGCTTCATTCTTCTATCCTTGTGTTTTGCTAAATTAAGCTAAACTAAGCCCACTCAATGACTACTGTAATCTCCACATTTGGCTCTTTCGAACTCTTTTTGTTCCCAAAGTTGAAATCCATTCTGAAATTTCATCTGTTGTGAACGATAGAAGAAATGGAAAAAATGCCTTGTGAGTTTTACATAAAATCTCATAAAAGGATTTCCTGAACGTGTTCAAGAAGTAGAAAGAAAAAGAAATGAACGAAACAAAGCTGACCATTTTTGGTTTCACAATTTCAGTTGTGAGTTTGATTCTCACTTGGTGTCCCATTTTTCTAACCTCAGCTGAGTAAATTACCGTTGTAGTCTTCTTATTTGGCTCCTCTAAACTGTTTAATCCTAAAAGCTGAATTTTATACTTGACACATCCAGTTGTCTGAGTACGTCACGAAACTGCATCTAATGATGAGGCTCCAATTCTCGATATCTGAGTAAATAGGATTACTCCTTCTTTGCCATTACTCCCAAGTCCACTCAAAATCGTAATACTTGTTAGAGTCCTATCTCTGGATCCAACAGACCTGTTTAAAAATTATTTGTATTGGGATTCGAACGCATGCAAAAAAAAACTCTTAAGAACAAAAACCCAGTCGGCTTGGGCTGGAGAGTACACTGACTGCATCTCTGTAGCGGGTAAGACTCCTCCAAGTGTCATGGATATGACACTAAAAAATCTAATGGTTAGGCTCCAGCCCTAGAGCTTTGGAGAATGTGGAGTACCCCTTCATTGGCATCGCTCCTAGCTCCACTCTGGCCTGGATTGGTAGCACTTGATAGGGTTCTATCAATGGGTCAAATAGAATTATTTGACATTTAAACTGTGTCCAAATGACTTATACTACATTGTTTGATCATTTAACTGTGAGTAAACAAATGACTAATGTTTAATTGATTTGTTAGAGATACAAAGCAATACGTGGTAACATTTAACTATGTGCAGATAAATAATTAATAGGAAATAGAATTATTCCTGTTAGGTTGAAATACATGAAACCATTTAACTGTACGCAAAAAAATGAGCCAATTCTCTTTAAAAGATTTTATCGAAAAAATATGCTTACAAATCATATTTGATATATATGTATAAACAGGATTTGGCATTAAATAACCTTCAATGGTTGATATGCCATAAAACCAAACAAAACAAATCTTAAGGAACAATTACGTAAAAATGTAACGATAATGAGAAGATGGAGTATTGGTTTGAAATATTCTAAAGTTTGAAAACGATTTTAATTGTTCTTTTGTTTATCTTAATGACTTCACAATCCATTTAGGATTATTTTATTTCAAGAGGTTGGACATTTTATGTTCATATTAACATTTATTTTTGTAGTTGCTTCTTAGTTGTATTTTCTTAGATTTTTGCCATCAAAAGATTCCGTAAAGACAGCAGACGTTTGATACTACAATTTCTTTCTCCAGTTTTGATGTTGGAGTTGACTTGTCCGAGATGGGTTGACTTCATCACGTCTTTGTCATTAAACTAGAGCCCCACCAACCCTCTTCTAATATATATATATATATATATATATATGGTTTGTTACTGTAATAAATAAAGTGTTCAATATCTGTGTAGCAAATATGTTTACGTTCGGATAGAGTAAACACAGTCAACGTTGCGTGGTGACTGTCTGTTTCTCGTCAATTCAATCATAGGACCAAGAACTTGGCGAGAAATTGACACTCATCAAGTACCGTTCACTCCTTGCATACGCTGTCGTAAGTTTTATACTCCTAAACACACACACACACACACACACACACACACACACACACACATATATATATATATATATATATAGTTTGTTACCGTAATAAATAAAGTGTTCAATATCTGTGTAGCAAATATGTTTACGTTCGGAGAGAGTAAACACAGTCAACGTTGCGTGGTGACTGTCTGTTTCTCGTCAATTCAATCATAGGACCAAGAACTTGGCGAGAAATTGACACTCATCAAGTACCGTTCACTCCCTGCAAACGCTGTCGTAAGTTTTATACTCCTAAACACACACACACACACACACACACACACACATACATATATATATATATGTATATATATATAATGAAAATAATATAAAAGTTTCTACAATAATTAGAATTTCTTTTTTTATTTATTTAGCATTTTATATATCCTTCAGTTTCCGTTTCAATCACTTGTATCTAGTTCAAGTTTTGCGATGTCTTCTCGTGGTTTGTGTCCGAGATCAAGTGCTCTTCAGTCCGCCATAAAGATTTAAAAAATGATGAATTAATTCAGAAGATAGAAATGTCGTTTTCTACATCAAAGAATTTCAATCGCATTTCTTCGTTTCCCATAAAAAAAAAATATTCGCAGAATTCCGAATTCTGATGCAATAAAAAGAGTCACATGATTCTTATAAGCTATTTATTTTCAATAATCAACGGGGATAACAAAATGCAATTACTGGCTATAACATCACTAACAACATTACTACTACTACTACTACTACTACTCCACCGAGTCAGCTGGGGGCTATAAAATACACCGGCTGTATCGCTGCAGGGAAGTAATATTCCCCTACATGAGTGTCTTGAGTAGGACACTAAACCATCAGATAGTGAAGCTGTTGTCCGGGATTTGGGGGTAGTGTAGAGTATCCCTTCATTGACATTACTCCCAGGTCAACTTTGACGGAAGTGAGAGTAACGCTTAGAGTCCTATCTAAATGTCAAATACAACAGTTCAATCTTTTACGAGGGATTGTGGTCGGTGTTTGATGGAAATATTAATGTTGAATAGCATTACTTGAAACTATTTTACTGCTCAAAACTAATGAGTTCTGGCTCATTGACAAGTAATGTTTCCTGCAAACTGTTCGTTTACAAATATATATATATATATATTTCTACCGCTGTTTACATCACGGCATTTACTAATCTCGTAACTATGAATGATATTAATATAAAGTCTTCAAATATTACCTATTATAGATATCGCCAAAGACTTAAAATGATATCAATTATAGATATCTAGGCTTAGTAAAGATGGGAATCGGAGACCTGAAGGCAGAAACAATGAGATTGATAGGGAGATAGATTGAAACAGACTGAAAGGCATAGATAGATAGATAGATAGATAGATAGATATGGGAGTTGGTAAAGGAGAGAGAGAATTTTAGATCTGTTCACAATACTTCATTGGCTGGTCTTTTGTTTGATAAAGCATCACTAAAACTCCTGACCGATCTATATAAAAGATAATAATCGATAAATTTAATATTGGGACTACTTTCTCATTGCCATATTATTTAGAGCTGTTTGAATACAAAAAGTATATATCTTAATCTTTTGAAAATTATATATATATATATATATATATATATATATATATATAATGCTTCTTGTGAACTTTACACACCAGCGTTAGGGGATGGTCTCTCATTGAAGCAAGTCTCTTCAGGTTTTCCCGGGCCCTGATTAGTATTCAGGCCAATCTTAAAAATGCCATAGTCTCCATTCGTCCGCCAATTTCCAAACCTTCCAAACCCTTTCCCAAGACTTTGTGGACCTTTTCAAGCGCTGCTGTTACAACTGATATCACCGTTACCCAAATGTTTCACGGTTGTCTTTGTTCCCAGGCAAGATCCAATTACCTGTCTCTCTTTTCGCTTTCTTTGATTTTCATTCTATGGTCAGCTGGGACGACAAAGCCCACTATACGGCAAGTTCTCTTTTTTGTTAATCATCCCTGGGTCTGGTCTTTTGGCTGAGATTAGGTGTTCTGTTTATATCTCGAAATCTCAGAGAATTTTTTGCGTCTCATTCTCCAGGGCGGATTCTGGTTTGAGCATGTACCATTTAATAGTGCGGTCAAATTTCAGTTTCTTGCATAATTCCCAGAAGATTACCTTTCCCACCCAGTCGTTTCTAGTCATATAATTCTTATGTGCTAGTTTGCTGCATTCGCGTTAATGCTTACGTCACAACACTACATAATCTACGTATGCTAATCTGTTTGCGTATTATCGATTTTGGATTTACTACAATTGGTTCTTATTGCGTATTATTATTATTACTCCTTGAGAGTTTAACAATCAGCGTTAGCTGATGATTTTTCACTAAAGTCTAATTGACTGCAAGTTTCCAGGACTCTTCTCAGTATTCTGACCGATCTTAATAATGCAGTAGTTTGGATGGTCTGCACTCGTCCTCCTACCTTATATTCCTCCATTCTTTTAAATAATGCTTCGGAGACGGTACCAAGAGCAACAATTATGATTCGTATAAACATCACTTTCATGTTCCTCAGTTTTTTCAGTACTCTAGTAAGGTCTAAGTACTTATCTTTCTTTTCACTTTTTTTTCAATTTTACTCTGTGGTCAGCCGAGACAGCAAACTCCAATATTAGGCAAGTTTTCTTTTTTTTTTCTGTTTTTTTATTATGATAAGTTCTGTTCGTCTGGCCGAGATTAAGTGCTCCGTTTGTATGTCAAAATCCCAGAGTAGTTTGTCTGTGTTATTCTCCAGGACTGATGTTGGGTTGTGCATATACCATTTGTTCGTATGGTTAAATTTCACTTTCTTGCACAATTCCTAGTGGATAACTTTACCCACCCAGTCGTGTCTAGTCTTATATTTTTCCTGTGCTGCATTCGCTTATAATGTGATAGATCGTTTCGTCTCTATAACCACATAACCCACATATACTGTTTTATTGCGTCTTATCTGTTCTTGCCTTGATATGATTGGTCCTTATAGTGTTTTTTTGTGCTGCTATCAGGAGATATTCGGTTTCTCTCTTAAGGTTTCCCTTTGTTAGCCACATCCATGTTTTCTTGTGTGCAATGTCGCTTATTAGTTGCTTAAAATGTCGATAGAGTTGTTTTTCTTCCCATTTTTGTTTTCTGGTGATTGTCGTTCTCTTGGTCCTCATGTTATCAGTATTGTTTCTGTTGGCTGTAATCAGTCTTCCTCCACGCTTTTCTATTTAGTCTTCAAGTCGTTGTATTGATGTGTCAACACTGTCTTTAATGCTGGTAAGTCCTCTTCTTCCTTCTTTTCTTGGCACGTATAATCTGTCACGCCATCTCGACGAAGTAATACCTTATGCATGGTCACTAGTTTTCTTGTTCTCTGGTCTATTGGTTTAAGTTCTTCTCTGGTCCACTTCAAGAATGGTCCCGAATATCTTACGAGGAGGACAGCCCAGGTATTTATTTTTTCAATAAGGTTTCTGCTATATAGTTTTGTCTCGAGTAACTTTCTGGTTCTTCTGAAATATTATTTCTTAATTTTTTTTCTTTCGTCTCATCTTGTTTGATGGTGTCAGCTACCAGTATCCCCAAGTATTTGTAGGTTTCCTTTTCTCCGAGCGTTCTAATTTTGTCACAATTTGGTAGTTCCCTTCCGTCCGTAAAGTGTCGTTTTCCACTTTTCATTACTTGCATGGCGCATTTTTCTTTGCCAAATTCCATTCCTATGTCCTGATTGTTTATTCTCACTGTCTGTATTAGAGTCTTCAATCCTTTTTCATTTTTTGCAAACAGTTTGATATCATCCATGTACATTAGGTGATTTATCTTTTCCGTCGATTTAGTAAGTTTGTATCCGGCTGTGGATTTTCTGAGTTAGTGGCATCGTTGCAATTATGAATAGGTTTCGGTTTCTTTGTTTAATGTCATATCAACTCTTTTTAGGTTATTTAATGCCAAAGCCATTCTCCCAGAAGAACAGTAGTGGTACTATTTAACCCATAGCTGGGCGGATAAGGGGGTTCATACCTTTCCCAATGGTATTTGCCCGAAAATGAACGTAATAGCGCGACTAGAGTATGAACTTGCGTACTACGATTCCGCAGTCCATCGCTTTAACCATTACACCACGAGGACAATTATGAATAGTAACGGTGATAGTGCATCTTCTTGAAATATACCTCTTTGGATCTTTGTTTCAGCTAAGCTTTTCCCTCCTGCTGTCAATTCCATTCTCCTGGTTTTCATGGTTTCCTCGATAAAGTTTAAAACTTTATCTGATACTTTGTAGATTTTGAGACTGTTTATTATCCAGCTTTATGGGACAATACCGTTTTACAGTCAATCCAGGTCAAAACTAGATTTTCCCGTCTCGTTTTCCTCTCGTTGAGGCTGTGCTGATCAATGTAGAGTAGTTCTCTTGTACCTCTGGATCCTTTGCAGCATCCTTCCTGTTTCACAGGGAACAATCCGTGGCTCGTAAGCGAACGTGGTGTAATGGTTATCGTCGTATGAAATGGATACGGCGACACGAGTTCAAATCCTGGTCGAGACTGATTGCATTTCACATAGCACTAATACCCTTGGGAAAGGTATGAATCCAATTATTCTCCCTCTAGCTATGGGTATATAGTAGGGCAGACTGGGTTCTTCAGCCTTGATGAAGCAACTAGTCTAGAGGGAAGGAAAACTCTGAATTCAAAGCTGCTAAACTCCGCTTAAAAATTGACCTTGAGTCATGTCCTGCCCGAGCAGAGGGGTATGGTAAGCAAGAAATAAATTTCTTCCCTTATTTGTGCCGTTAGTATTTTCTACATCATAGGTAGGCACGTTATTGATTTTTTTGTTGTTTGGTGCGATTCCTTTACAGGGGTCTTTTTGAATTAGTGTGGTCCTTTTGGGGGGGGGGTCATCTATTCGGGTACGTGTGCTTCTTGTAGACATCTGTTCATTTTGGGTGCTAGTCTTTCATGAAGGGCCTATTATTATTATTATCATTATTATCATCATTATTATTATTATTATTATTATCATTATTATTATTAATACAAGTATGTATCTTACTATTTTGAACTTTAAAATATTTTACTACTTTGAGTACTAAAATTATATATCTAAATATTTTGAAAAGTAAAAAGTATATGTTTTATTATTTTGAGTACGGAAAGTATATACACAGCTGTTCTTCTACGAGAATGACTTTGGCATTAAATAACACTTGAAGGTTGACATACCATTAAATAAACAAACCAAACCAAATCAAACGAAAAGTTTAACCGATTTGTTCGAAAACGTCAAAATAGATGACGTTCTGTCCTTTTCGCAAGAGACAGGGTTGTACGGAAAAATATAACGAATGAAAACTGGTTAATCATGTGCAAACAAATGAAATCCTGCTCATAGAAAATTTTATTTACTAAGTATTCGTTCAGAAATCTTTGGTTAAATGTATAAACATATAGACAGAACTTGGTGTTAAATAACCTACAAAGGTTGATGCGCCATAAAACCCAAACAACCAACAACCAATCCTCCATTCGAACAACTTCTTTCTTAGAACATATACCCTGTGAATCAAACTCTCTCATGACTGAGCCACTATGTTGCACTTTTTAAGTCCAGGGTTAATACGAGGATCATTAAATAAGTTTTCAGATTTTTTTTTCGGATGGGCACTTCTATTGATAGTACGCACATGAAATTCTAGTCCCCTTCGAAGTAATCTCCTCCGGCTGTTGTACCGTTCCAACAACTTCTGGAAAGCCCCATGGAAGTCCTCTTGTGTGAGCGTGTCAATGACCATCGTCACAGCCTCCTTTATCTCCTCAATTGTCTCATAATGACAGCCTTTGAACTTATATCCCGATTGCGCATTGGTCATACAAGGCTTACTCACTCTTTCATACTGAAACAGGAACCACAACTACAGTGTTTGACCTGTCAGACAACTTGCACAGTTAAACACATTCTTATAGAATGCAGAACTTTCGCTGTCATCAGAAAGCAATTTTTCAAAGTGAATAATTTAACCGATTTGTTCGAAAACGTCAAAATAGATGACGTTCTGTCCTTCTTGCGAGAGACAGAGTTATTCGAAAAAATATGACGAATTAAAATTGGTTAATCATGTGCAAAAAAATGAAATCCTGCTCATAGAAAATTTTACCAACTAAGTATTCCTTCAGAAATCTTTGGTTAAGTGTATATACATATTGACAGAATTTGACGTTAAAGAACCTACAAAGGTTGATGCGCCATAAAACTCAAAGAACCAACAAAACAACCAAATTAAACAAAAAGTAAGTATTTTAATATTTATTCTTATGTCACACCCTTCTCGCGTGGTGAGGCTGGTAAATAAATGTATTTTGAATATTTTCAATACTTTTTCCTGAAATACGTGTTCATGTCAGATTTTTTTATATATACGTTTTATTTTTTGTTTCTTTTTCAGGAAGATTATCTTGTTTTCCACGATTTTATATGTTTGCTTTCTTTTTTCTTTTTTCTTTTTTTTTTTTATTAGTCTTCTTATTTATTATGCTTTGATATATCTTTATTCTTCTCGTTAAATATTATAGTGTATATATATATATACATATATATATATATATATATATGTGTGTGTGCATATGCGAACATGGATATATATATATATGTGTGTGCGTGTGGGGGGGTGCTTCTGCACAAGTATTTGCAAGAAGCGTTTGGTAATTCCTGTGGGTCGTAATCTTGATGATTGCTTATAGCAGAAAACTGCAGTCACTACTGCCGTAAACAAGTAATTGTTTTTCGTCTCAGCGAGAGTAGATCTGCTATATCCTTGTTTTTATATTGAGCGCTTTTTTATTCAAATCAGTATCGTCTATTGGCTAATTGAACGTCATTATATATATATATATATATATATATATTTTTTTTTTTAAACATCAAACGCTGATTTGCCTGTTAAACGGCTAACTTTTTTTCACTATACATATTTTCCCGTAGGCTTTTGTATTTCACATTTCTAATCATCCATCGTTAACTTAAAATTATTATTATCACCCCTCATGGTCCTGATGATGGTTCAGTAGAACCGAAACGCTATAGTGTTGACCCGTTAATAAATCAATCCTTCCTCTTGGAACGTTGTTATCAGTTTTTCTACACACACACACACATATATATATATATATATATATATATATATAATGACGACGTAAAAGATATATAATGATCGTATATATATATATATATATATATATATATATATAAGGGGTTCTTACAAGATCACTTGATGAGTTAATGGAGAACCTAATGTTGCAGTATTGTTAAACAGTGCTCAATATCTATGATAGAACATTAATATATATATATATATATATATATATATAATATGTATATATATATATATACATATATACATATGATATACAGAACAACATAGTGACAGTGTTTGGCGTAACACAACAGTGCTCATATATATATATATATATATATATATATATATATATATATAGTATACTTAGTCCAGTTAAACCGGAGTTGGGAGTAATTCCATCAGGACAAGAAATTATTCATGAATGAATATTTAAATTATCCTGGTAAAGAGCTCAATGTAACAATAATACAGAGCAATAATTTCTTTAAGAAAAAACAACGAAACCAATCACAAAGGATTATAAATTTATTTCTATCCTGTTAGGTTTTTTTGAAATTTTCAAAAACACGAAAAATCTGAAGAAGTCCTGTGAATTTTTTTTCGTGTTTTTGAAAATTTCAAAAATGTGTAACAGGATGGAAATAAATTTATAATCCTTTGTGATTGGTTTCGTTGTTTTTTCTTTAAGAAATATATATAGAAGTTTGCTAATTACAACTGTCAGTTTCACTTTCTACAGCGATATATATATTTGTATAATATATATATATATATATATATATATAGCCGTAGAAAGTGAAACTGACAGTTGTAATTAGCAAACTTCTATTTCAATATATATATATATATATATATATATATATATATACAAACTTGCTAATTTTAACTTATATATATATATATACTTTAAGAAAAACAACAAAACCGGTCACATAGGATTATAAATTTATTTCCATCCTGTTACGCATTTTTGAAATTTCCAAAAACACGAAAAAAAATTAACAGGACTTCTTCGTTGAGCTCTTTACCAGGAAAATTTAAATATTCACTCATGAATAATTTCTTGTCCTGATGGAATTACTCCCAACTCCGGTTTAACTGGACCAAAGAATACTATATATATATATATATATATATAAAAGTATAGACTTGTTAATTTTAAGTGCCAGTTTCACTTTTTACGACCATCAAGAAATACTAAAAGTTTTTTTCTTCTTTTAAGGAAAATTTTTTGAATAATGATAAGTAGAGATCAGAGAGAGAACGGAGACTATCCAGACCACAGCACTGTTAAAATCAGCTAGAATACTTATAAAGAACCCTGGCGACCTGAGACGAGTTGCTTTTAAATATGGAAATTCCAAAGATCTAAAAGGCATGTGGTGACAATAAAAAGGATTGAGACGCCGTCAAACCGACCAACCAACCAACTTACCAAAACTTTTAAACTTGTATATTCCAAAGATCTAAAAGCCGTTTGGTGTTTATTTGGATAAGCAGAAATCTAGAAGATGATTGAGAAACTAGCCATATACCTAATAAATAATGTAAGCAAATAATATGGCTTGAATGCAGGTGTGATCACCACAAATTTCATCAAATGCAGTTTCAGCTCGAAGTAATATGTGGCCCGTAAAATGTCACACGTTTCTTAAAAGTACATATCAGATCTTAGAACGTTATTTGAATGGATACGGTGTGACGAGCTGGAATTTAACAACTTTGGGTTTGATGGTGGGAAATTCATGCTAAGGTGCACCATCTAAGATTATCACACATGCTATCATGAAACGACGATTGAATGTGAACGAGGGAGTGGCAGGCTATGAAATTGTATATCTCAAAACGATTGTAATCCGTTATATGGAATTATGGAAAATTAGATGTAAAACTATTGGATAAGGTTATGCTACAACACACCTCAAATCAGATGGGTCGATGATGAATTTTTCAGCATGATCGCAACTCGAAATACCGACACTAAAAACGTGCCGTGATGGTCAGCCTAAATATTAGAGTTCAAAGCTAACAGAAAATTATGGCAAAGAGTCCACCCTAACCGTTGACACATCAAACCGACTAATAAAGTTAATAAGAGGGAATGACTTCACTATCTAAATCAATATATTGAAATTACGAATAACACTGTTGAATATACAGTAGAATATGTGTATTTTGTATAAGTTGAATTTATCCAAACACAACTTAATCATGATGTCCTTAAAATATAAAAGCATAAAGAGAGCTATAGAATTGTAAAGTCAGAAATACTAACATTAATACTTTCTAGATATTTTATAATTGATGTGTCTATGATGCTGTTATTGATTACGATGTCATTTGTATCCAATCATATATATATATATATATATATATTCATATATGTGTACATGTGCATATCTAAATAAAAAAGAATCAGTTTATATATATATATATATATATATATATATATATATTAAGAACAACATAGTGACAGCATTACATAAACATAGAACTAATTGTGTATTGAATGGTAAAAAACGTTATTTGCAACTGTCAGTTTGACAAATTCGCAATCATCAAGTTATCTTGAAATATTTTTTTCTTTTCGAACGCGTAAATGAGTTCGAAATATATGTATATATACATATATATATGTATATATATATATATATATATGTGCATGTGTGTGTGTGTGTGTGTGTGTGTGTGTGTGTGTGTGTGTGTGTGTGTGTGTGTGGGAAGTACGTATTATCAATATATACATATACAATATATATCAAATATACAGGAATTATATGAGTATTTACACTATTTTTGTACACACACACACACACACACACATATATATATATGTATATATATATATATATGTGTGTGTGTGTGTGTGTGTGTGTGTGTGTGTGTGTGTGTGTGTGTGTGTGTGTGTGTGTGTGTGTGTGTGTTTTACATTGTGATATTATATACATCTTTTGTGCGCATATATATATATATATATGAGGGTTGATTGATAAATAAGTTCTCTAATCCTATGAAAGAAGTTGAGACCAGATAAAATAATGAAATTCTTATCAAAATGATGTAAATTAATTTCTCTTCAAAATTGCCACAATCGCTATAAATTCATTGCATACATTTGTAAATTTTAATTGCTGAATCCAATAAATAATTCATACATAACTTGTACGTAGAACTCGTGACTAACAAACGCTCCCACGCGGCGAACTGACACAGACAAAATTTGAATAGAACTCTATACATGACTAAATACGCCCGTGTCAGTGCATAACTTACGTCGCTTTGTGCTAAACTAAGATAAGTTTAGTCAATTATAATAACTTTATTCACTATTTGACAAAGCCAAGTGAAAGGAGACCTTGCTTATCAATCAGCCCACTATATACTTTCATATATTTTATCATTTTCGTTTAAATGCATTGACATCCAAACGTTTCCTTTTATTGTGTCATTTTCCTCTTGGGTTTTTATTAAACGTCATCAAACTTTCCATGGATTTCAGGAAAAAATGTCTCACCAAAATTTAGACAGTGTCGCTGTATTTAATATCTAAAATTGATACGATTGCACTCATTTATACTGAGGTGGGGGATTGTTTGTTTGTATTGTTTGTTTATATTGTTTGTTTTCTTTTTCTTTCCTGTTTCTTTTCCCTTTTTATTCCTTTTTCTTTTCTTGCCCTTTTTCTTTCTCTTTCAATTTCATTTTCTTTTTTTTTTTTTCTGTTTTCTGTTTTTCCTCTTTCTTTTTTTCCTATTTCTTTTCTTCATTCTTTGTCTTTGCTTTCGCAGTTTCATTTTCTTTTTCTTTTTCTTTATCGTTTTCTTTTTCTTTCCCTTTTGTTTCCCTTTTCTTTCCTTTTTAATTTTCTTTTCTTTTTCTTTTTCTTTTTCATTTTTCTTTTTCTTTTCTTTTTCAATTACCTTTTCATTTCCTTTTTTCTTTTTCTGTTTCTTTTTCTTTGCTTTTTCCTATTTCTTTTGTTCTTTCTTTGTCTTTTTTTTCGCATTTTCTTTTTCTTTATCGTTCCTTTCTCCTATTTCTTTTTCTTTTTCTTTCTGTTTCCTTTTTCGTTTTCTTTTTTGTTTTCTTTTTTATTGTCTTTTTCTTTCGTTTTCCTTTTCTTTTTCTTTTTCTTTTTCTTTTGTTTTCCTTTTCTTTTTCTTTTTCTTTCGTTTTCTTTTTCTTTTTCTTTTCCTTTTCTTTTTCTTTTTCTTTTCTTGTTCTTTTTCTTTCTGTTTCCTTTTTCTTTCCTTTTTTGTTGCCTTTTTCTTTCGTTTTCCTTTTCTTTTTCTTTTTCTTTTCTTGTTCTTTTTCTTTCTGTTTCTTTTTTCTTTCCTTTTTTGTTTTCCTTTTCTTTTTCTTTTTCTTTTTCTTTTCATTTTCTTTTTCTTTTCCTTTTCTTTTTCTTTCTGTTTCCTTTTTCGTTTTCTTTTTCGTTTTCTTTTTTGTTGTCTTTTTCTTTCGTTTTCCTTTCATTTTTATTTTTATTTTCTTTTTCTTTTTCTTTTCTTGTTCGTTTTCTTTCATTTTCTTTTTCTTTTACTTTTTCTTTGTTTATCTTTTCTTTTTCCTTTTCTTTTATTTTTTCTTTTCTTTTTCTTTATCTTTCGTTTTCTTTTTTGTTTTCTTTTCCTCTTCATTTTCCTTTTCTCTTTCTCTTTCTTTGTCTTTGCTTTCTCATATTCTTTTTCTTTATCGTTCGTTTATCATTTCCTTTTTCTTTTCTTTTTTGTTTTCTTTTTTGTTTTCCTTTTCTTTCCTTTTCCCTTTCTTTTTCTTTTTCTTTTTCTTTTCTTTTTTTCATCTTTTTTATTTCCTTTTTTATTTCCTTTACTTTTACTTTTTCTTTCCTTTTTCTCTTTTCCGATTTCTTTTTCATTTGTGTGTGACGTTATAGTTATTGTCAGAGAAAATGAAAATTGTGAGCCAAGTTCAAATACTGAACGAAGCAGCTTATTTGTTCTTTTAAAAAAGCATGAACCCTTTTTCTCCCCTTCCTTCTGACTGTTATGGGTAAATATTAAGGTTTACTGAGCTCATTACTTTCCGTAATAACAACTGATGGCCGCCATATTTTATTTTAGAAAATCTCGAATGATTTTACGTCAATCAATAATCAATCCTCTGTGTGTGTGTGTGTGTGTGTGTGTGTGTGTGTGTGTGTGTGTGTGTGTGTGCGTGTGTGTGTGTGTGTGTGTTTGCGCTCGCTCTCATGCCAACTCAAAGGAATACGAAATATTTTGGATAATTTCGAATGATTTTGCGACAATCAATAATCAATCTTGAGTGAGGGTGCGTGTTTCTTTGTGTGTGTGTGTGTGTGTGTGTGTGGATGTGTGTGTGTAGAAAGTGTGTGTGTGTGAATAGTAAGTGTGTGTGTGTGTGTATAGTCAGTGTGTGCTTGTATCGTAAGTGTGTGTGTGTGTGTATATAAGTGTGTGTGTGTGTGTGTGTGTGTATCGTATGTGTGTGTGTTTGTGTGCGTGTGCACGTTCTCTCGCTCTCTTACCAAATCAAAAGAATCCGAAATATTTTCAAAGAGTAAATCAACTTAAAACTCACATCTTTCATCTTTATGACTTCGTCTTACAATGACGATGCATTACCGATTAGGCTATAATTGCTTCACCAATTGCTGTTCTTCAAATTAACCATACAACAATATTCTTTTCTTCTTTGATCTCCCCTCTGTGGGAGTTGCGGTAAAAAGTACTTAAAATTTAAGGAAAGGAACATAAATCAACAATTGAAACTTGAAAACGCTTCTTTTTTTTTATCACAAATTAAATCTGCTGTTAATAGATCCTAAATAGAATGAGAAACATTTTGTTTGTTTTTTGTTTTCTTTTTCACAAAAATAAAGATCTTTTTAATATTTTAGCCATTAAAAAAATATCAACAGAAATTTTAAAAGATTTTGAGAATTTTATCTTATTTTCATACATTAAGAAATTACTTTATCTTCCCATAAAAGCTGGAGGTGTCCTCGTGGTTTAATGGTTAAAGCGATGAACTGCGAAATTGTAGTAAGCGAGTTCGTACTCTAGTCGCGCTACTACGTTCACTTTCGGGCAAATACTCTTGGGAAAGTTATGAACCCCCTCATCCTCCCAGCTATGGGTTAAATAGTACCACTACTGTTCTTCTTCTAGGAGAATGGCTTTGGCATTAAAATAACCTTCAAAGGTTGATATGCCATTAAACAAACAAAGAAAGAATGAAACCATAAAAGCTGTTACATTTAATGTATAGATACGTGCTTAATGTAACGGTTATTGTCGTTGAAAATTGAAGTGTTCGATTCGAGTTCAAATCCTGGACGAGGCCCTTAGCGTTTCGCTTCGTGCTAATATCTTTAAGAAAAGGATGAATTTATTTCCTCCCGGCTATGAGTAAAATAGTTGGAGAATTTTCATGCACATTTGACAGCTACTATGGAAACGAGGTAGTATAAGTTATTAGCTTTTGGGGGCGGGGGTATCAGTTTACATGTTCTAAAGGGGATTTAAACTTGTTTTCATTCAATATTTTTCGAAGAGCTCCATGAATTTATAAATGGAATGAAAACTTCTGCTTGGTAGGCACCACTGCTTTGCATGTCATTTAAGATTCCTTCTTGTATTACACGATTTGACCTTTC
Source organism: Sepioteuthis lessoniana (assembly GCA_963585895.1). Taxonomy (NCBI): domain Eukaryota; kingdom Metazoa; phylum Mollusca; class Cephalopoda; order Myopsida; family Loliginidae; genus Sepioteuthis; species Sepioteuthis lessoniana. Next base: position 13,591,979 of record OY757919.1, read on the forward strand.
TCTGTCTACAAAATTTCGCTTTCATCTTCGCCAAATTCTTATTCCCTCTCTCTCTCTCTCTCTCTCTCACACACACACACACACACACACACACACACACAGAGTTTTTCCTTCTTTTTCTAAACCTCCACTTTTTTTTGTTCTTTCTTTCTTCTTTTAAACTTTTACTAAATCCCGTTTTTTTCCTACTTTATAACTTACCGTATACACTCATGAATAAAGTCGATCTTGTATATTGATCGACCTTTGATTTAGGGCAGGGATTTTCATAGTATTCCATACAGATCTTTAGGAGTAAATAAAATTTTAGCTGGGTGAATAACAGCATAGAGGTCCACAGGAGGTGAATATACTAAGTTGTATTTATTAATCCTTTTATAACAGAACAATAATCGCTGGATTATGTACATTAGTTGTCGTATATGTTACACCAAACAGAATACCCAATTGTGTGGGATGACCAGGAGTGATGTGCCATTCGCATACGACCCATTTAGAATATACGAACTACGAAATATATGAACGAACGATCTGGTTCTGACCGAAAAGGCCCTGATCTTTTCGGCGTCGTTAATGACGGATTTAATCATATTCTCTACATTATTTTAAACGAATTATTTTATAAAAATGCTGAATTCTTTTCATAAAAGGTTACAAGATGTCTTTATAGAAAAAAAAAGATTATTGAATTTATATAGATTTAAAACAGAAAGAAAAATAAGGAAAAAGTAAAATTAAAATACAATTCCTGAAATTTTAATTCTTATCCGTGATAACGCGTTTTTAATCAATAAAACTAAAATCGAATTATCATTAAGGAAAAATCCCGCTCTAATCGAAGAAATCCCAATCTTAACCCATTATAACCCAAACTTTCAATTTTACGATTTGTAATGAAATTACTGCAAAGAAACACTTAAAAATGGATAGTAAACACATGGAAACATCCTGTGACACGATGTGTAGCAATTCGGCTCCGTTTGTGTTGGCACTACTCAGACGATCTCTTTGTCTATTTTGGTGCGAAACCCACACAAAGCGCCTGAGGACGAGATCTTCCGCGAGACCGGAAGTGAAGGCGGGAAGGAAGGTCCGAGAGAAGACAGAGAGAGTCAGTCGACAACGGAGGGCAAAAGAGACCAGCCGGCTTGAGATAGCTGTCCAGAGAATGAGACAGTCGGCAGAAGGAGGCAATGAGAATATGGAGGTAGGGCAGAGAAGAGAGCCAACGGAAGTCAAAAAGATGACTGCTAAGACCTGTTGACCAACAGAGGCCGGGTTAACCAACGCAAAAAGATGTCAGCATCGTTAGTGGCTTTTGTAGAAGTTTCGCGCAAAATACACGCCCACTATAGTCTACAAATGCACGGAGAGCTCCACAAAAGTGTCTCATAGACTTCCTCCTCTTGCGCTTGAAACTGACCCAAGCCCGTGTTAGTTCGTTTGTTTTTTTCTTCCACCCTCTCGGTTGTGCTTTGCGTATCTGTAAAGTAATTTGTGATGCCCCTGGTCAGAAATGAGAAAAAAAACACTAGATGAATCACTGGCCAAGGGTAGTTTGGTTTAAAGAAGCTGATATAGTGGGGGTCGCCCGGTCGGCCAGGGGTGTTGTCACAATTCATTTAACCTTTATTATTATGAATATAAATATTGATTTTATTAACGGGTTCAATCCCAGGTCGCTTCATACCAAAAACTTTTAAAATAGTACTTGATACTTCCCTGCTTAACAGTCAGCAATATAAGGTACGTATCAAGGGTAACGTGGAGCAATCCAGGGAAAGGAGTAGCGCCCTCCCCTACACCTTGGTGTAGTAGCTATTGAAAAGAGAGCCTTCTGGTCACCCTCGACTAAGGGAGACAACTTTACTTTTATTAATTGAAGTTACCAAAAAGTAAAATTTTAATGAAATTTCCATATTTATTACTCACACCAGGACACTGGATTAAATCGGTTCAGTGTTTTCAATCATTTGTTTGTGTACGTATTATCATATGATTCAATATTAATTATTTTTGAGTATTTTGTAAAAATTCTAATCTTGAAACTGAAAATATTTTTTAAAATTAATCCCCGCCCCTGTATCATTTACCCAGTTAGAAATAAATAAAAAAATGTCGGAAATATTCAAATAATTTATTTTCGAGTAAGTGGATATTAAGTTTCGTTACAAGGAATGTTTGAAAGAAAAAGTTCGAGAGAAGCCTCGATTTAGAGTCTCAAATTTATTGATTTAAGAAATTAATTTTTAAGGTGAGTCCTACTCCTTTTCACGTTTCTTATGTTTCATTGTCAACCTAGCAAAATTTAGACATACTAGATTTTTATAATTAGATTTATACACAAGTATATACGGGTTATTTGGGGGGGTGGGGTTGTTATACCGTTCTTCCATAGCCATAACTCTTTTAAATACTTTTTCGTTAACTATTCTTTCAAATCTAATTCCTATCAAGAACTTTTCAATTTTATACAACTGACACCGTTCACTAAATTTCGACTATTACAAGAGTCATAGTTCTACTTTTGCTTTCTTTCTTTTTCATTTCTTTGTCTTCTTTTATACCGTTCTTCCATTGCCACAACTCTTTTAAATACTTTTTCGTTAACTATTCTTTCAAATTCCAATCGACATCTTTTCAATTTTATACAACTGACACCGTTCACTAAAGTTCGACGATTACAAGAGTCATAGATCTACTTTTGCTTCCTTTCTTTTTCCTTTTTTTTTTTTAGTTAAATCTTCAGTATTTCTTCCTTTCTATTCTCTATAACTCATTATCAGTATTGACTATGAAAGGATGACATTGAAAAACAGACATTAAGCATTCAATCTTTCACACAGCACACGCACATAAACATACACATACATGTTCAGATACATACGCACTTGGAGGTGCTCGTCAAAGGAACTGGACACGGCGACCTGAATTCAAATCCTGGACGAGGCTGATTGCATTTCACATAGCACTAATACCCTTGGAAAAGCTATGACTCTAATTATTCTCCCTCCAACTATGGGTGAAATAGTAATGGAGAATGGTTAGGCAACCACTCTAGAAGTTCAAATCTGTTGAACTCCACTTAAAAACTGACCTTGTGTCATATGCTGTCTGTGCAGAGGGGCTGGGTAAATATATACACGCACGAATAATCATACACGCACATACATATAAATAGACAGCCCAATCAGCTGGAGCTGGAGAATAAACTAACTGCATGTTTGCAGAGGGGTAAGACCCTCTCTTCACAACTAGTGTCCTGTGTATGACATTAAACCATCTTGAGGTGCCCGTGGTGTAATGATTATCGTCGTAGGAAATGGACACGGCGACACGAGTTCAAATCCTGGACGAGACTGATTGCATTTCACATAGCACTAATACCCTTGGGAAAGGTATGAATCCAATTATTCTCCCTCCAGCTATGGGTAAATAGTAGGACAGACTAGGTTCTTCAGCCTTGGTGAGGCAACTAGTCTAGGAGAAGGAAAATAGTAGGGGAGAATGGGTTTTTCAGCCCTAGTGAGGCAGCTAGTCCAAGAGAAGGAAAACTCTGAATTCAAACCTGTTAAACTCCGCTTAAAAATTGACCTTGTGTCATATCCTGCCCGAGCGGAGGGGTTGGTAAATAGGATAAACATATACAAAATACTTACACACACACACACACAGGGAAATACATACATGCATATAAATATAGACATGTACAGAAAAAAATATATAAAAAACAAACTATGTGTAGTTATTCCCAATTTACCAAATCATATCGATGTCATATTTTTCATAATATATGCACACATCTATAAGCACTAATAGACATACATGCATGCACGCATGCGCGCACATCTAAAAGCACAAAGACACATTAAAACGAACATATATACTCATT
>OY757919.1:13600870-13610870 GCA_963585895.1 Sepioteuthis lessoniana
AGATATCAAGTTGACAGGTTGTTTTGGAAATCACCTAGGAAGACATATTAAAAATTTATTTAGAAATCGTTGTTGTAGACCAAATATTAAAAAGTAAACATTCTGCCGCCTGACTTAGGATAAGATTAATTCAAGTTAAATAAAAGCTAAAGACACTTGTTCTTATAACACTAGTTGATGGAATGATAAATATATTTTATAAGCTGGGGATTTTTGAAAGTTAAGTTAGTTTGAGCAGTAGAGTTCAGTGTTGAAGGTCGATTGAGTTCAGAGACTCGAGCCGTCTGAGGAGACGAGCAGTGTGAAGGAATCGAAGTCCAGTGTTTCTGTTCGTCTACTGCCTCTGAATCTCATAGCATTTCTATATCGAAATAAACAATCAATTTAGATGTCATCAAAATCATCGAAACCTGAATCATCTGCGCTGTAGATATTTTCCTCCCTTCCATAAGATTCGACTTTTTAATCCCAGGGTCTTCATGTGTTTAACCTGGACCTAGCTTGGATTTCTGTTTTGTTGTCCATTTCTAACAACACACTTTTGCGACTTCCTTAGTAGATATAAACAAGAGGAGATGCTCTTTTTTAATGGCATATCAACCTTTGTGGGTTCCTCTCCTACACCTCGGTGCAGTAGCTCTTGAAAAGAGAACCTTCGGCTAACTCTAGATGTTACGTTTCGCTCTGGCCAAACAAACGACAACACGTAATATATATAAAAATATATATTATTTTTTCAATGGACGCTTGTGTGAAGTAGGAGCAATCAGGAGAGGTATTCGAATCGTTTGTCTCTGAGGCCTGGACACTTCGGTGTAAGTTAGACGATGGCAGAGAAAGCGCACACGGGGTAACGACGGGACAGGCTTGAGTGAACAGCGGAATTTCACTGCCTTCCGTTCAAAATCGTCGACCTTATATTGACATCAAACTCCCACGCGGAGATATGGACATGCAATCTCCTCCCATAACTGGCCAACGGAACATGCAACTTCCACCCTTTTTTAGGTGACAGGTTTGATCATCGTCGAACCCATACGCGGGGATATGAACACGTCTCTTCACCCACGCAATCTCCTCCCATAACTAGCCAACGGAACATGCGACTTCCGCTCTTTTTTCTGAGTAACAGGTGTTGATCATCATCGGGCGGAAATAACTGTCATGGAGTTCACAGGTCACCCTCTTCCGGTGCATCATTTTGTGACTGCACTGTGGAATTTTTACCTCGTCCCATATTGTCAGCCAAGCTGTATTTTACATAGACTAAGGTCGCTAATTCACTATATATATATATATATATATATATATATAAGAGTTTTAAACGAATAGTGTGTTAATAACTTTGATTTCACAAAAGATGTTTAAACTCATTTGTTTGTATGCAGTTAAATGGCTTCAGGTATCCCTATTTAAAACTAGTAATTGTATTTACGAGGATCATAAAATAAGTTTCCAGACTTTTTCGTATGGGCACTTTTATTGATAGTATACATATGAAACTCTAGTCCCCTTCGAAGTAATCTCCTCCGGCTGCAATGCACTTGTTGTATCGTTCCAACAACTTCTGCTAGGCCCTATGGAAGTCCTCTTGTGTGAGCGTGTCAATGACCTTCGTTACAGCCTCTTTCATCTCCTCAATTGTCTCATAACGACAGCCGCTCAGCTTAGGGAATAACCAAAAGTCACAGGGAGCAAGGTCTCGACTGTAGGGAGGCTGAGGAACTGTCTTGGTCAAATAGTCTGTGACAAGGATGGAGTTGTGGACTGGTGCATTATCCTGGTGGAAATGCCACTGACCCGATTTGAAGAGTGCTGGCCTCTTCCCTAGGAATCTCTTCCTGAACTCTCTTAAAACCTCAACATAATAACCCTAACCCTAAGCCTTTGGCCAATCAACTCTGGTCTATTGACTTCCTTACAAATTGAACAGTTTGACATTTAAACTGAGTGAAAACAAATAACATTCTAAATTGAATTGTTTGGAAAAGAACTGTTTGATCATTCAGCTGTGTGTAGTTGAATGAATCGATGTTTAATTGAATTGTTGGTGATACATAGCAATGCTTGGAACCATTTATCTTTGTTGACTTGTCCTAAATTGAATTGTTTGAAATAGAACTGTTTGATCATTGAACTATGTGTGAACAAATGACTGATGTTAGTGATACAAAATAAAAATGTGTCTAATCTGTAATCAAATGGGCTACGGTTTATAGTCAAAGTTTGAAATATCGGTTAGGTTATTATATTTTTAGATTTCACCCTAATTCAAATTTTAAAACGTTTTGTATTTTATTTATGATGACATAAAGGGCTGTAGTAATACTGAAGGATATTTTGATATTTAAAAAAAAATGCCACGTTTTTTTTTTGTTGTTTTTTATACAGGATTTTGACTTCCTGTTGGAAATTTTAGGATATACCTAATGTATATTTAATTTTAGGATATATATATATATATATATATATATATATGCACCCGCTCAAGACAAAAACCTGCTACATAGGGTCCATGTCAATGCATACGGAATATATGCGCTTTAATCAAAGAGGTAACATCTTCACACTAAACGGTAGCTCTCTGAAACAAGTAGACAAGTTCACCTACTGAGGAAGCTGTGTCTCATCAACCGAGACAGACATCAACACATGACTAGCAAAGGTATGGATAGGCTATCGGTTATATGGAAGTCAGACATGACCGATAAAATAAAACGTAGTTTCTTCCAAGCAGCGGTCGTGTCGATACTGCTATATGGATGCACTACATGGACGCTAACAAAACGTATGGAGAAAAGGCTTGACGGCAAATACTCAAGAATGCTTCGAGCAATATTGAACAAGTCCTGGAGGCAACACCCCACAAAGAAGCGGCTGTACGGCCAACTACCACCCATCACGAAAACTATCAAAATTAGACGAAACAGATATGCAGGACAACTCATAAACGATGTACTCCTGTGGGCTCCTTTGAATATTTGATTATTCCTGGTAAAGAGTTCAATGTAAATAAATTCACAGAGCAAATAATATTCTTGAAATGATATATATATATATATATATATATATATATATATATATATATATATATACAGGTTTGTGTGTGTGTGTGTGTGTGTGTGTGTGATTGGATATAGTATACATACACCTATGTAACCAGCAGACTAATGCATATCTATATAGTGAATGAAGAAGAAAAGATTTTTCTTAAATCTGGCCTGTGAAACAATAAAAAAACTTAAAATAATCAGTGTGTGTGTGTGTGACGAAGTAGGCTGGTCTACAGCGGTTTTGAGAATCTATATGAGAGTTATGCGGGGTCAATGTCAACGAAGACAGTTATCTTGTCTGTCACTTATTCAACAGGGCTTGCAAAGATGAACTTAGCCTCTGGAGTCACAATCGCTCCATCAGGTACTTTTATCGTATTTGAAATGATGGCCTCCTTTTCTCAAGAAGAGCCAGTCACTATATATATATATATATATATATATATATATATGTGTGTGTGTGTGTGTGTGTGTGTGTGTGTGTGAGTGAGTGTGGCAGTCGCACTATATATATATACGAGCTGCATATAATAAATTTCCAGACGTTTTTCGTAGGGGCATTCAAAATTGTCGTAGACTCTTGAAAATTTACTATGTTATTGCTATACATCTTATGAGATGACTGATCAATTTTTATGATTTTAGCTTCAAATGAACAGCTACAGCAGAAATTGGAATAGACCCTACTAAAGCCTGATTGTCACAGGTGGTGAATTTTAAAAATGCAATCTGACACTTTAGAAGAACGATATGCAATAAAATTGTTTTAAAATTGGAAAAAATACCACAGAAACGTATGGAATACTTCAGACTGCTTTTGGAGCATCTTGCATGAATCGAGCATCAGTTTTTGAGTGGCATAAAGGATTCAAGGAAGGCAGGGAGTCTTTGAGAGATGATGAGACGTGTGAGAGGAGTACGGAAGTCAATAGACCACAGTTGATTGGCCAAACGGTTTGGGTTACTATGTTGATGTTTTAAGGGAGCTCAGGAAGAGATTCCGAGGGAAGAGGCTAGCACTCTTCAAATCGGCTCAGTGGTATTTCCACCAGGTCAATACACCAGTCCACAACTCCATCCTTGTCACAGACTATTTGACCAAGATGGGAATCAAGACAGTTCCTCACCGTTCCTATAGTCCAGACCTTGCTCCCTGTGACTTTTGGTTATTCCCTAAGCTCACAGGCTGTCGTTATGAGACAATTGAGGAGATGAAAGAGGCTGTGACGAAGGTCATTGACACGCTCACACAAGAGGACTTCCATGGGGCCTTCGAGAAGTTGTTAGAACGGTACAACAAGTGCATTGCAACCGGGGGAGATTACTTCGAGGGGGACTAGAGTTTCATACGTATACTATCAATAAAAGTGCCCATACGAATAAAGTCTGGAAACTTATCGTATGCACCTAGTATATATATATATATATATGAATAAAAGAAATAAGATAAAAAAGAATATGTCTTTTATATTTTTTATTTTTTTTATTTTTCTTAAGTAGTTTAAACCTTAAGTCAGGAAAAATGTATTTGCGAGAAAAAATTCAGAAAGTTTTTTTTTTTTAAGTTTTTAAAGTTGATATACCATAAGAACAAAGCGACGAAAATTTTCAGAAATTTACCGAAATTTTCAGAAATTTGCAAAAATCCTAGCAAACGAGTCCAAACTCAAGTCGCACTATTGCTTTCACTTTTGGACTAATGCCCTTGGGAAAACTATTAACCAGCAATGGGTTAAATAGTACCACAACAAGGATGGCTTTAAAATTAAATGACTCAGGAAGGTTGATATCTAATTAAACAAAAAAAAAACATTTGTTGAATGGAAATTATTTTCTGGCATCCGAGAGTCTTCAACTGATCTTTATATATTTGTACCTGACTTCTGAGTTTTTCATTTGGGAGTTCTATGTGTAGAATAATACGGGTGGTAAATTATTACATTAATTATTTTATTGATAATTAATCATATTAATTATTTTATTAGGTTAAAAATTGTTTTGTTTGGTAAAATTATGACCTAATATCTTTGAGGGTAAGTGTACTTAGTCGCAAAGATTCATGGGCTTGCCGTGTGCCGGGGGAGCCATGGCAAAATAGTTCTTGAGTACATGAACAAATCAAGTTCTTGTTAGCGTAAGAAATAATTGTTTAAGACACGATTCCTGATTAGATGATGCAATAATTAAGATGATGACGTATCTTTATAACATTAGATGAATGATATCATTGATAGATTTTATAAGAAAAGATCATTTTAGATTCAAGAGTCGACCATTTGGGACCCAAAAAAACAAGATGGCAGACGTTGGTGCGGGTCGGTGAGAGACGGGGTAATGGATGTCTCTGTGTAGCGGCAAGCGAAATTCGTTCAGAGACCCTTACAAAATTATTCTCTCCGTGTTATGTCAGACTGCTAGGATTGGAGACAGTCTGAAATAAAAGACTTTTTCGTGTCTGATTAACAGAATTGCCAGTTGCTATATATATATATATATATATATATATATATATATATATATATATATATATATATATATATACGAGGTGCATACGATCAGTTTCCAGACTTTTTCGTATGGGCATTTAAAATTGTCGTAGACTCTTGGAAATTCATTATGTTTCTGCGATACATATTATGATATGACTGATCAATTTTTATGATTTTAGCTTCAAATGAACAGCTACAGCGGGAATTGGAATACACCCTACTAAAGCCTGATTGTCACAGCTGGTGAATTTTAAAAATGCAATCTGGACGTCAGAACACTTTAGAAGAACGATATGCAATAAAATTCTGTTTTAAACTTGGAAAAAATACCACAGAAACGTATGGAATACTTCAGACTGCTTTTTAACCATCTTGCATGAATCGAGCATCAGTTTTCGAGTGGCATAAAAGATTCATGGAAGGCAGAGAGTCTGTGAGGGATGATGAGAGGTGTGGGAGGAGTAGGGAAGTCAAGAGACCACAATTGATTGGTCAAAGGGTTAGGGTTAGGGTTACTATGTTAAGGTTTTAAGGAGTTCAGGAAGAGATTCCGAGGGAAGAGGCCAGCACTCTTCAAATCGGCTCAGTGGTATTTCCAGCAGGACAATGCACCAGTCCACAACTCCATCCTTGTCACAGAGTATTTGACCAAGATGTGCATCAAGACAGTTCCTTACTCTCCATTTAGTCCAGACCTTGCTCCCTGTGACTTTTGGTTATTCCCTAAGCTCAGAGGCTGTCGTTATGAGACAATTTAGGAAATGAAAGAGGCTGTGACGAAGGTCATTGACACGATCACACAAGAGGACTTCCATTGAGCCTTGCAGAAGTTGTTGGAACGGTACAACAAGTGCATTGCAGCCGGAGGAGATTACTTCGAAGGGGACTTGAGTTTCATGTGTGTACTATCAATAAAAGTGCCTATACGAAAAAAGTCTGGAAACTTATCGTGTGCACCTCGTTATATAATATTCAAGAATGGTATAGTGTTTTCGAAATTAGGATATTTAACATGATATTATAGTATTACGTATGTCAAATTGGAGCGGAATGTGTGTCAAATTAATCATAAATGCTTGGTTTGTTTATTTGTTGTTGTTTTTTTTTTAGCTGTGTATATATTACCCAAGTCTACCAAGCGTATTTCAAGACAGGGTAATTAAGTTTAATGCAAAAATTCATAATTGTATAAAAACATTATTTTCTAAACTTTTCTTTTTCTTTTTTTTATCCCAGCCGGCAGCCCCCGTGGCTGATTACTACAGACGCTTTGATACCGACAAACTCCCGGAGAACGGCCGACTATCGCCCAGATTTATCCGAAAACTAAACCCTTCAGCTTCTGCTTCAGCCAGCGAGACCTTTGAGCGACAATTTATGCGTGTTTTGCAAAAAGTCTACCAAACTATTGAGCGGAATGAAATGAGGCTGGCCGAACAAGACCGAAGGGATCTTATCAAACAAGAATGGCAACAATTGGCTCTAATTATAGACCGAGTACTCCTTCTTATCTTTCTTGGGCTTACCATAACCGTTACCCTGACTGTCTTCTTTCAAGGTCCCTGAAGCAGGGAACACACAATCCTTATACGTCACACACCCAACTTTCAAGAAGCAAAGAAAACGAAAAACGCAAAACGAAGCAAAGAAGAGAAGAAAAAAGTAACAGAAAGAAAACACACAACTTAATCAAATGAAGAAAGAAAAAAATATAAAACATTTGAAGTCTAAAACAAATGAACGAGATTGACTTTGGGGAAATATATAATTGGTTTGTTTTCAGTTTCATCCATGTTCGGAAAATTATACACACCCACACACACACACATATATATATATATATATATATATATATATATATATATATATATATATAGACAATAATGAATGAATTCCATCACTTAATTCTTACCTTTACAGTGAGACCAAGCAACTCATCAATCAGTATTTCAAAACTACCTTTAAGAATATGTTTCACTGGAAAAAAAAAAAGACATGGAAAATAATATTACGGTCATTTGAGGTTTACACTTACGAAGAAAAAAGAATAAATGAAAAGAACAGTCTTATAAAATGGAAAAATGAAGACAGGAAACGAAATAAAGTATACACCCCTCTACCCATCCCCTCCAAAACTGTAATAAAATGAAGACTCAGTTTGCTAATTTATTTGCCATGTTTTTTTTTGTTTTTGTTTTTTGTTTTTTATCTCAGCAAAGTCAGTGATTTTTTTTTTTTTTTTTACTGATGACCCTGAATTTTTTTTTAAAACTAATTAGCAACAATTGCTAATTGAAAGAGAATGAAAAAGCCATTGAAAAACAATAAGACTGATTTCAAAGAAAAGAAAAGTCAGCACTTCTAATTGAACCCGTGACGTTTTTGTCGGACAGTGTGATTGATAATAATAATAATAATAATAATAATAATAATAATAATAATAATAATAATAATAATAAATACAAAAGAACTGACAAAAAAATACTCTTTCGCTGTTAAGTGTGATGTAACCAAATTTTTAATCAAGAAAAAAGTCCAAAACTTTTTTAATCACTCAAAACAAAAACGAAGTACAAATGACTTTTCTATTATGAAGATGAATGAATTTGATTATGTTCAGTATCAAACGAAAAAAAAAAAAGAAAAATAATAACAGATAAGAAGGAACAAAAATGTAACCCTTCGAAACGCAAGTTTTTGGGGGTTTATGGGAGTAGTTTTGTTTGTTTGTTTGTTTTTTCAGGTTTTGGATATATAAAACTATGCTTTGAGTACCAAGTTTTAAGGAGTAAATTGAAAATGAAATCTGACTGGTACACCTGTGTCACAGTGGAAGCGAAAGGGTTATTTAAAAAAATTTTAAAAAAGAAAAAAACACAAGAGACACAGCAATCGAAAAAAAAAAGATTTTTGCTTTTTCCCAAAAATGGATTTTCTATTACTCTTTGCTTACTTTGATTTTATGGGCTGTTTTTTATTTATTTTTTTTATTTATATATCTACCTGATAAATTATGGAATTTTTTTTTTCCATAATGTCGTTTGTTTGTTATAAAGGGTATTATTGCCTGTACAACAATGTATCCACAATGGTTTTTTCTAATAATTACAAAAACAGTGAGCAAATCTTATAAATCAGAAAGTGATGAACAAAAGAAATTTCTTTTTATATAAAATGTTTGGGTTTATCTAGTGAGATTTGTGAACAATTTTAAAATCATCTTTCCCAAGAGGGAAACAAATGAATAGCAAAAACATTTTTTATTAAAACATGGACGAGTGACTGAAAGAAAAACAAGCCTCTTTTTCCCCCACCCACCAGCTCTTTGATCTTTTCTTATCTAATGTGTGTGAAACCTTATAAATTTATTTACAAATATATCAAGCAATTGTTCACAACGAGAGAAAATCAGGAGGATAATTGATTTCTCTTGAATCAATTGGACAAAGAAATGGAAATTTCTTTACATAAAACTGATACTATTTAAATATATCAGATTAACCATTTTAGAATAAGAATCAAGTTGCGCATGCGTATGGATGCGCAAATATATACAGATGCATATATTGGCATGTACGTGTTATTTGTTGATTATATGAACACTAATAAAAATGTGAACTCGGTCCCGTAATCGAAACGGAAAAGGACTAGATATAGTAGATTTACTCACATTTACTCATTTTTAAGCTTAAAGAAAATAAATCATTCAAACTAAATGAATATACATACACACACACACACACACACACACACACACACATATATATATATATATATGTATGTACGTATATATATATATATATATATATATATGTGTGTGTGTGTGTGTGTGTGTACACATACTCACACACGAAATTTCTTATTTATTCAGAGATTCTTCTCAAATCTGTTCTAAATGTAAATTTAAGGATTTACTTGTTCTTAAAGGTTGTTTTTTTTATTAATTCCTGTTTTGTTTTGCGTTTTTATTAAAGATCTCTAATGACTGTTCTTGTTATATTCTACCTCCTACTAAGAAAAAGATACACACTCGCACACGCACACACATATGCACACACACACACACATGCACACACATACACATACACACATATATACGAGTGTGTGTGTTTGTATGAATGTGTGCGCGTGCGTGGGCGTGGGCGTGTACGTGTGTGTGAGTGTGTGTGTGTGTGTGCGTGGAGGAGGAAGAGGACTTCAAGGGTGTGTTTGATATATACATGGAACTTTATAACAAAAGAGTTATAAAAGACGGTGAAAGGGTGGGGGACAAGGAGGAGAGTCTAATTTTCTCAAGCCGACTTCTATCGGGAACCTCTGATTTTCAATCAAAGAATTGATTTTTTTAAAAATTGATTTTATTCAAGCATTCAATAATTTCAACGAAAAAAAAAAAAATTGAAGAGGCAGACATCAGAAAGAAATGTGTACAACTCGATGTGACTCTTACCATATAAC
>OY757919.1:13615870-13673370 GCA_963585895.1 Sepioteuthis lessoniana
GTGCACAAATTTACGTAAAGATCTGGGCAGAATTTTGAATAAAGTCCGAAGCATACTTTGAATTAAGTCCTGAACACATTTTGATACAGACATGAGGATATTTTGAATAAGATCTAAGCAAAACTTAAATAAAGACGTGTGTACAAATTTAAATAAAGATCTGGGCAGAATTTTGAATAAAGTCTGCAGCACATTTTAAATTGAGTCCTGGGTACATTTTGATAAAGACATAAGGATATTTTAATAAAGATCTAAGTAAAACTTAAATAAAGATGTGTGTACAAATTTATATAAATATCTGGGCTCAGTTTTGAATAAAATCCACAGCACATCTTGAAAAAATATCTGATCACATTTTTGATAAAGATTTAAGCAAAATACAAATAAAAATTTGAGCAAATATCTAAATAACGACCTGAACTCAATTTTACATAAGTATCTGGGCACAATTTTGAATAACATCTGTCGCACATTTTAAAATAAAGAGCAGAGCACGATTTAAATAACGATCTGAGCACGATTTAAACAAAGACCTGAGCACTTTTTAAATAAAGATCTGAAGACATTTTGATAAAGACCTGAGTATATTTTTAAAAAACAACAAGGCACATTTTAAATAAAGATCTAAGAACATTTTAATTAAGAGCTGGGAACATTTTGAATAAAATCCTCATTATATTATTAATAAAGACATGAGCAATTTTTTAATAAAGGCGACAGCAAATTTTAAATAAAGAATAGAACACGATTTTTAGAAATACTTAGACTCAAATTTAAATAAAGACTTTCGCACACATTCAAGTAAGGGTCCGAGCACAAATTGATATAATTACAGTCCCACAAATCTAAATAAATACCTGAACACAAATTAAAATATACAGGAAAACAAATTTATCAAAGGACCTTGACAAAAATTTAAACAAAAACTTTAAAAGAACATTTCAAAGAAAGGCCTCAAAACAAATTTATGTAAAGAACGTATGAATAAAGTCCTGAGTACAAATTTAAGATCTAAGAAAAAATTTAAATAATGACCGGAACACATTCTAAATAAGGATCAGAGCACAAATCTAAATAAACACCTGAGCAAAAATTTAAATAAAGACGTGAACATGAAGTTAAATACAGACCTGATTACAAATTCAGTTAACAAACTGAACACATTTAACTAAATATCCGAGAATATTTTAAATAAAGAGCTTGGCACAAATTTAAATAAAGACCGGACCACATTTAAGCAAAGACCAGGGCACGTTTTAAATTAGGTCCTAAGCACATTTTTAGTAAAGACCTAAGTACATTTTACTAAAGAACGAAGCACATATAGGAGAAAAACCTAAACACAAATTAAAATAAAGATCTAGGAACAAATTTACACAAACACCAGAATAAAAACGTAAATAAATAAAATCAATCTAGATAAAGAGCAGAACTAAAAAGTTAATAACGACCTGATCATCCATTTAGATGAAGACCAGAGCCACAAATCTAGATTAAGCTCAAAGAACAGATTTATATAAAGAGCTGAGAAACAAATTTAAATAAAGATTGAGCACAAAACTAGATAACAATTTGGACCGGAAATTAAATAAGCAGACACATAGTTTTATATAGTGAATATTTGTTTTTCCTATTTTCTTTATATTGTCGGATTTATATCTATAATTTATTTCAATTGATCTGAGTACAAATTTGATTTAAAAACTGAGCCTATCATAAATAAGCAATTGATCATTAATTCAAATAAAGAACTGAATCCATAACTAGATAATGTCCTGAGTACAAATAAAAATCTAAATAATGACCTTAACCTGAGAACGTTTTAGATAAGTACATGAGAAAAAGTTTGAATAAAGGCGTAAGCATATTTGAGTACAAATTTAGATAAACCCTGAGCACAAATTTATAAACCCGAGTAAACATTTCAATAAAGACCTGAACTCGAATTTCAATAAAAACCTTATCCCCCCCCAAAAAAGGGCTGAGCAGAAACTTAATTAAAAAACAGAGAATAAATTAAGATGAAGACCAGAGTATAAATTCAAATAAACGCCCTACTACACTTTAAAAAAAACATCTGAGTACATTTTAAATAAGGACATAAGCACAACTTTAAATATTTAAATAAGGACATCAGCACATATTTAAACATTTCATATAAGGACATCGGCACCAATTTAAACATTTTGAATAAGGACATCAGCGCAAATTTGCATAAAAAAATCAGCACAAATTTAAACATTTTAAATAAGGACATCAGCATAAATTCAAATATTTAAATAAGGTCATCGGTACAAATTTACATAAAAACATCAACACAAATTATACATTTTAAATTAGGACATCAGCACAAATTTAAATATTTAAATAAGGACATCAGTACATATTTACATAATAACATCAGCACAAATTTAAACATTTTAAATAAAGACATCGGCACAAATTCAAATATATAAATAAGGACATCAGAACAAATTTACATAAAAACATCAGCACAGATTTAAACATTTTAAATAAGGACATCAGCACATATTCAAATATTTAAATAAGGACATCAGTACAAATTTACATAAAAATTTCAGCATAAATTTAAACATTTTAAATAAGATCATCAGCACAAATTCAAATATTTAAATAAGGTCATCAGTACAAATTTACATGAAAACATCGGCATAAATTTAAACATTTTAAATAAGGCCTTCAGCACAAATTTAAACATTTTAAATAAGGACATCAGCAAAAATTTAAATATTTAAAAGAGGACATCAGTACAAATTTGCATAAAATATCAACACAAATTTAAACATTTAGAATAAGGACATCAGCACAAATTTAAATATTTAAATAAGGACATCAGTACAAATTTAAACATTTTAAATAAGGAAATCAGCTCAAATTTACCTAAATACATCATCACAAATTTAAAAATTTGAAATAAAGGCATCAGCACAAATTTGAATATTCAAATAAGGAAATCAGTACAAATTTACATAAAAACATCAGTACAAATTTAAATATTTTAAATAAGGACATCAGCAAAAGTCTAAATATTTAAATAAGGACATCAGTACAAATTTACATAAAAACACCAGCCCAAACTTAAACATTTTAAATAACAACATTAGCACAAATTTGATTATTTAAATAAGAACATCAGTACAAATTTACATAAAAAAATCATTAAAAATCTAAACATTTTAAATAAGGTCATCAGCAGAAACTTAAATATTTAAAAATGTACATCTACACAAATTTACGTAAAAACATTAACTCAAATTTAAACATTTTAAATAAGGTCATCAGCTCATATTTAGATATTTAAAAAAGGACATCAGCACAAATTTAAATATTTAAATGAGGACATCAGTACAAATTCACATAAAAACATCGGCAAAAATTTAGACATTTTAGATAAGGACATCAGCAGAAATCTAAATATTTGAAAAAGGACATCAGTAAATATTTACATGAAAACATCAGCACAAATTTGAATATTTGAATAAGGACATCAGTACAAATCTAAATATTTAAAAAAAGACATGAGAAAAAATTTACATAAAAACATCAGCACAAATATAAACATTTTGAATAAGAACATCAGCACGAATGTATATATTTGAAAAAGGACATCAGTACAAATTTACATAAAAACATCGGTACAATTTTAAAGATTTTAAGGAAAGAACTCAGCTCAAATTTGAATATTTTAAATAAGGACATCAGCAGAAATTTAAATAGTTAAAAAACGACATCAGTACAAATTTCAACATTTTAAGTAATAAAATCAGCAGAAGTTTACATAAAAACATCATCACAAATTTAAACATTTTTAAAAACGACATCAGTACAAATTTACATAAAAATATCAACACAAATTTTAACATTTTAAATATGGACATCAGCACCAATTTAGATATTAAAAAATAGGACATCAGTGGAAATTTACGAAAAAACATCAGCACAATTTTAAACATTTTAAATATGGACATCATCACAAATTTAATCATTTTAAATATGGATATCAGTACAAATTTACATTAAAACATCAGTACAAATTTAAACATTTTGAATAACGACATCAGCAAAAATTTAAATATTTAAAAAGGGACATCAGTACAAATTTACATAAAAACATCAGCAAAAATTTACACATTTTGAATAAGGACATCAGCATAAATTTGAACATTTTAAATAAGGACATCAGCAAAAATTTAAACATTTTGAATAAGGACATCAGCACAAATTGAAATATTTTAAATAAGGACATCAGTACAAATTTACATAAAAACATCAGCACAAGTTTAAAAATTTTAGATAAGGACATCAGCGTAAATTTGAATATTCAAATAAGGACATCAGTACAAATTTACATAAAAACATCAGTACAAATTTAAACCTTTTCAGTAAGGACATCAGCATAAATTTAAATATTTAAATAAGGGCATCAGTAGAAATTTACATAAAAACGTCAATGCAAATGAAAATATCTTTAAAATTTAAATAAACACTTTAAATAAGGACATCAGTACCAATTTAGATAAGAACATCTCTACACATTTGAATAAACACTATATATAAGGACGTCAATACAAAATAAGAGGAAGAAACCAGTACAAATTTTTCAACACAATTTAAATAAATGTATCAATACAAATTTAAATAAGCACTTTAAACAGAGACGTCAGAAGAAATTCTCATAAAAACATTAGTACAGATGAAAATAAACTGTTTTAAATAAAAGCATAAATAAAATCTTCAAGTAACAATATCAGTACAAATCTTAAGAAAATGCTTTGAATAAAGACATCAATTACATCAGTACTAATTCAAATAAACACTTTAAATGAAGACATCAATACAAATCTAGATAAAGACATCAAAACAAATTTAAAATGAAAATCAAATAATGGCATCAGTACAAATATAAAAAGTCAAAAAGACATAATTACGAACTTAAATATACTCTTTAGCTAAGGACATCTTTATGAATTTAGTTAATGACTTCAGTATTAATTTGAATAAATACTTTAAATAAAGGCATCAGTACAAATTTACATAAAGACTTTAAATAAAGACATCGGTAGAAATTTAAATAAACACTTAAAATAAAGACACTAGTACAAATATAAATAAACACTAAATTAGGACATCCCTACAAATTTAGGTAAAGAAAGTACAAATTTAAATAAACGTTAAATTAGGACATCCCTACAAATTTAGATAAAGACAGTACAAATTTAAATAAACATTAAATTAGGACATCCCTACAAATTTAGATAAAGACAGTACAAATATAAATAAACACTAAATTAGGACATCCCAACAAATTTAGATAAAGACAGTACAAATTTAAATAAACACTAAATTAGGACATACCTACAAATTCAGATAAAGACAGTACAAATTTAAATAAACCCTAAATTAGGACATCCCTACAAATTTAGATAAAGACAGTACAAATTTAAATAAACACTATATTTGGACATCCCTACAAATTCAGATAAAGACAGTACAAATTTAAATAAACCCTAAATTAGGACATCCCTACAAATTTAGATAAAGACAGTACAAATTTAAATAAACTCTAAATTAGGACATCCCTACAAATTTAGATAAAGACAGTACAAATTTAAATAAAAGTTAAATTAGGACATCCCTACAAAATTAGGTAAAGACAGTACAAATTTAAATAAACACTAAATTAGGACATCCCTACAAATTTAGATAAAGACAGTACAAATTTAAATAAACACTAAATTAGGACATCCCTACAAATTTAGATAAAGACAGTACAAATTTAAATAAACACTAAATTAGGACATCCCTACAAATTTAGATAAAGACAGTACAAATTTAAATAAACGCTAAATTAGGACATCCCTACAAATTTAGATAAAGACAGTACAAATTTAAATAAACACTAAATTAGGACATCCCTACAAATTTAGATAAAGACAGTACAAATATAAATAAACACTAAATTAGGACATCCCTACAAATTTAGACAAAGACAGTACAAATTTAAATAAACACTAAATTAGGACATACCTACAAATTTAGATAAAGACAGTACAAATTTAAATAAACCCTAAATTAGAACATCCCTACAAATTTAGATAAAGACCGTACAAATTTGAATAAACACTAAATTAGGACATACCTACAAATTTAGATAAAGACAGTACAAATATAAATAAACGCTAAATTAGGACATCCCTACAAATTTAGATAAAGACCGTACAAATTTAAATAAACACTAAATTAGGACATCCCTACAAATTTAGATAAAGACAGTACAAATTTAAATAAACGCTAAATTAGGACATCCCTACAAATTTAGATAAAGACAGTACAAATTTAAATAAACACTAAATTAGGACATCCCTACAAATTTAGATAAAGACAGTACAAATATAAATAAACACTAAATTAGGACATCCCTACAAATTTAGACAAAGACAGTACAAATTTAAATAAACACTAAATTAGGACATACCTACAAATTTAGATAAAGACAGTACAAATTTAAATAAACCCTAAATTAGAACATCCCTACAAATTTAGATAAAGACAGTACAAATTTGAATAAACACTAAATTAGGACATACCTACAAATTTAGATAAAAACAGTACAAATATAAATAAACGCTAAATTAGGACATCCCTACAAATTTAGATAAAGACAGTACAAATTTAAATAAACGCTAAATTAGGACATCCCTACAAATTTAGATAAAGACAGTACAAATTTGAATAAACACTAAATTAGGACATACCTACAAATTTAGATAAAAACAGTACAAATATAAATAAACGCTAAATTAGGACATCCCTACAAATTTAGATAAAGACCGTACAAATTTAAATAAACACTAAATTAGGACATCCCTACAAATTTAGATAAAGACCGTACAAATTTAAATAAACACTAAATTAGGACATCCGTACAGATTTAGATAAAGACAGTACAAATTTGAATAAACACTAAATTAGGACATCCCTACAAATTTAGATAAAGACAGTACAAATTTAAATAAACACTAAATTAGGACATACCTACAAATTTAGATAAAGACAGTACAAATTTGAATAAACACTAAATTAGGACATACCTACAAATTTAGATAAAGACAGTACAAATTTAAATAAACCCTAAATTAGAACATCCCTACAAATTTAGATAAAGACAGTACAAATTTAAATAAACACTAAATTAGGACATACCTACAAATTTAGATAAAGACAGTACAAATTTAAATAAACCCTAAATTAGAACATCCCTACAAATTTAGATAAAGACAGTACAAATTTAAATAAACACTAAATTAGGACATACCTACAAATTTAGATAAAGACAGTACAAATTTAAATAAACCCTAAATTAGAACATCCCTACAAATTTAGATAAAGACAGTACAAATTTGAATAAACACTAAATTAGGACATACCTACAAATTTAGATAAAAACAGTACAAATATAAATAAACGCTAAATTAGGACATCCCTACAAATTTAGATAAAGACAGTACAAATTTAAATAAACGCTAAATTAGGACATCCCTACAAATTTAGATAAAGACAGTACAAATTTGAATAAACACTAAATTAGGACATACCTACAAATTTAGATAAAAACAGTACAAATATAAATAAACGCTAAATTAGGACATCCCTACAAATTTAGATAAAGACCGTACAAATTTAAATAAACACTAAATTAGGACATCCCTACAAATTTAGATAAAGACCGTACAAATTTAAATAAACACTAAATTAGGACATCCGTACAGATTTAGATAAAGACAGTACAAATTTGAATAAACACTAAATTAGGACATCCCTACAAATTTAGATAAAGACAGTACAAATTTAAATAAACACTAAATTAGGACATACCTACAAATTTAGATAAAGACAGTACAAATTTGAATAAACACTAAATTAGGACATACCTACAAATTTAGATAAAGACAGTACAAATTTGAATAAACACTAAATTAGGACATACCTACAAATTTAGATAAAGACAGTACAAATTTAAATAAACACTAAATTAGGACATACCTACAAATTTAGATAAAGACAGTACAAATTTAAATAAACCCTAAATTAGAACATCCCTACAAATTTAGATAAAGACAGTACAAATTTGAATAAACACTAAATTAGGACATACCTACAAATTTAGATAAAGACAGTACAAATTTGAATAAACACTAAATTAGGACATACCTACAAATTTAGATAAAGACAGTACAAATATAAATAAACGCTAAATTAGGACATCCCTACAAATTTAGATAAAGACAGTACAAATTTAAATAAACGCTAAATTAGGACATCCCTACAAATTTAGATAAAGACAGTACAAATATAAATAAACGCTAAATTAGGACATACCTACAAATTTAGATAAAGACAGTACAAATTTGAATAAACACTAAATTAGGACATACCTACAAATTTAGATAAAGACAGTACAAATATAAATAAACGCTAAATTAGGACATACCTACAAATTTAGATAAAGACAGTACAAATTTAAATAAACCCTAAATTAGAACATCCCTACAAATTTAGATAAAGACAGTACAAATTTGAATAAACACTAAATTAGGACATACCTACAAATTTAGATAAAAACAGTACAAATATAAATAAACGCTAAATTAGGACATCCCTACAAATTTAGATAAAGACCGTACAAATTTAAATAAACACTAAATTAGGACATCCCTACAAATTTAGATAAAGACCGTACAAATTTAAATAAACACTAAATTAGGACATCCGTACAGATTTAGATAAAGACAGTACAAATTTGAATAAACACTAAATTAGGACATACCTACAAATTTAGATAAAGACAGTACAAATTTGAATAAACACTAAATTAGGACATACCTACAAATTTAGATAAAGACAGTACAAATTTAAATAAACCCTAAATTAGAACATCCCTACAAATTTAGATAAAGACAGTACAAATTTAAATAAACACTAAATTAGGACGTACCTACAAATTTAGATAAAGACCGTACAAATTTAAATAAACCCTAAATTAGGACATCCCTACAAATTTAGATAAAGACAGTACAAATTTGAATAAACACTAAATTAGGACATACCTACAAATTTAGATAAAGACAGTACAAATATAAATAAACGCTAAATTAGGACATCCCTACAAATTTAGATAAAGACAGTACAAATTTGAATAAACACTAAATTAGGACATCCCTACAAATTTAGATAAAGACAGTACAAATTTGAATAAACACTAAATTAGGACATCCCTACAAATTTAGATAAAGACAGTACAAATTTGAATAAAAACTAAATTAGGACATACCTACAAATTTAGATAAAGACAGTACAAATTTAAATAAACCCTAAATTAGAACATCCCTACAAATTTAGATAAAGACAGTACAAATTTAAATAAACACTAAATTAGGACATACCTACAAATTTAGATAAAGACAGTACAAATTTGAATAAACACTAAATTAGGACATCCCTACAAATTTAGATAAAGACAGTACAAATTTAAATAAACACTAAATTAGGACATACCTACAAATTTAGATAAAGACAGTACAAATTTGAATAAACACTAAATTAGGACATCCCTACAAATTTAGATAAAGACAGTACAAATTTAAATAAACGCTAAATTAGGACATCCCTACAAATTTAGATAAAGACAGTACAAATTTGAATAAACACTAAATTAGGACATACCTACAAATTTAGATAAAAACAGTACAAATATAAATAAACGCTAAATTAGGACATCCCTACAAATTTAGATAAAGACCGTACAAATTTAAATAAACACTAAATTAGGACATCCCTACAAATTTAGATAAAGACCGTACAAATTTAAATAAACACTAAATTAGGACATCCGTACAGATTTAGATAAAGACAGTACAAATTTGAATAAACACTAAATTAGGACATACCTACAAATTTAGATAAAGACAGTACAAATTTGAATAAACACTAAATTAGGACATACCTACAAATTTAGATAAAGACAGTACAAATTTAAATAAACCCTAAATTAGAACATCCCTACAAATTTAGATAAAGACAGTACAAATTTAAATAAACACTAAATTAGGACGTACCTACAAATTTAGATAAAGACCGTACAAATTTAAATAAACCCTAAATTAGGACATCCCTACAAATTTAGATAAAGACAGTACAAATTTGAATAAACACTAAATTAGGACATACCTACAAATTTAGATAAAGACAGTACAAATATAAATAAACGCTAAATTAGGACATCCCTACAAATTTAGATAAAGACAGTACAAATTTGAATAAACACTAAATTAGGACATCCCTACAAATTTAGATAAAGACAGTACAAATTTGAATAAACACTAAATTAGGACATCCCTACAAATTTAGATAAAGACAGTACAAATTTGAATAAAAACTAAATTAGGACATACCTACAAATTTAGATAAAGACAGTACAAATTTAAATAAACCCTAAATTAGAACATCCCTACAAATTTAGATAAAGACAGTACAAATTTAAATAAACACTAAATTAGGACATACCTACAAATTTAGATAAAGACAGTACAAATTTGAATAAACACTAAATTAGGACATCCCTACAAATTTAGATAAAGACAGTACAAATTTAAATAAACACTAAATTAGGACATACCTACAAATTTAGATAAAGACAGTACAAATTTGAATAAACACTAAATTAGGACATCCCTACAAATTTAGATAAAGACAGTACAAATTTAAATAAACGCTAAATTAGGACATCCCTACAAATTTAGATAAAGACAGTACAAATTTGAATAAACACTAAATTAGGACATACCTACAAATTTAGATAAAAACAGTACAAATATAAATAAACGCTAAATTAGGACATCCCTACAAATTTAGATAAAGACCGTACAAATTTAAATAAACACTAAATTAGGACATCCCTACAAATTTAGATAAAGACCGTACAAATTTAAATAAACACTAAATTAGGACATCCGTACAGATTTAGATAAAGACAGTACAAATTTGAATAAACACTAAATTAGGACATCCCTACAAATTTAGATAAAGACAGTACAAATTTAAATAAACACTAAATTAGGACATACCTACAAATTTAGATAAAGACAGTACAAATTTGAATAAACACTAAATTAGGACATCCCTACAAATTTAGATAAAGACAGTACAAATTTGAATAAACACTAAATTAGGACATCCCTACAAATTTAGATAAAGACAGTACAAATTTAAATAAACACTAAATTAGGACATCCCTACAAATTTAGATAAAGACAGTACAAATTTGAATAAACACTAAATTAGGACATCCCTACAAATTTTGATAAAGACAGTACAAATTTAAATAAACACTAAATTAGGACATACCTACAAATTTAGATAAAGACAGTACAAATTTGAATAAACACTAAATTAGGACATCCCTACAAATTTAGATAAAGACAGTACAAATTTAAATAAACCCTAAATTAGGACATCCCTACAAATTTAGATAAAGACAGTACAAATTTGAATAAACACTAAATTAGGACATCCCTACAAATTTAGATAAAGACAGTACAAATTTAAATAAACGCTAAATTAGGACATCCCTACAAATTTAGATAAAGACAGTACAAATTTAAATAAACACTAAATTAGGACATCCCTACAAATTTAGATAAAGACAGTACAAATATAAATAAACACTAAATTAGGACATCCCTACAAATTTAGACAAAGACAGTACAAATTTAAATAAACACTAAATTAGGACATACCTACAAATTTAGATAAAGACAGTACAAATTTAAATAAACCCTAAATTAGAACATCCCTACAAATTTAGATAAAGACAGTACAAATTTGAATAAACACTAAATTAGGACATACCTACAAATTTAGATAAAGACAGTACAAATATAAATAAACGCTAAATTAGGACATCCCTACAAATTTAGATAAAGACCGTACAAATTTAAATAAACACTAAATTAGGACATCCCTACAAATTTAGATAAAGACAGTACAAATATGAATAAACACTAAATTAGGACATACCTACAAATTTAGATAAAGACAGTACAAATTTAAATAAACCCTAAATTAGAACATCCCTACAAATTTAGATAAAGACAGTACAAATTTAAATAAACACTAAATTAGGACATACCTACAAATTTAGATAAAGACCGTACAAATTTAAATAAACCCTAAATTAGGACATCCCTACAAATTTAGATAAAGACAGTACAAATTTGAATAAACACTAAATTAGGACATACCTACAAATTTTGATAAAGACAGTACAAATTTAAATAAACACTAAATTAGGACATCCCTACAAATTTTGATAAAGACAGTACAAATTTTAATAAACACTAAATTAGGACATCCCTACAAATTTAGATAAAGACAGTACAAATTTAAATAAACACTAAATTAGGACATACCTACAAATTTAGATAAAGACCGTACAAATTTAAATAAACCCTAAATTAGGACATCCCTACAAATTTAGATAAAGACAGTACAAATTTGAATAAACACTAAATTAGGACATACCTACAAATTTAGATAAAGACAGTACAAATTTAAATAAACCCTAAATTAGAACATCCCTACAAATTTAGATAAAGACAGTACAAATTTGAATAAACACTAAATTAGGACATACCTACAAATTTAGATAAAGACAGTACAAATTTAAATAAACCCTAAATTAGAACATCCCTACAAATTTAGATAAAGACAGTACAAATTTAAATAAACACTAAATTAGGACATACCTACAAATTTAGATAAAGACCGTACAAATTTAAATAAACCCTAAATTAGGACATCCCTACAAATTTAGATAAAGACAGTACAAATTTGAATAAACACTAAATTAGGACATACCTACAAATTTAGATAAAGACAGTACAAATTTAAATAAACCCTAAATTAGAACATCCCTACAAATTTAGATAAAGACAGTACAAATTTAAATAAACACTAAATTAGGACATACCTACAAATTTAGATAAAGACCGTACAAATTTAAATAAACCCTAAATTAGGACATCCCTACAAATTTAGATAAAGACAGTACAAATTTGAATAAACACTAAATTAGGACATACCTACAAATTTAGATAAAGACAGTACAAATTTAAATAAACACTAAATTAGGACATCCCTACAAATTTTGATAAAGACAGTACAAATTTAAATAAACACTAAATTAGGACATCCCTACAAATTTAGATAAAGACAGTACAAATTTAAATAAACACTAAATTAGGACATACCTACAAATTTAGATAAAGACCGTACAAATTTAAATAAACCCTAAATTAGGACATCCCTACAAATTTAGATAAAGACAGTACAAATTTGAATAAACACTAAATTAGGACATACCTACAAATTTAGATAAAGACAGTACAAATATAAATAAACGCTAAATTAGGACATCCCTACAAATTTAGATAAAGACCGTACAAATTTAAATAAACACTAAATTAGGACATCCCTACAAATTTAGATAAAGACAGTACAAATTTGAATAAACACTAAATTAGGACATACCTACAAATTTAGATAAAGACAGTACAAATTTGAATAAACACTAAATTAGGACATCCCTACAAATTTAGATAAAGACAGTACAAATTTAAATAAACACTAAATTAGGACATACCTACAAATTTAGATAAAGACAGTACAAATTTAAATAAACCCTAAATTAGAACATCCCTACAAATTTAGATAAAGACAGTACAAATTTAAATAAACACTAAATTAGGACATACCTACAAATTTAGATAAAGACCGTACAAATTTAAATAAACCCTAAATTAGGACATCCCTACAAATTTAGATAAAGACCGTACAAATTTAAATAAACACTAAATTAGGACACCCCTACAAATTTAGATAAAGACAGTACAAATTTAAATAAACACTAAATTAGGACATCCCTACAAATTTAGATAAAGACAGTACAAATATAAATACAGTACAAGACAATACAAATTTAAATAAACACTAAATTAGGACATCCCTACAAATTTAGACAGTACAAATATAAATACAGTACAAGACAATACAAATTTAAATAAACACTAAATTAGGACATCCCTACAAATTTAGATAAAGACAGTACAAATTTAAATAAACACTAAATTAGGAAATACCTACAAATTTAGATAAAGACAGTACAAATTTAAATAAACACTAAATTAGGACATCCGTACAAATTTAGATAAAGACAGGACAAATTTAAATAAACACTAAATTAGGACATACCTACAAATTTAGATAAAGACAGTACAAATTTGAATAAACACTAAATTAGGACATACCTACAAATTTAGATAAAGACAGTACAAATTTAAATAAACACTAAATTAGGACATCTCTACAAATTTTGATAAAGACAGTACAAATTTAAATAAACACTAAATTAGGACACCCCTACAAATTTAGATAAAGACAGTACAAATTTAAATAAACACTAAATTAGGACATCCCTACAAATTTAGATAAAGACAGTACAAATATAAATACAGTACAAGACAGTACAAATTTAAATAAACACTAAATTAGGACATCCCTACAAATTTAGACAGTACAAATATAAATACAGTACAAGACAATACAAATTTAAATAAACACTAAATTAGGACATCCCTACAAATTTAGATAAAGACAGTACAAATTTAAATAAACACTAAATTAGGAAATACCTACAAATTTAGATAAAGACAGTACAAATTTAAATAAACACTAAATTAGGACATACCTACAAATTTAGATAAAGACCGTACAAATTTAAATAAACACTAAATTAGGACATCCCTACAAATTTAGATAAAGACCGTACAAATTTAAATAAACCCTAAATTAGGACATCCCTACAAATTTAGATAAAGACAGTACAAATTTGAATAAACACTAAATTAGGACATACCTACAAATTTAGATAAAGACAGTACAAATTTAAATAAACACTAAATTAGGACATCCCTACAAATTTTGATAAAGACAGTACAAATTTAAATAAACACTAAATTAGGACACCCCTACAAATTTAGATAAAGACAGTACAAATTTAAATAAACACTAAATTAGGACATCCCTACAAATTTAGATAAAGACAGTACAAATATAAATACAGTACAAGACAGTACAAATTTAAATAAACACTAAATTAGGACATCCCTACAAATTTAGACAGTACAAATATAAATACAGTACAAGACAATACAAATTTAAATAAACACTAAATTAGGACATCCCTACAAATTTAGATAAAGACAGTACAAATTTAAATAAACACTAAATTAGGAAATACCTACAAATTTAGATAAAGACAGTACAAATTTAAATAAACACTAAATTAGGACATCCGTACAAATTTAGATATAGACAGGACAAATTTAAATAAACACTAAATTAGGACATCCCTACAAATTTAGATAAAGACAGTACAAATTTGAATAAACACTAAATTAGGACATACCTACAAATTTAGATAAAGACAGTACAAATTTAAATAAACACTAAATTAGGACATCCCTACAAATTTTGATAAAGACAGTACAAATTTAAATAAACACTAAATTAGGACACCCCTACAAATTTAGATAAAGACAGTACAAATTTAAATAAACACTAAATTAGGACATCCCTACAAATTTAGATAAAGACAGTACAAATATAAATACAGTACAAGACAGTACAAATTTAAATAAACACTAAATTAGGACATCCCTACAAATTTAGACAGTACAAATATAAATACAGTACAAGACAATACAAATTTAAATAAACACTAAATTAGGACATCCCTACAAATTTAGATAAAGACAGTACAAATTTAAATAAACACTAAATTAGGAAATACCTACAAATTTAGATAAAGACAGTACAAATTTAAATAAACACTAAATTAGGACATCCGTACAAATTTAGATAAAGACAGGACAAATTTAAATAAACACTAAATTAGGACATACCTACAAATTTAGATAAAGACAGTACAAATTTAAATAAACATAAAATTAGGACATCCCTACAAATTTAGATAAAGACAGTACAAATATAAATAAACACTAAATTAGGACATCCCTACAAATTTAGATAAAGACAGTACAAATTTAAATAAAAACTAAATTAGGACATCCCTACAAATTTAGATAAAGACAGTACAAATTTAAATAAACACTAAATTAGGACATCCGTACAAATTTAGATAAAGACAGTACAAATTTAAATAAACACTAAATTAGCACATCCGTACAAATTTAAATAGGGACATCAGTTCAAATTTAGATAAAGACTGTACAAATTTAGATAAATACTTTAGATAAAGAAAAAAGTACAAATTTTCATATAAACATGAGTACCAATCTAACTAAAGATCTGAGCACCAATTTAAGTAAACACCGGAGTACACCTGAGCAAGATATCCAATAAATTTTCGAGATCTTGACAATGGGGACCAGTTTATGAATGAATGAGATTCCTGTTTTGACTCAACATATCTGGTCGTGAAAAATTATCAATCTCCCAATAAGAACCAGACACGGTCAAAGCATAAGTAATATTCACGAGCGAGACAAATTGATTTATTTTCTAGGTCTACAGTTACCGTCCTTATGCGATCACAGACTCCTTTTGGAAAAGATGTAAAGGATTTGGCACGGTCTATCTTTATAGAAAATCCTATTGGTGAAGTTCATCTTCATTTAGATGAATTAGAAAAATGTGTATCTTCCACCATCTTCCATCAGTTGAGAAGAGGCATGATAAGAAAGTTTCACTAAATTATAACAATATTGCGCTTGTCTGACGCACATGTCAGTGCAGTCTTACGGCACGGATTAGAATCATAATCAGGAAGTGTTCTTATATTTTAAGAACTGATATTCATCTTTCTTTCTTCTTTTAATATTTCCTGATTACTTCTGCTGCAAGATTGAATAACCAGCGGTTGGTTGTTAGTTTTATTTTGAGCAAACACGTTTAAGACTACTTTTCTTGCCCGCTCCTCAGAATGAAGAAAGCAATGCCCCTTCTGAATAGATGAGTTAGTGGCCCAAGAAAAAAGAATATATTCAGTCATCCTTGATATTTTTCAAACAGCGGTTTTTCCAGAATTCAAAAATGATCTCAACCGCAAGGTTTGAGGACATGGAGGCCATTAAAGAAATATCACTTTAGATCGTAAAAGGAGTTTCAAAGGTACTGCAACCAATAAAAATCTCTAGAATAAACGTATTGAATTCTAGTGGATGGCTGGGGTGAACTTTTTTGAATAAAATTGACGTTTCATCCATTGTCTTTTGTCAATGAAGCTTCAGTCTCCATATTCTTTTCGTATAATCACCACAACTGGCTTACAGTAAGAAACAAGAACCGACCTAATATGATTATAAAAGGGTCGCTTAAGTGACGTCGTCTATTTTGTAATGTTTGTCCTTGACCTCATATGCGGATGGTAGTGATATAGTTATATTAGCAGTAATATCATATTTACCCAACCCCTCCGCACGGACAGGATATGACACAAGGTCAAGTTTTAAGTGGAGTTTAACAGGTTTAAATTCAGAGTTTTCCTTTTCCTAAACTAGTTCCCTCACCAAGGCTGAAGAACCAGAGTGCCCTACTATTTACCCATAGCTAGAGGCAGAATAATTGGATTCATACCTTTCCCAAGGGTATTAGTGCTATGTGAAATGCAATCAGTCTCGTCCAGGATTTGAACTCGTGTCGCCGTGTCCATTTCCTACGACGATAACCATTACACCACGGGAACCACGGTTGTATTAGTAGTAATAAATTCGTATCCTTTTGTTTATTTATTTAAAAATTCTGCAATAAAAAAATAAATATCATCCTATTTACCCAACCCCTCCGCTCGGGCAGGATATGACACAAGGTCAATTTTTAAGCGGAGTTTAACAGGCTTGAATTCAGAGTTTTCCTTCTCCTAGACTAGTTGCCTAACCAAGGCTGAAGAACCAGTCTATCCTACTATTTACCCATAGCTGGCGGGATAATAATTGGATTCATACCTTTCCCAAGGGTAAAGAAATATTATGATTATCATAATTATTTACTCTTTTTTTGAGTTTTTTCACACCAGCGTTAGCTGAAGGTTTCTCACTGGAGTTTGAGTGACAAGTCTCCTCAAGTCTCCAGGACTCTTCTCAGTATTCTGGCCGATCTCAATAATGCTGTAGTTTGGATGGTCTCCACTAGTCCTCTTATTTCCAAGTCCTCCAGTACTTGTACCAATCCTTTTGTGACTGTACCCAGGGGACCAATTATAATTAGTATCACCGTCACTCTCATATTCCCTAGCAAGATCCAGTTATTAATCTTTCTTTTCACCTTCTCTCAATTTCACACTGTTGTCAGCCAGGACAGCAAAGTCCACTATTCAGCAATTTATCTTTTAATTTTAATTTTTTTTTTTTTTTTTTTTTTACTGGGTCTGGTCGTCTGCCTGAGATTAGGCGATCCGTTTGTATGTCACAATCCCAGGGGAGTTTGTGCGTCTCATAAACCATTTGTTCGTATGGTCAAATTTTAATTTCTGGCACACTTCCCTGTGGACTACATTGCCAACCCAGTTAGTCTAGTCTTATACTCTTTCTGTGCTAATTTACAGCATTGAGGATCAACAGAACAGAAAAAGCCAGAAAACAAAAATGGGAAGAAAAACAACTATATGGTCGGTTTAAAGCGACTAACAAGCGACGTCTCACGAAAAAATGTGAAAAAAAGAGTAAACTTAATTGGGGAACTGAATCTTTTCTAATAGCATCACAAAACAACGCCATAAGGACCAATCATATCAAAGCAAGAATAGACAACACGCAACAGAACCTCAGCTGTAGGTCATGTGGTGGTAGAGACGAAACAGTATTATTATTTACTCCTTTAGAGTTTTTCACATCAGTGTTAGCTAATGGTTTTTCACTGGAGTTTGAGTGACAGCAAGTCTCCTCAAGTCTCCAGGACTCGTCTCAGGATTCTGGTCGTTCTTAGCAATGGTGTCGTTTGGATAGTAACTACCCGTTCGCCAACTTCCAAGTCCTCCAGGCCTTTTAATAATCCTTTAGTTATTGTGCCTAACGCACCAATCACAATTGGCATAATCATTACTTTCATGTTCCGCAGCTTTTTCAATTCCCTAGCAAGGTCGAGTACTTATCCTTCTTTTCAGTTTCCTTCAGATTTATTCTGTGGTCCGCCGGGACAGCAAAGTCCATAATTTTACAAATTCTCTTTTTCTTTTTTCTTTTTTTTTTTGTTGATTATTATAAGGTCTGGTCTTCTGGCCGGTATTAGTTGATCCGTTTGTATGTTAAAGTTCCATAGGAGTTTATGTGTTATTTTCTAGGACAGGTGGTGGGTTGTGCATGTACCATTTGTTTGCATGGTCGAATTAAAATTTCCTGAACATTTCCCAGTGGATCACCTTGCCGACCCAGTCGTGTCTCGCCTTATACTCCTTCTGTGCTAATTTGCTGCATTCGCTTATTATGTGATTGATCGTTTCGTCTCTGTCACTGCATAGCCTACATTTACTGTTTTGTTGCGTCTTATCTATTCTCGCTTTGATAGGATTGGTTCTTATGGCGTTGTCCTGTGCTGCTATTAGGAGAGATTCCGTTTCTCTCTTAATGTTTCCTTTTCTTAGCCAGGTCCAGGATTTCTCGTGTGAGATTATTATTATTATTATTATTATTATTATTATTATTATTTCTCCACTCACAAGGTTTTCACGTCAGTTGCTGGTTTTACACAAGAGTCCGAGTGAGAGCAAGTTTCCTCAGCTCCCTAGGATTAGTCTCAGTATTCTGGCCGTTCTCAGTATTGCTGTAGTTTGAATGGCCTCGATTCTTTCTCGGATTTCCCGTTCCTCCAGTCCCCTTTCCAATCCTTAGGGGCCCGTTCCAAGTGCATCAACTACAACTGTCATCACCGCTGCTCTCATATTCCACAGCGTTTCTAATTCTCGGGCAAGGTTTGAGTATTTGACTATCTATTCGCGATTATTATTTTTTATTTATCTATTTCCCAGATTTTAAGTTGGCTAAAACCCTTCATCAACTATTTTACCTAAGACCTGATGTCAATAAAGGTTTATTTTTGGGTATTTTTTGTTTTGTTCTGTTTTGTTTTTTGTTTTTTTGTTTTTTTTTGTTTTGTTTTGTTTTTGTTTTTTGCTTTATTATTTGTTTTTTCTCGATGGTTTCTTAAGAAGATTTTTAGCATTAAATTGAGAGATGTTTCTAAGCGCATCGGCAATCTTTATTGCTTCTAAGTTTATGCATCAGTATTCTTCTTAATTGTCTCTTGTTTTCCATTAACTATTGGAACTACTGTGGAGTTTAAATGCTGCATTTTTTTGTCATTTTCTTTTTCAGGCCCTTACATCTTGAAAGTTTATTTTGCAGTGATTTTTTTAATCTACCGAAATCTTTTTCATAAACTATAAGAGGGAATAAATGTTCTTTGAGATCATTTAGTAATATATACGGAATAATGTTTTATATATTACAATCAAGGAATAGAGTAAAAAATCAGAACTAAGTAACATTTGCATCTTCTAATACTGGCGAGGTTTTTATTTATACCATATGAAATAGGTTGTTTCAATACAGAAGAAATCGTCATACTATCTCCTGCCTATTTAAAATTTCATTCAGAGTTAAGCCAGTATGATGAATAATTAATAGTTCCTCATTATGCATACCGAAACGCCATCCTGGATCTTTTATGTTCCTTAAAATAATGATGACCAGGGATGAACGTAAACAAAGGATCAAAGAACAAGAAAACTAATGACAATGCATAAGGCATTACATCCCAGAGACGACGTTGACAGACTATCTGTATCTAGAAAAGAAGGAGTAAAAGGACTTGCCAGCATCGAAGACAGCGTTGACGCATCGATACAACAGCTCGAAGACTACGTAGAAAACCACGAACGAGGACTGATTACAGCCATCAAGAAACAATACTGACAACACGATAGACGATAGAATAACAACTAGGAAACAAAATGGGAAAAAAAACAACTCTATGGCCGCTTTAAACGACTAATAAACACCATCTCACACGAGAAAACCGGGACCTGGCTAAGAAAAGGTAACCTTAAAAGAGAAACGGAATCTCTACTAATAGCAGCACAGGACAACGCCATCAGGACCAATCATATCAAAGCGAGAATAGATAAGACGCAACAAAGCAGTAAATGAAGGCTATGCGGTGACAGAGACGAAACGATCAATCACATAATAAGCGAATGCAGCTAATTAGCACAGAAGGAGTATAAGGCGAGACACGACTGGGTCGGCAAGGTGAGCCACTGGGAAATGTGCAAGAAATCTAGATTTGACCACACTAACAAATGGTACATGCACAACCCAGCACCGGTCCTAGCAAATGACACACATAAGCTCCTACGGGACTTTGACATACACATGGATCACCTAATCTCGGCCAGAAGACCAGACCTTATAATGATTAACAAAAATTGACCAAATTTTATGATTTCAAGTTCAAAAGAACAGCTATAGCAGGAATTGGAATACACCCTACTAAAGCCTGATTGTCACAGCTGGTGAATTTCCAAAATGCAATCTGGGCGTGAGGACACTTTAGAAGAACGATATGCAATAAAATTCTGTTTTAAACTTGGAAAAAATGCCACAGAAACGTATGGAATGCTTCAGACTGCTTTTCGACCATCTTACATGAATCGAGCATCAGTTTTTGAGTGACATAAGAGATTCAAGGAAGGCAGGGAGTCTGTGAGGGATGATGAACGGTGTGGGAGGAGTAAGAAAGTCAATAAACCAGAGTTGACTGGCCAAAGGGTTAGGGTTAGAGTTACTATGTTGAGGTTTTAAGGGAGTTCAGGAAGAGATTCCTAGGGAAGAGGCCAACACTCTTCAAATCGGCTCAGTGGCATTTCCAGCAGGACAATGCACCAGTCCACAACTCCATCCATGTCACAGACTATTTCAGCAAGATGGGCATCAAGACAGTTCCTCACCCTCCCTATAGTCCAGACCTTGCTCCCTGTGACTTTTGGTTATACCCTAAGCTCAGAGGCTGTCGTTATGAGACAATTGAGGAGATGAAAGAGGCTGTGACGAAGGTCATTGACACGCTAACACAAGAGGACTTCGATGGGGCCTTGCAGAAGTTGTTGGAACGATGCAATTGCAGCCAGAGGAGATTACTTGGAAGGGGACTAGAGTTTCATGTGTGTATTATCAATAAAAGTGCCCATATGAAAATAGTCTAGAAACTTATTTAATGATCCTCGGATATAGAGATTTCAAGGGATAAATCGACGAGATTGCACACGAGAAAACCTGAACATGGCTACAAAAGCGAAACCTCAAAAGAAAAAATGAATCTCTTCTAATGGCACAAATTAACGCCATGAGGACCAATTTTTTAAAGCAAAAATTGATCATACGCAATAAAATATTTTATGTAGATTATGTCGAGAAAGAGATGAAACCGTGAATCACATAGTTTGCAGATTTAGCAAACTAGCACAAAAGGAATACAAGACTAGGCATGACTGGGTGGGAAAGGTGATCCACTGAGAATTGTGCAAGAGATTTACATTTGACCATACTACCTAATAGTATTTGCACAAACCAGGAACTGTCCTAAAGAACTAGACTCATGAAATCTTTTCTGGTTTTGAGATACAAACAGATCACCTAATCCAGACCAGAAGACCAGACCTTGTCTTAATTAACAAAAAAAAAGAGAATTCGTCATCTTGTAAATTTTAGCCGTCCAACGAAACCTTGAAAAAAGTGAGAAGAAAAACAGCTGTATGGATACTTCAAGCGATAAATTGCAGAGAGCTGCGCACGAGATGACTAGGACATGACTAAGAAAAGAAGACGAATAGAGAGAAACTGAGGCTCTTTTAATTGTGAAAGAAAATAATGTCTTAAGGAGTAATTATATTAAAGTGAAAATCGGTCATTGGCCATAAAATAACAAGTATAGTTTATGTGAAGATAGAGATGGAATGCAGCAAAATGACATAAAAGTATAAGATTAGGTATGACTGGGTGGGAAAGCTGATCCACTGGGAACTGTTCAAGAGACTTAAATTTAGCAATATAACCAAACGGTATATGAACAAACCAGAATAAGTCCTGGAGAATTCTCTAGAATTTTGAAATACAAACAGATTAGGGATTCCCGGCCAAAAGACCAGACTGAGAGTTAATCAACAAGAAAAAAAGACTTTACCGTTTACTGGATTTTGCCATTCCAACGGACCACAGAGAGAAAATAAAAGAAAGCAAAAAGACAAATACTTGGATCTTGCTCGAGAACTGAAAAAAAAACTGTGGAACATGTGAGTCATGTTAAACCAATAGTTGTTAGTGCGTGCACTCGGAACAGTCTTCAAGAGCCTGGAGAAAGAAGTTAAGAAATTGAAAATTTGTGGTGAGATCAGCAAGATTACTAAAATGAGTCTTGGAGACCCGAGGAGACTTGTTGTCACTCAGACTCCTGTGAAAGACCACCAGCTAACGCTGAAATCATAAAAATTGGTCAGTCATATCATAAGATGTATTGCAATAACATTGTCAATTTTCAATAGTCTACAATTTTAAATAGACATACGAAAAAAGTCGTGAAACTTATCGTATGCACCTCGTAATTAAATGACATTAAAGAGATTTATTCTACCAGCAACTTGGAATTGACGAACTATTTAGTTTGGTTTAGTTTGTTTGGTTTTATGGCATATCAACCTTTGTAGGTTATTTAACGCCAAATCCATTTTTATGTAAATAATCAGTTCTATTTAAAACAATTCAGTTTAGCATAAGTACACAGTTTAATTGTCAAAAACATTTCGATTTCAAACTATTCAAGCAGTTATATGTAATAATTCAGTTAAGTGTAAATACAGTTTTAATGTCAAAAAACAGTTCTATTCGAAAAAAATCAGTTAAGCATAAGCACGTAGTTTAAGTGTAAGTACGGTTTGTCAAAAACGTTTCTATTTCAAGCTATTCGTTTACTCAATTCATTTTAGCATAAGTATGCTATTAGTTCTATTTAACCCATAGATAGGACCCTATCAGGTGCTACCACTCCGGGTCAGAGTGAACCTGGGAGCGATGGCAATGAAGGGGTACTCTGCATTCCCCAAAGCTCCAGCATTGCTGGAACCTCACCATCAGATTGTTTAGTGTCATATCCAGGACACTCGTTAGGGGTGGTCTTACTCCTCTGCAGAGATGCAGTCAGTGTATTCTACAGCCCCAGCTGACTGGGCAAGAACTATTTAGTATATTCATATATGCACTGTGGAAATTCCATGGTTTAATAAAAATCACCTTCAATAGATTGAATATGTTACATCGTTCATACAATTGATTACGGCACTGTACCGTCACCAAAAGGAATGTGTTCTAAAGGGAAATTAAATTACTATGGAAACGACTATCTGGCGACCTCTTTTTTCGGAAGAAACAAACAACTATTGGTGGAATCGAGTTTAGTTGGAAACTGTTGTGATGTTGACAAAAGAAAAACACGGGGAACACAAAAAGGGTTGATAGAAAAACATATATATTCAAGTAACAGAAACAAGATACAAGTGAACCTGATTAAACAGTAGTTAATTGATAGGAAGCTGAGAGTCCACTGGGGTAACGACTATCCATCCACTAAGCAAATGGTATCACACGTGATTGTGTCACGCTGATTATTGAACTCCTTCTGACGCACTCGTTGACGTGTATTAATAGAGAAGGGCGTGTCCTTTATGTAGGGAGTACAACAGAAAGTGAACCTGTATTTTTATATAGGACAGGATATTTCATAATTTTTTAAACAAAATGATCGGGCATAAATCAAGTGCCATAAATGATAGAGTAATAGAGATTACATTTATTGAAAGGTAAGCAAATAACATTTTAGGATCTGTAACGATTTGGTCTCAAAGCTGAAACAAAAATATCAAGATGAGCAAGATTACATGCTTCGGATATGCGCCGTTCAGTTGAAAATACTGATGAACGAATGCATATTTCTCCTGTGTTGACGCTTGAATCTTCTTAGTGGTGACTGCCGCCAATGCAGCAAAGGTCCTAGGTTTGCTCTGGTAGATGTTGTCCTTAAGGAACCTCCAAAGATGAAATTTAGGGACTTCATATCAAGCGAGTGAGGTGCCCACTTCATTTTTCGGGCTGATGAGATGTTCCCGAAACATTTCACCGAGCCATGCCGTGGTAAAATTAACAATATACACCATAATACTAAAATCACAATCCCCCCTTTTCAAGGTCCTTATTCTCTTCTCGCTTCTCCCCAAAACTACTCAAGCTCTGGAATGTAACGCAGTTTTCTCACTGTCACTACGTTACCCGATTATCTTCAAAGAAAGATTATCCAATGGTGCCATGCTTCAAGACAGTAACTCAGGCCATCCCTTTTTTTAATGCAGAGGGATTCCAATGATACGTTGAGTGTTCCAGCTTCCCTCAAACAACCAGTTCTTAGAGCTAACATCACCA
Organism: Sepioteuthis lessoniana; assembly: GCA_963585895.1. Lineage (NCBI taxonomy): Eukaryota > Metazoa > Mollusca > Cephalopoda > Myopsida > Loliginidae > Sepioteuthis > Sepioteuthis lessoniana. The sequence goes on from OY757919.1 coordinate 13,641,487, forward strand.
TTTAAGAGGAGGTGGCCTTCATTCGAAAACCAGACATCATTCTAGAATTTTTCGTCATTGTCGATTTTTTGCGAAAACCACTGGCTCATAGCTACACTTTTTTCCATATCATTCTCAGTCAGTCGCTGCTTCATCATGATCCGGCTGGAATAAAGTTTGTGATCTTTAATTAGAATACGCCGAGAAAAAGCAGGACGACCAGCTAGAATATACATACAGCAGCTATATGAGGATACAGGATGTAGCCCTGAAGACCTGCCCGAGGCGATGAACGATAGGGAAAAGTGGCGAGAGAGGGTCAGGGATATCCGTGCTAACGGCACGACATGATGATAATGATGATGATGACGCCGAACAGAAAAGACAGAGATTCCAAGTTTTCTGCTCCTCAGTCACAAAGTTCTTGACGGACTCTGACCGACTGACTCCTGAATCCTGGTGATATTCTTAGGCGTTATCGGAGGGCTAGATGATGAGCAACCCGTTGTCTTACAATCTTCACAAGTGCTAAAAGCTCCTAATTTCTTGACCAACTTGAAAATCAGACTTCTTTTCGGAAATGAGTTGAAATTGAACTTCCTTCTGTTTCTCGCTAGAACATTCTTGAAAGACTTCGTTTCGTGATATTCACACAAAAGATCTGTTTCATAGTCCAAGACATAATTTTCCTATATCTAGTTAAACATATCAAAATGTCAACTAATTCCCAGCAATAATCTGAAAAGTGAATAAAGTCAACAGAATATATCTGAGAGGCTGCTGCTTCGTTTTAACAATTGTGAAACACCCTGTATATATTCATATTTTCAAAATTTCCTTATTGAGTTCCGAAATTCCTTTTAAATATAGACATTTCGTTTACAATGTCTGCGGTCAATCAGGTGAACTTCGTACAGATATCTGTTCCAAGTTTATAAAACTAACTGATCACATCACTGCATCATGATATAACGTTGTTTTAATGATTTATTGTCAACGTCAACCGTTTTCGGATTCTAGAATGTCTTTGATCGTCGTTCGATCTGTTTTATGAGAAATTGATTGGAACTTGTGGGCTACGAAACTAACATATTAAGTAAAGCTAGGATAGTGAATTCAAGAAAAAACTTTCGCCAGAAGGGGAAACAAAGAGTTGCTGTGAATTCAGAAGACGAACAACGACTGTTTTTTTTGTTTGTTTTGTTTTGTTTTTGTTGGAGTTGTTGCTTTCTTTGTTTGTTGGGTGTTTGGTGGGGGTTTCAATTTAGAAGTTTGGCGATGTAAATACGGTGTGTGGTCAAAAATTCAACATTAACATCCAAAAGACACGTTGCATACGGGCAAAAAATCAGTCTACTGATGAATCGGACAAAATCGTCGCCTTATATTGAAATTCCAGACAATGAAAACTAAAGAAAATCACCGAGGTGGCTATGGTTAATCGACCAAGACGGCCTCAGCTCTGAGACGAAAGAAATTTAGCATGACTCTAAAGATTCTAATCTCACGTATTCCTGAGTGCTCATTCACGAAGAGGTCATATCAAAAACAGGAATTCTGTAACTCGTCATTTACTAAGTTTTTTGCTTAGATATGGCACAAGGTCGTATGAAAGGGGAAACCAATGAGATTCAAACTTACACTTGAAGGTTTGCTAGTCTACCTTAAGTAAATTATTTTTGCAATTTATTCTCAAATCTGATCAAGGCTCAATATTTAAGTATAAGTTGCAACCTGTCTAGGAGCAGGAAAACTTTGAATTCGAACCTGTTAAATTCCTCTTCACATTGACATTGTGTCATCCAGCTCGAACGATGAGGTTAGCTAATTAACTAGATATATTTAGATTCCAGACAAAGGATACTAAAATTATATTGTTGGAATTATCGAGCCATCAATACCGGACATTGGCATAATGACCCTGGAGACCTGAGTTCAATCCCAGGTCGAGTCATACCAAAGACTCAAAAAATGGTACTTGATGCCACCTTGCTTAACACTCGGCATTATAAAGCAAGGGTAAAGTGGAGCAATCCAGGGAAAGGAGTAACGCCCATCCTACACCTTGGTGTAGTAGCGATCGAAAAGGGAGCCTTCGGGTTACCCTCGACTACGGTCGCTAACTTTACTTAACTTTACTTTATAGTGCCATGGTTAATCGAATATGACCCCCTCAACTCAGAGATGAACCAAATTTAACATCTCTTTTAAAATTTTAATCTCGCTGTTTTCTGGTCTGGGGTGATTTTATAACCAACGAAAATTTAATGGTATCTACCAAAAGAAGAAAGTTCCTTTAATTTAGAGATAAAAAAAGTATCCCTGGAGCGAATGATTTGGCACCCCGCCCTTAAATCAAATAGGAAACATTGACATGCTTCTCTTATTTCCTTTTTTTTTTCAATAATCTATTTTGGTAATCTTTAGAAAAGATATGTCTTGGAGACAGTAACTTATTTACTTTTCCACAGAACTTGATAGAATTTAAGTTCCAGTTTGTCTGATGATACACACATCGTGTCACACTGTAAAAAGATCTACATGACACGGAAATGAATATTGCATCTACGACGAATGCGTACACACAAAAATGTATCTAAACTTGGTGTAATGGTTATCGTCGTAGGAAATGGACACAGCGACACGAGTTCAAATCCTGGACGAGACTGATAGCATTTCACATAGCATAAATACCCTTGGGAAAGGTATGAATCCAATTATTCTCCCTCCAGCTATGAGTAAATAGTAGGACAGACTAAGTTCTTCTGCTTTGGTGAGACAACTAGTCTAGGAGAAGGAAAACTCTGATTTCAAACCTGTTAAACTTCGCTTAAAAAATTGACCTTGTGTCATATCCTGCCCGAGCGGAGGGGTTGGTAAACAAAAGTATGTAACTAAACTTAGTATAATTCCCCCATATGAGATTGGAGATTCTTTCCTCTGACAATAATCTCTTCATTAAGCAAAAAGTAAAGGATCAAAGGCTATCGATCATATGGAAATCAGAACTAACCGATAAGATGAAACGCAGTTTCTTCCAAGCAGCGGTTGTATCGATACTGCTGTATGGATGCACTACTTGGACGCTAACTAAACGGCTGGAGAAGAAGCTAGACGGCAATTACACAAGAATGCTGCGAGCAATATTGAACAAGTCCTGACGTCAACACCCCACAAGGCACCAACTATACGGCCACCTGCCTCCCATCACGAAACTATCCAAGCTAGACGAACCAGACATGCAGGACACTGCTGGAGAAGCAGGGACGAGCTCATTAGTGATGTACTCCAATGGACCCCCACATATGGCCAGGCAAAAGCAGAACGACCAGCTCGAACATACATTCAGCAGCAAAGTGAGGATACGGGATGTAGACCTGAAGACTTGCCAGAGGCGATGAACGATCGGGAGAAGTGGCAAGAGAGGGTCAGAGATATCCATGCTAGCGGCACGACATGATGATGATGATGATGATCAAGGGAATTTATTTATCGTGATTAATTTTTGACTGAGAAGTAGCTACAAACGAGCGTATTATCAATATAATTGTTAGTTGTAATGTAGAGACTAACGGAAAGGACAGCGATATCGAGATAAGCAAGTTCTAACAAAGGTATATTTGTCTCTGCCACCCACTAGACAGGATTAGACACAAGGTCAAATGACCCGAAGGTCGGATTATAGTGGGGGTTAGGGGAGGAGAAGGCCGAACCCGAGCCGAGGCTTGAGCTATGCAGGTCATCGGCTCACTTGGTGCAAGCAGTGTCTCGCATGTCTGGTTAGTTGTTGTAGTTCATATTCATAACGAATATTTAGTTTCGTTTCTTTGTTTAATAGTACTTTGACAATACACTGCTAGCCTAGCTGGACATAGACCCATACATGTCCAGTCACAGATGCAAGATTATAGCTTAAACTAGACAACGGGGTCCTGTGGTATAGAAAGGTATCAATAATGCAGTTCGCCCACCCGAAGGTGGCCAGGCCGAAGCCTGAATTTTGGGCGGGATAGAGTGATCCGTTTGTATCTTGAAGTATCAGAGAATTTTATTAGTCTCATTTTCTAGTACAAATTCTAGTTTGTGCATGTACCCATGGTTAGTCGAATTTTAGTCCTTTGCATAGTTCCTAAGGAATTACCTTTCCTATTAAATGGGATTTAGTTTTGTACTCCTTTTGTTTACTTCATTCACTTATGATTTATTGTTTCATTTTTGTGCCACAGAAACGATAATTATAATAATGATGAGACAAGTTCCGGGTATTTGCCCATTTTTTTTTTTTTTTTTGCTTTCTTTCATTTTCACTCTAAAGTCAGCTGGAATGGCAAAATCCACGACACAATAAGTAATTTTCTTCATTTTGATTAACACTAGGTCTTCATGACGGGACTTGGTTCGTTTTTATCTCAAAGACCCAGAGTGTTTTATACTTCTCATCTTCTAGGACAGATTCTGGTTTATTATTATCATTAGTAGAGGTAGTTTTAGTTATCATCATCATCATCATGTCATGTCGCCAGCATGGATCCCCTTGACCCTCTTTCGCCACCCGTCTCTATCGTCAATCGCTCCCGGTAGGTCTTTAAGGTTACATCCTGTATCGGCACACAGCTATTGTATGTAAGTTCTAGCTGGTCGTCCCACCTTTGCTCGTCGATATGATGGGGTCCACTGGAGTACGTCGCTTATGAGATCGTTCTTACTTCTCCAGTAGTGTCTCGCATGTCTGGTTAGTTGTAGTAGTTCATATTCATAACGAATATTTAGTTTCGTTTCTTTGTTTAATAGTAATTTGACAATACACTGCTAGCCGCCCGCGACTATCCCAATCTCCTAAACCACTCATGGCCATCCGATTGTCGCGTGGTTTCTCTCACCTCCGGCCAGGGGTATTTCACATTTCTTTACGGACACACAAAACACAACATACACAAGAGAGGATGGATAAAAAAGAGAACAAATAAACACAGATTTGGGTTAGCTCCAAGTGCAAGAAGAGAGAAGTTTGTGTCACTTTAGCGTAGTTTTCTGTGCATCTGTGAGCTAGCATGAGCGTATATTCGAGCGAAATTTCTACAAAGCCATCAAGAACGCTGACTCATCCTCTCACGTTGGCCAACCCGACCTCTGAGTCCACAGGTTCTAGCTCCTGCTCTTTTCGCCCGACTGCCCTGTTCTGTCGACTACCTTGTTCTGTCCATTGGTTTCTTCCGTTCACCTCAGAGACCTTCCTTCCCTCGTCCTCTTCCGGTTCCGTGGGAGATCTTGGACGCAAGGGATTCTCGCCAAAACAGACAAAGGGCTCCTCTGACCAGCACTCACCCACACCAACACTCACACAACGAATGCCCAACATTGAGCCACAGAACATCATCCTTATGACATCAACACGCGACTAGCAAGAACATCGACAGCTAACGATAATCTATCGGTCATAAGGAAGTCAGACCTGAACGATAAAATAAAAAGCAGTTTTTTTCCAAGCAGCGGTCGTGTGGATACTGCTATATGGATGCATACGGGACACTGCTGGAGAAGTTAGGACGAACTCATAAGCGACATACTCCTATGGATCCTTTCACATGGACGAGCAAAGCAGGACGACCAGCTAGAACCTATATACAGCAGCACTGACCGATGCAGGATGTAGCCTGGAAGGCCTCCCAGGAGCGAGGGACGATAGAGACAGGTGGCGAGAGAGGGCCAGGGAGATCCGTGCCGGCAACGTGGCATGCTGCTGATGACGATCTCATCCTTCACTGGTCATCTAATGTCAAAGTCATCCTTGTAGAACAGCAGTGATACTACTTAACCCATAGCAGGAATAGATAAGGGGTCTCATAACTTTCTCAAAGGCATTAATCCTAAAAATGAACGTAATTGCGTGACTGGATTTCGAACACGCTTTCTTCGATGTGGCAGTCCAGCACGCTAGCCACAATGTTTATAAAAGTGTTTATAAAAGTAAGTAAAGTTGGCGACCTTAGTCGAGGGTAACACGAAGACTCCCTTTTCAACAGGTACTACACCAAGGTGCTGGGGACGGTGCTACTCCATTCCCTGGATTGCTTCACTTTACCCTTGATCCCTATTTTATGATGCTGTTAAGCAAGGCTGCATCAAGTACCATTTTTTGAGTCTTTGGTATGACTCGACATGGAACTAAACCCCGGTCTCCCGGACTATTGGGGAACACTCTACTCATTAGGCCAATAGCCCGGTTATGATTGGATATTAAGTAACATTTCCCTCCAATCTAACTTCATAGACCTCCAGTAGTATCCATTGTTCTAAGATTATTTAACGGAACTATATTCAATTCTAGGAATTTAAATACAATTCCAAATACGCCAGCAATTACAGACACAACACTAGCCATTATTTTCCATTCTTTTTTCCCACTTCCGGAAAAAGATCGTTTCACGAGGTGTGTTTGAAAAGTAACGGTACTGGTGTCACAAATATTTCATTTCAATTCCAAACGACAACCTTCATAGTTTTCCCATTAAAGTAATTCCTCTTAAGTCTAATTTGCTTACCCATCTTTCTTTGTCGCGATTCTATGCACTGCTTGAAGAATTCCTCTAGGATACTCATCGGCTCCGTCGTTACATCCCATTTGATAGCCTCCACGCTTTCAAAATAGGCTCCCTTGATTATTCTCTTGATAATCCCCTTGAGCTCGTTAAAAAGAAAAAAAAGTCTCACGGTTCGAGATCAGGTGAAAAGGAAGTTTGTTCCAGTACGGCAATGTTCCTCTGGGCAAGGAACTCCCGGATGCTCTGGGTATCTCCTCAAAAGTCCAGCACCCACCTCGGTCTTTTTGCTGGTTTTACTAATAATGTGGTATTCCCACAAGACACCAACTGTACGGCCACCTGCCCCCTATCACGAAAACTATTCAAGTTAGACGAGCCAGACATGCAGGACACTGCTGGAGAAGCAGGGACGAACTCATAAGAGATGTACTCTTATGGACCCCCACACATGGCCGTGCAAAAGCAGGACGACCAGCACGAACATACATTCAGCAGCTATGTGAGGATACGGTATGTTGTCCTGAAGACCTACCTAGGGCGATGAACGATAGGGAGGAGTGGCGAGAGAAGGTCAGGGATATCCGTGCTACCAGCGCGACATGATGATGATGATGATGACTAATAATGTTATTTGGACGTTTTCTGGTATTCCTAGTATTTCCAATTCAAACCGTTTCACAAATTTTCTTCGGGATACCTCTTTTCTATAGTTATTGAGTAAACAACCATAAAGGGATCCGATAGGAAAGAGAAGAACAGTCACCTATATCTATATTGTGGATGAAATTACTTGTATATCTCTGGAAGCTAAACTATCACCGATAATGCCTTCTCATGTAAGGAATGCAATTGGTAAGGTGCCCGTGGTGTCATGGTTATCGTCGCAGGAAATGGACACGGCGACGCGAGTTCAAATCCTGGACGAGGCTGATTGCATTTCACATAGCACTAATACCCTTGGGAAAGGTACTATTTACCAACCCCTCCGCTCGGGCAGGATATGACACAAGGTCAATTTTTAAGCGGAGTTTAACAGGTTTGAATTCAGAGTTTTCCTTCTCCAACAAGGCTGAAGAACCTAGTCCGTCCTACTATTTACCCATAGCTGGAGGGAGAATAAGGGGGTTCATACCTTTCCCAAGGGTATTTGCCCGAAAGTGAACATAATAGCGCGATTCCGCAGTTCATCGCTTTAACCATTACACCACGAGGACACCTTGGGAAAAGTATGAATCCAAACTTGTTAAACTTCGCTTAAAAAATTGACCTTGTGTCATATCCTGCCCGAGCGGAGGGGTTGGGTAAATATGGTAAATTGGTAAGACTGGCTATGTTACACAAGAGGTTGGTTGTTTGGTTGAAGTTTTAGGGCATATAAACCATTGTGGATTATCTAATGCCAAACCCTATTTTTATATATATATGATTTGTTAGCGAATATTTTGTTGATAATAATTTTTAAAACGAGTTGTTAGAGCTCATTGGCTTACACATAGTTAAATGGTTTCAAGTATTGCTATCTCGCACTAATTTTTTATTTGCACATAGTTAAATGGTTTCAAATATTGCTATTTAACATTAAAACTTTTATTTATCAAGTATAATTAGCATTAGTATGGTTTCAAATAACCAGTAATGGTAACGTTACCTCACCGATACGGCACAAAAACGTAATATGGATGTAACGTTACCCTTTAAACACGACATGAAACGAGTCTATTGGTTGCTTGATATTTGTTATTCTACAACCTTATAGCAGTCGCAACAAGAGATAGAAAAAGTGTAAGAATGTTTCAACTGATTAGATATACGGAGAGATATGTGCCCCGAGGGAGGGCTTAGTCTTTGTGTCGCTGACCCGGCCGGTTTGGTTGCAGTTTTGCTTGCGTGAATTTCTAAGAGTCTTGTCCGATCCCTCCCTCCGTTCCAAGTCTCTAAATTTGACTGACTCTCCGACTGACTGGTCGCTCTCAATTCTTTTTATATTTTCTCTTAATAATTTTCTCAATTCCTGCTTATGTAATTACTAAACAGTTTTCATGAACACGTGATCGCTTCACCAGCCGACGTATAACCCAATATTTATCTTTAAGATATTTTGCGGATCTGTTGATTTTTATTTTGACTGGGGCTGATGTGCATATGACATGAGCACGTACGCATGTCCTGACCTTTGAAATATCGAAAGCCTACAACCATGCACTCAATGCTCTTTGACCTTTGTGACTTACCCTTCTACATAAATTGCCCAGTCGGCTGGAGCAGTAGAATACACCTGACTGCACCTCTGCAGAGGGGTAAGAACCCCCCCCTAACGAGTGTCCTGGTAATGACACTAAACAATCTGATGGTGAGGTTCCAGCAGTGCTGGAGCTTTGGGGAATGTGGAGTACCCCTTCATTGTCATCGCTCCCAGGTTCACTCTGGCTCGGAGTGGTAGCACCTGATAGGGTCCTATCTATGGGTTAAATAGAACTAATAGCATACTTATGCTAAACTGAATTGAGTGAACGAATAGCTTGAAATAGAAACGTTTTTGACAATTAAACCGTACTTACACTTAATCTGCGTGCTTATGCTTAACTGAATTATTTGAAATAGAACTGTTTTTCGACATTAAAACTGTATTTACACTTAACTGAATTATTGCATATAACTGCTTGAATAGTTTGAAATGGAAATGTTTTTGACAATTAGACTGTGTACTTATGCTAAACCTAACTGTTTCCAATAGAACAGATTATTTACATAAAAATGGATTTGGCGTTAAATAACCTACAAAGGTTGATATGCCATAAAACCAAACCAAACCAAACTAATTCAACATAAAGTTTTTAACTCACAATTTATCACGAAGAATAAAAAGATTAACTAATATAATCTATTACCATCCTTGATTATATTGCATAATGATAATAATCCTTAATGAATAAATGAATGCTTTTTGATCCATAGATGGAACCCTAACATTGGGTCAGAGAGGATCAGGAAGTAATAATAATGAAAGCGTACTTCTCATTCTCTAGAATCAAATGCAATCTAGTGTCATACCCGTAACCATATTTACCCAACCCCTCCGCTCGGGCAGGATATGACACAAGGTCAATTTTTTTAAGCGAAATTTAACAGGTTTGAATTCAGAGTTTTCCTTCACCTAGACTCGTTGTGTCACCAAGGCTGAAGAACTCAGTCTGTCCTACTATTTACCCATAGCTAGAGGGAGAATAATTGGATTCATACCTTTCCCAAGGGTATTAGCGCTATGTGAAATGCAATCAGTCTCGTCCAGGATTTGAACTCGTGTCGCCGTGTCCATTTCCTACGACAATAACCATTACACCACGGGCACATACCCGTAACATTCCCTGGCAGGGAGGTCTTACCCCTCTCCAGAAGTGCCTTCGGTGTATTCCACAGCCCCAGTCGACAGGGTGGGTGCACCAAATCTTTAAAACCACTACTTCAAATACTTTGCTTTTTGATAAGAAGTTCTTTAAAAGAGTCCATATTCCCCCCAAAAAAAACACTTCCGTTAAAAGACCGCCATAATTTGTAATATATATGGAATCTCACTGTGACACCATGGATAGAAAGTCACGAATTGACGAATGATAAAAAAATTACCGACGGCTAACATTTGGATATGTACTTTTAAACCGTCTTAATGATGAGTAAATAAGTTGATAATGAAATTCGTCTTTTTAACCTAAGAGCAATAGAAAGTAAATGTGTTTACTCATGGCTTTAATTAGTGGATTCAGTTGTATATTTTTAACCAGCCTTGATATTGGTGGATGAGTAAGTTATAAAATTTATGGTAGTAACAGATTTTTTTGTCTAAGTGTGACAGAAAGTAAATGTATTTAGCCACGGTTTTGATAAATGGATTCAGCCGTATTGATAAGTAAATAAATTATAAAATTTATGGAAATGTCAAATGTCTTTTTTTTCCATGCGTGTCATTAACGTTCAGGTGGTGCTGCCATACAGTGGCATTGACAGAATTACAACTTGGATGAAATCCAGTTTTATTTTATCTGAGAGAACAGATTTACAGGCAACGAAGAACAGCAGTGCAGCCAACAAAGTCTTCATCGGGTGATAAATCTTGGCTCAGGCATGGTTTCAAGACGAAAAAATAATCATCACTAAGTAATCATAACCACTAACCTTGTACAATGTCATCAGATTTTGTTTGTTTTCTGTCAGATGTAATGAACTGACTAGATGACATGTATGTACACTGAACGAGAACAGAATATCCATTTGCCCAGTCGGCTGGAGCAGTAGAATACACCTGACTGCACCTCTGCAGAGAGGTAAGACTCCCCCCACCCAACGAGTGTCCCAGATATGACACTAAACAATCTGATGGTGAGGTTCCCGTGATGCTAGAACTTTGGGTAATGTGGAGCACCCCTTCATTGTCATCGCTCCCAGGTCCACTCTGGCCTGGAGTGGTAGCACCTGATAGGGCTCCGTCTATGGGTCAAATAGAACTAAACTGTGTACTTATACTAAACTGAATTATTTGAATTAGAACTGTTTGACTAAACTGAATAGCTTGAAATAAAAATAGTTTTGACAAACTGTCTACTTACATTTAAACAGCGAACTAATGTTAAAATGAATTGTTTGATATGGAACTGTTTTTGACATTGAAACTGTACTCACGCTAAACTGAATTGTTTAATATAGAAACTTTTTGACATTTAACTGTGTGTAAACAAAATCTTTGCTTATACTAAACTGAATTGGTTGAATTAGAACTATTTGACTAAACTGAATGGCTTGAAATATAAATGTTTTGACAATTAAACTGTGTGCTCGTGCTAAACTTCATTGTTTGAAATAGAACTGATTATTCGTATACAAATGGATTTGGCATTAAATAACATACAAAGGTTGATATGCCATAAAACCCAAACAACCAACCAACAAGAATATCCGTGAAATTTACATACCAGTACAATGTACCAGACCTAATTAATAAAGCTTTAATTCAATGATTTAATTTAATTTGGCTTGGTTGCGTTTTATAGCATATCAATCGTTGTGGGTTATATAATGCAAAATCATGTTTATATATATATATATATATATATATATATATATATATATATATATATATACGAAGTGCATACGATAAGTTTCCAGACTTTTTTCGTATGGGCATTTAAAATTGTCGTAGACTCTTTAGAATTCAGTATCTTATTGCTATACATCTTATGAGATGACGGACCAATTTTTAGGATTTCAGGTTCAAATGAACAGCTACAGCGGCAATTGGAATACACCCTACTAAAGCCTGATTGTCACAGCTGGTGAATTTCAAAAAGGCAACCTGACACTTTAGAAGAACGATATGCAATAAAATTGTTTTAAACTTGGAATGCTTCAAACTGCTTTTGGACCATCATACATGAATCGAGCATCAGTTTTTGAGTGACATAAGAGATTCAAGGAAGACAAGGAGTCTGTGGGGGATGATGAGAGGTGTGGGAGGAGTAAGGAAGTCAATACACCAGAGTTGATTGGCCAAAGGCTTAGGGTTAGGGTTAATATGTTGAGGTTTTAAGGGAGTTCAGGAAGAGATTCCGTCGGAAGAGGTCAGCACTCTTCAAATCATTTCCAGCAGGACAATGCACCAGTCCACAACTCCATCCTTGTCACAGACTATTTGACCAAGATGGACATCAAGACAGTTCCTCAGCCTCCCTGCAGTCCAGACCTTGCTCCCTGTGACTTTTGGTTATTCCATAAGCTCAGAGGCTGTCGTCATGAGACAATTGAGGAGATGAAAGAGGCTGTGACGAAGGCCATTGACACGCTCACTCAAGAGGTCTTCCATCGGGCCTTCCAGAAGTTGTTGGAATGGTACAACAAGTTCGTTGCAACCGGAGGAGATTACTTGGAAGGGGAGTTTCATGTGTGTACTATCAATAAAAGTGCCCATACGAAAAAAAATGTCTGCTTAAAAATTGACCTTGTGTCACGTCCTGAGGGGTTCGAACCATACATACATCTGATTTTGAATTCAGAGGTTTCCTTCTCCAAGATTTGTTGCTGTATCGGTATGATTTACCCATTGCAAGAGGAAGAAGACAAGGGTTCATGCCTTTCCCAAGTGAAATGCGAATATCTCTTAACTTTTCACTCATGAATATACGCACGAGGTATGTATTTATTGAACACCACACTCATATTGTCTCAGGTTGTTTGGTGGGTGCAATATTTTTTTAACCATCATTTTAAAGCAGTCAATCTAAGTTTAGAATAAGAGTTACCAATCGAAATGAGTCTAGGCATTGTTGCCAACAATAAATAAGTCTATTTATTCCAGTAGTGTAGAATTCTAGTGTCCTCGAACCGATGTATTTGTCGAAGACATTTTGAGCTGCAAATCGATCTGTCTCTTGCAACTAAAATCTATATCAGACTGTTCGAATTTTGCGATAAAGAGGTTTCCTTCCGTATTTTATATATCTGTCACTTGACTGTTCGATCTTCACTGGGTGTCCTAAAAATATGGGATTGTGCCAAATTTCTGTGAATATAAAAACGTCTGATCACATCTATTAAATAAGTTCGTTTCCATAAAACTTTTTATTCAGAAACATTATCGCCAACAAATGCATCTCTACGATTTTTTTCTTAGATAAAAAAAAGTAAATTTTCTTCTAAACCTGGATTTTATTCATCATCATCATCATGAAGGCGCGCTGACAGAATGGATTCTTTTGACCCTCACTACCATCCATCCCTATCGGACAATCAATCTTGATAGATCCTATAAACGACACCCAGTGTCCGTTAATCAATGTAATTTTTTGCTGGTGGGCCAACATGGTGTGCTCATGTGTAGGAGTCCATTAGAGAACGTCGCTTATGAGTTTATTCTTACTTCTCCAGCTTTGCCCCACAAGCTGTACTTGTCTCGGATAGTTTGTGAGATGGGATGTTAGTGGCCATACAGTTGTTGTTTTGTAAAATGTTGCTTCTGGGATTTATACTAAATTGCATGCAGCATATCTGCGAACTTCCCATCTCACTTTTTTATGCATTACGTTAAGATTTCAAGCGATATAGCCATATAGTAGTACTGACACAGCTATTGAAAAATTATTTACTCAAAGATATTATTTATTACCGGACACTGGAAAGAAGCACTGAGACTCTATAACTAAAAATAACATTACAACTCTGTTTTACAAGTTTTCAGTGCTGAAAAGTTTGGTTATAAATAATAGTCTATAAAATCCATTTTGATTGAATAATGTTCCACAAGAAATAGTTTTTTTTTTTTTTTGATTCAGAAAAAAATTCACTTTTTACCAGGAATTAATTAGAGGGCTAATTTTTTATAGGCGGCGCTATAAATAATTCTTAATAACGTCTGGTTTAGAATAGCTTTAAGTATAGCATACAGTATAATTTCTTTAAAAAAAGAACCTTTTTGTTCGGTCAGATCTCGTCAGAGAATTCTGAGACAAAAGCCAACAAAGTAGACGAATAAGTGTTGACGACGAGAAAAAGAAAAGAAAAGAAAAAGCCCACGGGTATTTTTTGTACTGATGCTTGAAATAGAAAAATATCCTATATAAAGAAAAATGGATAACAAGGCAATCCAAGTAGGAGGAAAGATTTATTGGATTGACTTGTTATCAATTTTTCTTTATATATAGTCGGATTACAATTCATAATTTACTCCTAAAAAATATCCTATGGTACGTACAAAATCTTAAAATCGCTTTATGTAGAACATAATCCTATTTACCAACCTCTCCGCTCGGGCAGGATATGACACAAGGTCAATTTTTAATACAGTAGATATTGCATAATAGTATAGTATCATATTCACATCATACAGGTCTCTCACTATACATGGGACCTATGAGACTGCTAATAACTCTACTAATAATAATCCTATTTACCAATCCCTCCGCTCGGACAGGATATGACACAAGGTCAATTTTTAAGCGGAGTTTAACAGGTTTGAATTTAGAGTTTTCCTTCTCCTAGACTAGTTGCCTCACCAAGGCTGAAGAACCTAGTCTGCCTTACTATTTACCCATAGCTGGAGGGAGAATAGCTTTCCCAAGGGTATTAATGCTAAGTGAAATGCAATCAGTCTCGTCCAGGATTTGAACTCGTGTCGCCGTGTCCATTTCCTACAACGATAACCATTATACCGCGGACACCTCCACAATAAAATGATAACGTAGAGCATACATTATAAAACCTTTTCTTCGGCCACGTCTCGTCAGGAAACTCCGAGACAAAAGCGAGCAAAATAGAGGAATAAATATAAGTTAATTGACGACTAGGAAAAGAAAATTTAAAAAGTAAATATCTGTTTTGATTGTATTATGTTTCACAGATTAGCAAAGACTTATATACATCAGAACTGTGCTGACACAGAATGCAGTCAAGAGGACCTGCCAGGAGTGACGAATAGTTGGAATGGATAGCGAGAGAGAGAGAGGGGAGGTCAGAAAACTCTTTGCTGTCAGCGCGACTAGATGAATAATATATTTCTTGTATTTTTGTCTTGAAAGAAAATCAACTTTTTACCGAAAATAATCCCAATCAGCTGTGGCTGTAGAATATGTTCTGAATATGACATTGAATAATATGATGGTGAGGCTCCAGTAATGCTAGAGCTTTGGGGAATGCAGAGTACTCCTTCATTGCCATAGCTTCCTGGTTCACTCTGACTGTGAGTGGTAACACCCGATAAACCTCTATCTCTTGGTCATATAGAATTTGACAATTATACTGAGGGCAAACAAATGACTTATGCTAAACTGAATTGCTTGAAATGGGACTGTTTTGACATTTAAACTACGTACTTATACTAAACTGAAATTTTTGAAAGAGAACTGTTTTTAAATGAAAATAAACTATGTACTTATGCTAAACTGATATGTTTGAAATAGAACTGCTTTGACATTTTAACTTCACTGTTTTGACGTTTAACTGTGTGTAAACAAAAGTTATGCTTATACTAAACTGAATTGTTCGAAATTTAAGTCAGCGTTAAGTGATATAAAAAGGGTTTATACGCCGTCAAACAAAACAACTCACTAACATGAAATAAGTTTCCGGTATCTTTATCTTGTAAGAAAATTAACTTTTTCTCCAAAAACTATTTCGAAAGTTCTTATTTACGGCAGTGTAAATGATACCCAATTATGTCTGTTTTGACTGAATAAGGTTCCACAGGAAATAATATATTTCTGGTATCTTTGCCACGGAAGAAAATGAACTTTTTATCAAAAATTAATTCGAGGGTACTTATTTATGGGCGACACAAAATAATACTGACTTAAATCTGTTTTTGGCAGTATAATGCCACTCTAGAAATAAAAAAATCTTTGGTTTGAATAAAATTAACTTGAAAAAAGTTAGTATTTGTCACTGGAATCAACTTCCTTCCCATCTCACCTGTCTAAATCTTTTTTGTCAAACAATTCAAGTCAGGTCCAAAAGCTATGGAGATTAAACTACCTGTATTTGTCAAGACAGAAAAGAACAGTGAATGAAACTTTCATAATATTCAAAAATAATCCCAATCAGCTGAGGCTGTAGAATATGTTCTGGATATGACATTAAATAATCTGATGGTGAGGCTCCAGTAATGCTGGAGCTTTGGGGAATGTAGAGTACTCCTTCGTTGCCATAGCTCCCTGGTTCACCCTAACTCTGAGTGGAAACACCCGATAAACTTCTATCTATTGGTCATATAGACTTTGACAATTATACTGAGGGCAAACAAATGACTTATGATAAATTGAATTGTTTGAAATAGAACTGTTTGATCATTTAGCCATGTAAACAAATGACTGATGTTTAATTGAAATGTTAATGATATTCAGTAATACTATGAACCATTTGATTTGTTAACTTATGCTAAATTGAATGGTTAGAAATAGAACTGTTTGATCATTTAACTGTGTGTATCAACAAAATGTATTTACAAATCATATATAATATATATGTAAAAACAAGATTTGGCATTAAATAACCAACAATGTTTGATATGCCATAAAACCAAACCAGACCAAACCTTTATTCAAAATGTCTACCCTTGATATTCAAAACACTTATCCAAGCGAGTATTTTATTAACAGAAGCGCCATTGAACCACTGCTGTTGATATGGTGTGAGAAGACTATTTTATTTATTTTTTTATTTCCCCCAACCCTCAAACACTTGAGATAAATGTTCAGTTTAGGAAAGAAGAAAAAGTTTGCACGAACTGAAACTCTGGTAAGTATGGAGGGTACCACGTTAGCACAATCATGTGTTCTACCAAAGAATTTGTTCAAAAAGTCCCCAGACTGGCTTCATAATTTGTTCAAATTGGCACTGATTCTTTGAAAGTAAGTTTAAACACCAAGGTGAATATCCTCTAAGTGATATAATTTCATGATATCTTTTATCAGGGATTTAAGAAAATGGTTTTACTGTCATTCTAATCGGCTGCAATTCAAGTTTTGACTTTTTACCCACTGTAGATGGATTATTCAATTAGTATTTTATATTTCTTTATCGATCTGGTCTATCTTTAAGTTATTGATTTTCGAATGCCGAGGCGCTCGCGGCGTAACAGTTGATATCGGATGAAGTGGACTCGACTACTCGAGTTCAAATTGGAAATTACACACAATGTCAGCACACCATCTACTGTGGTACTATAGCTTCACGACACCTAGTTGGCCGCTGGTTTCGTGATTACCACATGTGTCGACTGGTCTTTCTCTGTTTCTTTCCACGCCCACGTTGCTTTCAGATCCGAGGAAAGAGAAGATGGTTGAGGTCCAGTCGATGAAGGTTGGAATTCGTGTTGGAGAGATGAAAAAAGTTGCCAAGCAAATTTAAAAAATGACGAAAATAAGGCGTTTGTTATAAACAGTAACAAACGTTTATTTTCACAGTTGTTTAGATAATTTTTAGTCAAACACCACAAACTGGGAGTGAAAGCAGTTGACTGGCGGAGTTTTAACTGCAACTAGGCAGTGTCACAATGGCGAATGCAATGGCAACAGATTTGGTTCTTTAAGCGGCGAATTCCTGAACCAACTCAATTTTTCGCTTTGGGTGTCCTCCATTTATGGGCCCGAATCCCGAATAATCAGTTTCTGATTGGTCAGCCAATGGGGACTGCCGACCAATGGCTATCATCGTAACAATCCCCCCGGTTTGCCCCTGATTGGTTTAGACAATCGGCCAATCAGCCACAGTCATTGGGAGGGGCCACAAGGAGCAGTCCCGTGGTTAGCTGACCAATGATTTAGTGATTCAAGGCCTTGTGCCAAACTTGGTGACACCAACCCAAATTGTCCGCTATTTTAAAAATACATCTTTTTGTTTAAAGTTTGAAATCCGATGGCTCTCTTGACAGCTCTTTGCAGTTGTGCGGATGTTTATTTTTTTGGTGACAGACTTATAGGTCAACAAGCCCTGATCGGATCTCAAACTTTTTCGTACTTAATCACTTGATATTTATTTTATACACAGTTCTCAAAAAATACTTGGACACCCAAAATGAATTTATTTTTAATAAAATACTTATTATCATGATTTAATAAAATTAATTAATTTCCTTTAATTAATTTCGCCAGCCAACTCCTTGACACTTAAATGAAAGTGTCATACTACCACGTAACTACCAACCACAGCGGGTACCATCCATAGTTTGTACTTCTTCGGTTACGTGATGTACGCTCCTTCAATCTTAGACGTTCCAAACATTGTAAAACTTCTGACATTTTTTCTTTTTCTTGTCCTTTCTGATACACATAATCTTTCATTGTTTGACGAAAACAAACTGCGTTACTTTAAAAAGACAATTTGATATGTTCCAATTAAAAATATTTCGTAAAAATTCTACCTCTACACCTACTCAAGCTCACCTGTCAAAAAGTTTTCAGGCAATTTTTGTTGGGTTTTTGTTTTTGTTTTTGTTGGTTTTTTTTTTTGTTTGTTTGTTTTTTGGATTTAGACCAATTAGACCCTCAAAATCACAGCAATTTTTTATTATTATATTTCGAAAAATGAAACAATTATTTACATCTTATTAAGGGGGGTCACTTTCACATTTTAATTCCATGTAGAATGATCACCCATTTCTGGAAATGTTAGTGTTGGAAAAAAACAAGGATACAGATCGGGGATGAGGATCTTCTTGGTTTAATGGTTAAACCATCGAAAGTTGGCGAGTTCGAACAGCAGTCGCGCTATTAATTTGATTTTCAGATAAATACGCTTGGGAAAGTCATGAACCCCTTATATTCCCATCTATGGGTTAAATTGTACCACTTCTGTTTTTCTAAAAGGATGGATTTGGCATGAAATAACCGAGGAAGGTCGATATGCCATAAAATAACAAATAAACACGTAGATCGAATTATTTTAGTTTTTTTTTTTACTTCAGGGTGTGTAAAGGGAATACTTTTTTTTTAAACACCTGTTCCGGAAACGGGTGATCATTTTACATCGAATAAGAATGTGAAAGTTAACCTCCTTAAAAATTTCGAAAAATAAATGAAATTGCAGAAAGATCCTATTTACCTAACCTCTCTGCTCGGGCAGGATATGACACAAGGTCAATTTTTAAGCGGAGTTTAACAGGTTTTAATTCAGAGTTTTCCTTCTCCTAGACTAGTTGCCTCACCAAGGCTGAAGAACCTAGTCTGTCCTACTATTTACCCATAGCTGGAGGGAGAATAATTGGATTCATACCAAGGGTATTAGTGCTATGTGAAATGCAATCAGTCAGGTCCAGGATTTGAACTCGTGTCGCCGTGTCCATATCCTGCGACGATAACCATTACACCACGGGCACCTCCATAAAAATTGCAGAAAGATAAACTCTCAAATATATCGCAATTTTTTTTTTAATTATTTGTTCAAATCACACAACAACAACAAAAAAATAGCGGGAATTTTTTTTCTCCTAAGTAGAAGTAGAACGGGTATATGTACAGAATTATCCCAAATATATTGTTATCTGCATACAATTAGTTGTTGGCCGACCGTAGTCGAGAGTGACCCGAAGGCTCCCTATTCAATAGCTACTACATCGAGAAGTAGGGGAGGATGCTACTTCTTTCCAAGGATTTCTCCACTTATCCGAGATCCCTACCTTATAATGTCAAGTGTTAAGCAAGGAGTGGTCGAGTTAGCATTTTGTAAGTCTTTGATATCACTCAACCTGGGATTGACCGCTGATCATCCTTATCATCATGTCGCGCTGCCAGCACAGATCTCCCTGACTCTCTCTCTCTCTCTCTCTCTCTCTCTCTCTCTCTCATCACCCGTCTCTATCATCAATCGCTCCGGGGAGGTCTTCCAGGCAACATCCTGTGTCGGTACAGAGCAGTTGTATATAGGTTCTAGCAGGTCGTCCAACCTTTGCTCATCCATATGCTGGGGTCCACCGGAGTACATCGCTTTTGAGTTCGTCCTTACTTCTCCAGCACTGTCCTGCATGTCTGGTTCTTCTAATTTGGATAGTTTTCATGATGGGTGGTAAGTAGCCATACAGCTGCTGTTTTGTATGGTGTGGCTTCCAGGACTTGTTCAATACAGCTCACAGGATTCTTGTGTAATTGCTTTTGCTCTATACGTTTCGTTAGCGTCTATGTGGTGTATCTATCTAGCAGTATTGACACAACTGCTGCTTAGAAAAAATTGCGTTTTATTTTTTCTGTCAGGTCTGACTTCCACATGACTGATAGACTATCGATAGCTTTCCATGTCTTTGCTAGTCGCGTATTGATGTCATTTTCGGTTGATGAGACGCTGCTTCCTAGATAGGTGAACTTGTCCACAAGTTTCAAAAGACCGCCCTTTTGTGTGGAGATGTGGCCTCTTTGAATAAAGTACATGTATTCTGTTTTGTCTGCGTTGACATAGAGGTCTATGCCACCTGCTGCTCGTTCTTGGCTATGTAGCAGGGATTCGGCTTGGGCGGCTGAATTTGTAAGAAGCGATATGTCAGGGACGTTGTCCGCGCCCGTAATAATTTGTGTGGGGTATCTTCTGCTTCTTTCTTTTGCCAGCTTGAAACCGTTTTCTTTCATTAAATCTATAGACGTTCTAAGCATGTAGTCTAGACAGATAATAAACAGGTATGGGGCTAATGTGTCTCCTTGCAGCACACCTGCTACAATGTTGAAGTTGTCTGTGTCTCCATCCGGTGAGCGGACTTTTATTTTCGGGTTTTTGGTGTTTTTAAAATGAAGTATCTTGCATTTATATTTCATCACCACTAAAAAATAGATCGTGTGCCACATCCTGTGCGTGCGAGGGGTTGGTAAATAAATATATACATTTCAAAAACTGAGCGCTTCGATTGGTTAGCAAGTTAGTCGAGCAAACCGTCACGAGTGACTTCGATTCCCATTGGTTACCCTATTCATACGGCCGTGTGCCACATCTAAGTAAAAACTTTGTAAATTACAATATATATTAAACAAATTTGGCGCTGCGGCCGGAACAATGGCTTGCAAGCTAGACTAGCAAATTTTCACCAGTGATTTCGATTCTCAATGGGTGCCCTATTCATACGGCCTTGTGCCACATCTAAGTAAAAAGCTTTGTAAATTACTATATACATTTTTAAAAATTTGGTGCTGCGGCTGGAACAATGGCTTGCAAGCTAGACTAGCAAATTTTCACCAGTGATTTCGATTCTCAAAGGGTGCTCTATTCATACGGCCTTGTGCCACATCTAAGTAAAAACTTTGTAAATTACAATATATATTAAACAAATTTGGCGCTGCGGCTGGTACAATGGCTTGCTGGCTAGACTAGCAAATTTTCACCAGTGATTTCGATTCTCAATGGGTGCCCTATTCATACGGCCTTGTGCCACATCTAAGTAAAAACTTTGTAAATTACTATATACATTTTTAAAAATTTGGTGCTGCTGCCGGAACAATGACTTGCAAGCTAGACTAGCAAAATTTCACCAGTGATTTCGATTCTCAATGGGTGCTCTATTCATACGGCCTTGTGCCACATCTAAGTAAAAAGCTTTGTAAATTACTATATACATTTTTAAAAATTTGGTGCTGCGGCTGGAACAATGGCTTGCAAGCTAGACTAGCAAATTTTCACCAGTGATTTCGATTCTCAATGGGTGCCTTGTTCATACGGCCTTGTGCCACATCTAAGTAAAAACTTTGTAAATTACAATATATATTAAACAAATTTGGCGCTGCGGCTGGTACAATGGCTTGCTGGCTAGACTAGCAAATTTTCACCAGTGATTTCGATTCTCAATGGGTGCCCTATTCATACGGCCTTGTGCCACATCTAAGTAAAAACTTTGTAAATTACTATATACATTTTTAAAAATTTGGTGCTGCTGCCGGAACAATGGCTTGCAAGCTAGACTAGCAAATTTTCTCCAGTGATTTCGATTCTCAATGGGTGCTCTATTCATACGGCCTTGTGCCACATCTAAGTAAAAAGCTTTGTAAATTACTATATAAATTGCATAAACTGAATCTAATGAGGAGATTAGCACAATCAAGTTTAAATGATGGACCAACAAAACGGACCACAGAAAAAGATGATGTAATTAGAATGCAAAAATAACTGCCCCGAAATTGAAAATATGATTCGATTTCTCGCAGATCTTCGACACATTATTAGCATAATTACATTTCTCTCATTTGTTCGTTTTATTCTATTTTCAAAATTATTTACAAATATCTCTAATAACATAATAACTTACAACTTTAATCTGATGCAATTTAATTTGAAAATAACTTACTCGTATCTAAATTATGGTAATCTCTTTCAACCGTCGGTCACCTTCATATTCGTGTGGGGCGCCTTTGGTGGTGTAATGGTTAGCAAGCTCGACTAGCAAACCTACACGAGTGAGTTCGAGTCTCATTGGGTGCCGCTTTCATATGGCCTTGTGCCACATCTAACCAAAAAAGAAAAGCTTAGTAAATTACCACCTTCATATTCGTGTGTACACGTTTTTATTTACTCCGTCGTTTTCAGTGCTAAGTAAAACCAATGAATCTCCCCCCTCACCCCCTCTCTCTCTCTCTCTGTATATATATATATATAAATGTTTAGAGACGAAAAAGCTCAAGGTTTTCAGGGGATGATTTTATTCGTAGAAATATTTTCTAATGTTAAACGTTTCAGTTTTTAGACCTTCATCAGGGCTCGCAAGTTATAAAATGAAACAAAAAAGATAAAAATGTTTTGAAACATTCCATAGCCGTTGCTAGTGTTCAGTTTCAAATTTGTCTGATGTAATTATCGTTCCAAAATTTTTTCATAAAAAACCCTTATATCTATAAATACACACACACACACACACACATATATATATATATATATATATATATGCATATATAGTTATTATTGACTTCATATCTATCTTTTATAAACATTCTAAATTATATCTATCCGTCTTTATCAGTTTTAACCTTCCAATCTCTGTTTAATTCGATTACCTGTTTATCTATCTAAACAGATATAAATAAACGACAAAACTGAATTGTTTTAAATCAGGGAAATGTAGCTTTTCGACAACAATTTGACCAAATAAGAAGAAAAATTGAAAAAACCCTGTCTCTTTTTGATAGTATTGTGGTTTGAAATTATACTAGGTTCAACAATTTTCCAGCATTTTTATAATGTACAGGGTGTCTCTAAATAGATGCAACCCATTAATATGATAATGATTTATTTCTGTTGTATAGTCACGACCAACTATACATACACATATCCATGCAGAAACATATTCAACACAATAAAGACGAGCGGACACAGTTCTTTAGAAAAATATACATCTCACACTTGATTCTCGAAAGGATTGCGAAAGGGTTGATATTGGTTATGTGTGAGAGTTGAGTTGGAGACCGAACAGAACTGCAACATATTGACCCCCACTCTTCTGACTATCACAGCCTTTCTTTCCCGTTCTCCTGGGCTGCTCAACCGGGGGCTTGGGGGCCCAGCCTATGCTGGGACGTGGTTCTCATTCCAGCATCTTCACTCCAACTGATCTGAACTTCCTGTCGCCGGGGTTATATAATAATTTGACGTCCACCTACTTCCTGCGAGCGTCACAATTTTACACTCAATTCAACCCCTCGACAGTCAAGGTTGCCACTGATCTCTTGATATCTTCGATATTATTTACACAGGTGCATTTCTTCTTTTGACAGCTTGGCCGGGTCGGAGGTCAATATGCAACATTACTGATGGAAGCCCAATGGCAGACATTTGAAACATATCCTGTAAAAAATACATTCTTTGATCTAGAGATATCAAATCAATGATTTTTAAATTGTTATTATATCAGCTTCCAGGACATGCAATATTTTTTGGAGTTTCTTGTTTCAGCAATTGATCATTTTTATTTCAATAGGTTGCATCTATTTTTTTGTTTAGAAAAAATTGAATGCCAAAATACTTCAGTTAAATATCAAAAACATATCTATTTCAAGCAATTCAGTTTAGCATAAGTACACAGTTTAGATGTCAAAAGTAGTTCTATTTCAAACAATTTAGTTTCGCATAAGTTTAGTTCTATTTGCCCCATAGATAGGACACTATCAGGAGCTACCACTCCGAGTCAGAGTGGGCCTGGGAGCGATGGTAATGAAGGGGTAGTCTGCATACCCCAAAGCTTCAACATTACTGGAACCTCACCATCAGCTTGTTTAGGGTCAGACGCTCGTGGGAGAGTCTTACTCTTCTGCAGAGAAGTAGTCGGTGTATTCTACAGCCCAAGCCGACTGGGCCAGGCATTGACGGAGATAGGGACGGACGTAGTTGAGTCATAAGAAAAGTCAGTGTTCAAAACATACGGGAGAGATGACGAAATATCAAAATGAAATATATACTCAAATAATGAAGACCGTGTAATCAAGAACTCTTAATTTTTAACCATAAAAAGTTTTTATCATATATTATGTGTAATGAATGACAACTAACTTTTGGCTACGCTAGCCTATTAAAATATTTATTCAACATCCAATGACATTAAGAAAAACATTCAAACACTTATCTATATATTCTAAACTGCTGTGATACAATATAAGTCAATGCAATATCTTCAATAAACAAAGTAGTCTACACTATAATGTAGCTTACCGTGTTTCAATCATGTTAAATCCCCACCACTCATACACGATAGTATTGATAATATCATAATTACTAATGTAATTGATTAAGTACACTTGGGAGGTCATCGTTCTTGGTAAGATCGCAAGACAGCTCCAGCAGGTAATATCTTTGAGTAGTTCCCATCTCGCTTTATCCCCAAATATTTCAGTAAGGTCCAAATGGGGCAACCATACATTAGTACTGACATGGTTACAACTTTGAATAATTCTCGTTTTATTTTATAAGAATAATCAGATTTCTATATGATCATTAACCTGTCAATAACAATCCATACTTTATCTGTGCGTATGTTGACATAATTTTTAATAGATGAGATATTGCTACCGATGTATATGAACTGGTCTACTAATTTTAGAGGCTTGCGATTTAATGAGGAGATTGCCCCATCTTGATTAAAACAAATGAACTCAGTTTCATCTGTATTCACGGGGAGTCTAATATCTTTTGCTGCCTGTAGCAAAGATTCGGCTTGAGCTGGTGTATTTTCAAGAAACACTATGGGTGTGCTTTATTATGGCCGATACTATTCATATATATTTACCCAACCCCTATGCCCCAGCTGGATACGACACATAGTCAATTTTTAAAGGGATTTAACAGATTTTAAATCGGAGCTTTTCTTCTGGACAAGTTACGATATCAAGGTTAAAAAGCATTGTCTGCCCTACTATTTACTCATAACTAGAAGGAAGATGATTGCATTCATGCCTTTCCCAAGCGTATTTGTACAATGTGAAATACAAGCAGCCTCGATAAAGATTTGAACTCGGGTCACCGTGGCCATTGCACCATGAGGGCCTTCAGACGATACCGTACATACCCATCTTTCATATACATTAACATAGATACATAGTCGCACACCTTCATACGCACGTAAACAACACTCCATTCAATATAAAGGCGGCTGTTTCAAGCAGTCCGAATGATTACATTTGATTTAAAATGTCCCCTAATTTCCACTGGCCTATAGGAATTATAGTATTATTGCAATTGACTACACTCTTATATCAAAGTGCATTGCTCTTGTGATGTGGAGGTCAACCACATATTATTCACCAATGACCCTTAATGACTAGTGTTGATTATGACAAAGTTCTGGGGTTGGCTCTCCATAAGGCTATCAAAATCTTTTAGATAGAATCACCATTGCCATTGCCTTCGTTCTAATCGCAAGTCAGCGAATCGGAAAATGTGATAATCGCTTTTCAATTTAATCGCTACATGATTCAAAGGAATTTGTCTATGCTGAGGCAGAATGTTTGTTGAAAAGTCTAAAGTTAGAAGGCTAAAGTTTCGTACGATATAATAGTTGGAACGATTTAATAGTTCACACGATTTGATCGTCCGGACTTCTATTTCACGTCGAGAAGACTTGTTTCTAATCAAAGGAAAAATTACACTACCCCTGGCGAAAAAATATTTAATTACGACATGTGGATGATGTTCATGGTATTTGCTTTTCTTGTTTGTCTTTTTTATTTAGCAGTCATCATCATCATTGTACGTAATTGATTTGTAAGATATGTTTCATAAACCGTAAACTTGGACGAATTGTCAGTATCGATCAATGCTGATTGGTTTTCAAGATTGGCTTGCTAATTATTAATTTACCAAATATCTCCACCAATTGATAAATAAATAAAATAAAATAAACATAGCCCATATTTCAAATTTGCAATATCTTAAACGCAACCGGAAATGACCTTTATTTATTAGTCATTCTCCTTCGTCGGTCATTCTTATTTCAAGGAATGCACATCAACATTTTATGTATAACCTCACGCGTCTAAAATGGAGAAACTAAGAGAGCATATTCGACATGTAATGATGTGAAAGTTTAAAAATAACAAAAACGTTCCTAGAGCAGCTAAGAATTTTTCTAATATTTATAACCAAGGTGTCATTACTGACCGCCAAGTTCAAAACTGGTTTACAAAGATTCATTCTGGTGATATCTCTTTGAGAGATGAACCTTGGCAAAAACGTTCATCAGACCTCGATGGAGATGCTTTAAGAAAATTGGTGGAATACAATCCACGTAAAAAGTACCCGAGAATTAGTACTTGACCACAACACACCCCCATCAACAATATGCCGCCGCTTGAAAAACATAAGAAAAGTGAGCTAGCTGGGTGTTAGGGTTCCTCATACCTTTTGAGAGAAGATTGCGAAAGATCGCAAATCCATAGTGAAAAAAGTGTTCTTTCAAGGTAGAGAAATAACCTCTGAAGAATCTCATTACAGATGACGACAAACTGATCTTTTATGACAATGTACAACGTAAAAGGCTGTGAATTGTAAAGGTACCAACCCCAAAGTGGAAATTGATGGAAGAAAAGCAATGCTGTTTGTGAGGTTATATGACCATGCAATTATTCATATTGAGATTTTAAACCGGTATCAGACATGCAATGCAGACATATAATCTCAACGGGTGCAATGTGTGCATGAATATCTTTTAAATAAACGTCCCGCAGATGTCAATTATGCTTTTTGATAACGCAACGACACATTTAGTAAGAGACATAAAGCAAGAATATTGGATTTAGGCTCGTCTGTTCTACCCTATCCATTATATCATCAAGACAAAACACACAAGAAAAAATATTGGATTTAGGTTCGTCTGTTCTACCAAATCCATTATATTCACCAGATCTTGTACCAACTTCTTTTTCAACTTGCTCGTTTTATACTATATTTTTTGAATGACAAAAGATGTTCTCAAGAGGATTAGGAGAAACATTGGTGAAAAACTTCTTCAGCTCGAAACTAACTGAATTTTACTTGAGAGGAATCAACAAGCTACCCGATAATTGTCAAGTGGTCGTTCAAAATAATGACGAATATACAATCGATTGAAATTAATACATTGTTAAATTTTTCTGGAATAAATTATATTTTACTAAAACGGAAATCATTCATGACACAACACAACTGAAAGATTCGATTTAAATCATTATCATCATCAAGCATACCAACGGCATGGATTTTCTCTCTCTCTCTCTCTCTCTCTCTCTCTCTCTCTCTCTCTCTTTCTGTCTCTTTCTTCTTCTATATCCCCCTCTCTCTCTGTCTCTTTCTTCTTCTATATCCCCCTCTCTCTCTGTCTCTCTCTCCTTCTATCTCTGTCTGTCTCTCTCTCTCCTTCTATCTATCTCTGTCTCTCTCTCCCTCACTGTCTCTCTCTGTCTCTCTCTCCTTCTATCTCTCTCTGTCTCTCTGTCTCTCCTTCTATCTATCTCTGTCTCTCTCTCCCTCACTGTCTCTCTCTGTCTCTCTCTCCTTCTATCTCTCTCTGTCTCTCTGTCTCTCCTTCTATCTCTGTCTCTCCTTTTATCTCTGTCTCTCTGAGTCTCTCTCTGTGTCTCTCTCTCTCTCTCTCTCTGTTTCTCTCTATCGGCCATCTCTCTTAATAGGTCTTCTAGACGGTATCCAGTATCATCACAGGACTGATGAATGTAAGTTTCTGCTGGTCTGACAACAGTGGTCTGTCCATGTGTATTAGTCCACGAGAAAACGCCGCTTATGTGTTCGTCCCTACTTTTCCAACAGTGCCCAGCAAAACATACACATCTTACTTGGATGGTTTATGAAATGGGAGGTAAGCGGTCGTATAGTTCTTGTTTTGGAAGATGTTGCTTCCAGTATTTGTTGAAAACAGCATGTAGCATCTTTATGAACTTACCATCTGGCTATAACTCCAAGCATTTTGTCAAAATAAGAGTGGTTTCGGTGAAATATTTCTTATATATATTTTTGCAAGATTCTATAATTATAAAATACGAATTATATAGATATACAACGAAAATAAATCGTTTGAACAATTAGGCTTTAAAATAATTACGTTTCAATGAATAAATCTCTTAAATAGACCACCCTTGAATTAATGAATATTTTTCTAATAAAACCATTCAGCAGTTTACAATGAGTATTACTACCTCTTGCAAAAATTATAGAATTAGCGCTCTTAAATGTTAACCTTTTTTATGTAGCAGTAAATAAACTTATAACAGATAAGACACAAACTACCTTCTGGCTTCAAAAAATATACTTTTACCAACTCGATTAGATTATCTAAATTTATGGTATATCTTTGACAAGAAATGTAGAGGAAATATCATGGAATAATATACAGTGAAATCCTGGACATTATTCTAAAATAACGATAGGGTGGTCACTACTTAAGTGCTCAACTTTCTATTCATTATAATTTAGTCCCCCATCATCAAATCGCGCAGCTCGGGGGATTTCTCTCTCTCCCTCTCTCTCTCTCTCTCTCTCTCACTCTCGTCTTCCATCCGTCCCTATCATCTATCACTCCCGGCAGGTCTTTCAAACTACATACCTCTGTCTGCACTGAGCTGTTGTAATTGAATTCTTGCTAATCAACCAACACTGACTCGTCCATGTGAAGGAGTCCATCGAAGAACGTCGCTTATGAGTTCGTCCTTAATTCTCCAGTAATGTCCTGCACGTCTTGTTCGTCTAATTTGGATGGCTTTAGAGATCGGAGATAAGTGGTCATACAGCTGTTGTTTCGTGAGGTCCTCTTGACCGAAAAAAAGATTGAATAAGAACACGGACTAGTGGTATTGTAAGATCTCTGGAAAGGTTCTGATATTCGTCCAACTTTTCGCCTTTCACTCTGGGGTCTGGGGAAACTGCAAAATCCACTAAATAACAAGTTCTTTTTTTCTTATTAACTAAACACTTTGTTCTTCGTGTTGAAATTTTGTTGGTTCGTTTATATCCCAAAGATCCAGAAAATTGTATACGTTTCATTTTTTTGGACAGCTTCTAATTTGTGCATATACCTTTTGTTAGTATGGAAAGCTTCTAGTTTTTTGTACAATAGCCAGGGAATAAGCTTCCGCCTCTCGGTTGTACCTAGTCTTGGCTGGTTGGTTAATTGGATTTTATGGCATATCCACCCTGATTGGTTATTTAATATCAAATCCTGATTATACATGTATATCAAATATATATGATTTGGTTTAGTTTGGTTTGGTTTTATGGCTTATCAACCATCGTAGGTTATTTAATGCCAAATCCTCTTTATACGTATATATCAAATATATATGATTTAGTTTGGTTTGGTTTTATGGCATATTAACCATTGTAGGTTATTTAATGCCAAATCCTCTTTATACATATATATCAAATATATATGATTTGATTTGGTTGGGTTTTATGGCATATCAACCATTGTAGCTTATTTAATGCCAAATCCTCTTTATACATATATATTAAATATATAGGATTTGGTTTGGTTGGGTTTTATGGCATATCAACCATTGTTGGTTATTTAATGCCAAATCAACTATTGTCGGTTATTTAATGCCAAATCCTCTTTATACATATATATTAAATATATATGATTTGGTTGGGTTTATATCATATCAACCATTGTAGGTTATTTAATGCCAAATCCTCTTTACACGCATATATCAAATATATATGATTTAGTTTGGTTGGATTTTATGGCAAATCAACCATTGTAGGTTATTTAATGCCAAATCCTCTTTATACATATATGTTAAATATATAGGATTTGTAAACACATTTTGTAATTAACATTTTTAAAACGAGCTCAGACTCGTTTTTTCTTTGTTTTTTGTTGGGTTTTTTTTGGGGGGGGTTCTTTTGTTTTTGTTTTTTGTTTTCTTTTTTTTTTAACACAGTTAAATGGTTTCAAGCACTGCTATATAACTGTAACAATTTAATTCAACATCAGTCATTTGTTTGCACACAGATATGTTTTGTAAGTCATTTTATTTTTGAATTATTTAGAACTAACTTTTTTTCACTCAAGTATTGCAATTGTTTCCCCTCAGTTAAATGGTTTCATTTTTTGCTGACACGAATTATTTTATTGGACACTATTATTACATTTGTTCACAGTTAAATGCCTCCAAATATTGCTAAGTAATACTAATATTACTCATTCGTTTGCAAACAGTTAAAGGATCTATTCGATCCATAGATAGGACTTTATCAAGTGCTACTATTCCGGGTCAGAGTGGACCAGGGAGTGATTGCTATGAAGGGGCACTCCTTATTCTGCAAAGCTCCTGGACTGGATCCTCACCATAAGATAGTTTTTCCTTGTATCCAGGACACTCGTTAGTGGGGTCCTACCTCTCTGCAGTGATACATTTGATGTATTCTACAGTTGCAGCCGACTGGACTACCAGGACACCCGTTGGTGAGGGTCTTACCTCCCTGCAGAGATACAGTCGGTGTATTCTACAGCCCCAGCTGACTGGGCTACCAGGACACCCGTTGGTGAGAGTCTTACCTCTCTGCAGAGATACAGTCGGTGTATTCTACAGCCCCAGCCGACTGGGCTATCAGGACACTCGTTGGTGGGAGGGGTTCTTCTCAGCAGAGATACAGTCGGAGTATTCTACAGCCCTGGGCCGACTGGGCTACCAGGACAGTCGTTGGTAGGGGTACCACTCTGCTGCGATACAGTCGGTGTATTCTACAGCCTCAGCCGACTGGACCATCTCTTCGATGTGCCATTTTTTCGCGCTCATGATAACTTACAAAACTCGAACCAATGTCAAATAAATCGATTACGTTAGTATTACATATTTCACAAGTACTGGAAGTTAGTCATCACTGAACTAATGTTCCAAGTAGGAAAGTTTTGTCTGTGACAATCAGTATTCATCTCCTTTGTCCTAGGTTAGGTTTCATTGTTTAGTGGCATATCAATCTTCGTGGGCTATTCAACGCCGAAGCCATTCTTGTAGAAGAACAACAGTTATACTATTTAACGAGTTCAAAAAAATAAAAATAGATAAAAAAATAAAAAGAAAGAAAGAAAGAAAGAAAGAAAGAAAGAAAGAACCTGCCGAATCGTGGACCGCTGTCTCGTCGTGTCTAACTACAGGGTAAAATTGAAAGAAAGCGGAAAGAGAGATAAATACCTTAACCTTGAACTAAAAAAACTATGGAACATGAAGGTGACAGTGATACCAATTGTAATTGGTGTACTTGGAAGAATTCCCAAAGGATTCTTAAAGGGACTGGAAGATTTGGAAATTAAAGTTGTTGTGAAGACCATCCAGACTAAAATATTATTAAGACTGGTTAGAATACTGAGAAAAATCCCGGAGATTTGAGGAGATTTTCTATCACTCAAATTCTTGTGGAAGACCATCAGCTAACACTGGTGTGAAAA
>OY757919.1:13678370-13817515 GCA_963585895.1 Sepioteuthis lessoniana
TACGGCCACCTGCCTCCCATCACGAAAACTATCCAAGTTAGACGAACCAGACATGCAGGACACTGCTGGAGAAGCAGAGACGAGCCCATAAGTGATGCACTCCTATGGACCCCCACATATGGCCGAGCCAAAGCAGGACGACCAGCTCGAACATACATACATCAGCTAAGTGAGCATATGGGATGTAGCCCTGAGGCGATGGACGGTAGGGAAAAGTGGCGAGAGAGGGTCAAGGAAATCCGTACTAGCGGCACGACATGATGATGATGATGACAAGTACACATAGTTTTGCCCAGTCGGCTTGGACTGCAGAATACACCGACTTATTCTATGCAAAGGAGTAATACCCGCCAACAAGTGTCCTGGATATGACACTAAACATACAGATGGTGAATGCTGACTACCCCTTCATTGCCATCACTCCCAGGTCCATTCTGACCCGGACTGGTAGCACCTGATAGGGTCCTATCTACGGATCAAATAGAAATAAACAGTGTACTTATGCTCAACTGAATTGTGTGAAATAGAACTGTTTTGAAATTTAACTGCATTATTTTGATATTTAACTGTTTGTAAACAAAAACTATACTTATAATAAACTGAATTGTTTGAAATCTAATTCGGCTTTAAATGACCCAAAAAGGGTTTGTATGCCGTAAAAAAACCAACTAACCAATAATTTAGTTCCATTTGACACATAGACAGTACACTATCAGGTGCTTCCACTCCGAGTCAGACTGGACCAGCGAGCGATGGCAATAAAGGGGTACTCTGCATTCCCCAAAGCTCCATCATTACTTGAGCCTCGCCATCGGAATGTTTAATGTCATATACAGGGCACTCATTGGGAGTGGGGTCTTACCCCTCTGCAGAGAAGTAGTCGATGTATTCTACAGCCCCAGCTGACTGGGCCACCATATAGAATATTAATCATTGTATATGAATAGTGATTTAGTAAAACTAACTGCTTGGAGTATCTTGAACCGACTACTTACAGTGTTTGCTAATACTGCCTGAGTCAGATACAAAGTAAGGCGGTGAGAAAGCATGTAAGTATGAATGTATATAGTAACGCTTATAATGTAATAGTCGTCTGCGTGAGAAACAGATAGGGCGATTCGAATTCAAAACCTCAAGAAGATTGTTTTCATTTGATATTTAATTTCCCTCCAGCAAAGAGTAAATACTTGGAGAGAATATTTTCTAAAGAATATTTACTAGGTATGGCAACCCATTTAAGAGAAGGAAAACTCTGAGTTCATATATGTAGAACTCCGATAAAAAAGACCTTGTGTCGCATCTGGCTCGTATGGAGGAGTTGGATAAAACAATATCAAATCGCACAGATAGCACGGAGTTTACCGACTCTCTTTTTCTCTTTCTCTCTCTCTCTCTCTCTTTCTCTCTTGCTTTCTCTCTCTCTCTCTCTCTCTCTCTCTCTCACACACACACACACATACACACACATACACACACCGTTCGTCCCTATCGGCCATCACTATCAACAAGTCTTCTAGACTGCATCCAGTGTCCGCACAGGAGTAATGGAAATCAATTTTTACTAGGAAGCCAACACTAGTGTGTCCATGTGTAGGAGTCCATAAGAGATCGTCACTTATGAGTTTATTCTTTCTTCCCCAGAATATCAAGCGTATTTTACTCGTCTTGCTTGGATGGTTTTTGAGATAGGAGGTAAGTGGCCGAACTGCTTCTGTTTTTTAGGGTCCTGCTACCAGGTTTTGTTCAAATATATATGGTTTGTTTGGTTGGGTATTATGGCATATCAAACGTTGTTGGTTATTTAATGTCAAATCCTCTTTATACATATATATTAAATATATATGATTTGGTTTGGTTTGGTTTGGTTTGGTTTGGTTTTACGGCATATCAACCTTTGTTGGTTATTTAATGCCAAATCCTTTTTATACATATATATATATTAAATACATAAGGTTTGGGTTGGTTAGATTTTATGGCATATCAACCATTATTAGTTATTTAATGCCAAATCCTATATATACATGTACATTAAATATATAGGATTAGGTTGGGTTTGGTTTTATGGCATATCAACCATTGTCGGTTCTTTTATGCCAAATCCTTTTTATGCATATATGTATTAAATATATATGTTTTGGTTTTGTTTTATAGCACATCTGCCATTGTAGGTTATTAAATGACAAATCTTGTTTATACATATATACTAAATACATATGGTTATAAACATATTTTGTAAATAACATTCTGTGCTCTTTTTTGACACAGTTAAATAGTTTCAAGTATTGCAATATAACAGTCACAATTAACATTATTCATTTGTTTGAACACTATTGTTCTATTTGACCCATAGATAGGTCACTATCAGGGGCTACCGTTCCGGGTCACAGTGGACCTGACTATAATGGCAAAGAAGGGGAACTCCAAATTCCCCAATACTCCAAGTTTAGAGCCTCACCATCAGATGGTTTAATGTCATATCAAGGACACAGCTACATTAGCTCTGAGATGGTAATTAAAGTCGTTAAAAGCCTATAAAACATAGATATATACGTTCTTTTTTGTTCATCGAACGTTAACTTTTTTCTTTTTTCGCTTTTTTTGTATTAATTTTTTACTCAATTTGAGATTGTTTTTATCCGTTCTCTTCAAGCTGGGCGAGTTGAAAAAGGAGTAATAGTACAGCAAACAGTTCGTCATGCGTAGAAACTCTTGATACATTAGTCGACCAACATTGTAATCTGATCTATCTGATAAAACAAAATCGAATTTCTTCCAAGCTATAATTATGTCCATAGTACTATATGGATGCTAAACCCGGCCACCCAAAAAAAAAACCACTTTCCCAGTCGGCTGGGGCTGTAAAATACACCGACTGCTTTTCTGCAGAGGGGTAAGAACCCACCCCAACGAGAGTCCGGGATATGACACTAAACAATCTGATGGTGAGGTTCCAGTAATGCTGGAGTTTTGGAGAATGCAGAATACCTCTTCATTGCCATTGCTCCCAGGTCTATTCTGGCTTGGAATGATAGCACCTGATAGTGTCCTATCTATGGGTCAAATAGAAGTAAAATTGTCGTATAGCCATGACCACTATACATACACATATGCAGATGCATGCAGAATCATAACAACGACACAATAAAGACGAGCGACACGGTTCTTTATAAAAATACAACTCTCACTTTATTTGAAAGGGTTCGAAAGGGTTACTAAAGGTTTTACTGTGTGAAAGGTGAGCTGGAGGCTGAACAGAACTGGAACATATTGACCCCCTCTCTTATGGCCATAATAGTGTTTCTTTTCCGTTCTACTGGGCTGCTCAACCAGGGGCCGGGGGGCCCAGCCTCTCTGGGACATGGTTCTCATTCCAGCATCTTCTCTCCAACTGATCTGAACTTCAACTGCTCAATCGGGGGTCCTGAGGCCCCCCTCTGGTGGGTACTGGTTTTTTCTACCGCATCTTATCTCCAACTGATTGAACTTCCTGTGCACACTCTTCTTCCTGCGAGCGTCACAATTTTGCCCTCAATTCAACCCGTCCACGGTCAAGGTTATATCCTGATATTCCTCGACCGGATGCACCTGTTATTTACACAGGTGCATTTCCTATTTTGACAGCTTGGCCGGGGTCAATATGTTACAAAATGTGTACCTATGCTAAACTGAATTGCTTGAAATAGAACTGTTTCAGACATTGTAAATGCGTACTTATGCTAAACTGAACTGTTTACAATAGAACTATTTTTAAATTGAACAAAACTGTGTACTTGTGCTAAAATGAATTGTATGAAATAGAACTGTTTTGACACTTAACTGAACTATCTTAATATTTAACTGTTTGAAAACAAAAACTATACTTATACTAAACTGAATTGTTTGAAATCCAATTCAGCGTTAAATAACCCAAAAGGGTTGATACACCGTAAAACCAACCAACCAACCAACAAAACACGTAGAGAAAAAGCTAAATGGGAACTACACAAGAATGCTACGTCCTGTCTGGAACAAATCATGGAAGTAATATCACACAAAACAGTAACTGTACGGCCACCTACCTTCAATCTCACAAACCATTCAAATAATATTAATAAGACATGCGCAGCACTGCTGGAGAAGTAAGAAGGAACTCATAAGCAACGTTCTCTTATGGAATCCCGCACTTGAACACGCTTGTGTTGACTGACCAGCAAAGACTAACATAAATCAGGCCTGTGTGACGGACACTGAATACAGACTAGAGGACCTAAAAGGAGTGATGGATGGAGACTAACCCCTCTTAAGCAAGTAGACAAATTCACTTACCTAGGAAGCAGCGTCGAATTAACCGAAAAGGACATCGACACGAGGTTGACGAAGGCATGGACAGCTATCAATAGGCTATCGATTATATGGAAATCAGACCTAACCGATAAAATGAAACGCAGTTTCTTCCAGGCAGCAGTCAGCGGTCGTGTCGATACTGCTATACGGGTGCACTACATGGACGCTAACAAAACGGCTAGAGAAGAAGCTAGACGGCAGTTACACAAGAATGCTGCGTGCAATCTTGAACAAGTCCTGGCGACAACACCCCACAAGACACCAACTGTACGGCCACCTGCCTCCTATCACGAAAACTATTCAAGTTAGACGAACCAGATATGCAGGACACTGCTGGAGAAGCAGGGACGAACTCATAAGAGATGTACTCATATGGACCCCCACACATGGCCGCGCAAAAGCAGGACGACCAGCACGAATATACATTCAGCAGCTGTGTGAAGATACGGGATGTTGTCCTGGGGACCTGCCTAGAGCGATGAACGATAGGGAGGAGTGGCGAGAGAGGGTCAGGGATATCCGTGTTACCAGCGCGACATGATGATGATGATGATATATATACATATATATATATATATACATGAAAATTATAAAAGCAAGATAACTCAAAACCGTTTACAATTCGTGGATTAGTAAAATATGACACAACATTTTGTTCCTGTTACCCGAACCAAACAATATGCTTAATATGTTTGCAAGCCCCCAAATTTAGTACCATCGTTTGGCCGTGGGTTTTCAGGGTCGAATCCTGGTAACGGTGCCAAATATAACACAATGGTTTGGCCCAGCACCAATTATAACAGTGTCACTTGGTCAGGTACCAAATGCGTTTCCCAATAGTCCGTTCATCAATCCTGTTTCTGCACACGCTGTGTCTGAAAGATTCACAGACAAGGAATGACACAATCCATCCGGAACTTCTTCTGACGGTCGGGGTGATCCATTGGAACAAAGTTGCCAGGGTGTTGGCAATCCAAAAACAAGAAGAACTCTCCGTCAAGAATTAAAAATCACTTGTTGTTCGATATTAAGACAGCATACAGGAGGGCAAGAGATTGGTTTGGCTTGTTGGGTTTTATGGCATATCAACCTTTGTAGGTAATTTAACGCCAAATCCATTTTTATGCAAATAATCAATTCCCTTTAAAACAATTCAGTTTAGCATGAGAACACAGTTTAATTGTCAAAAACATTTCTATTTCAAACTATTCAAGCAGTTATATGTACAATTCAGTTTAGAGTAAATACAGTTTCAATGTCAAAAAACAGTTCTATTTGAAATAATTCAGTTTAGCATAAGCACGCAGTTTAAATGTAAGTACGGTTTAATTGTCAAAAACATTTCTATTTCAAGCTATTCAATTTAATCAAACAATTCAGTTTTGCCTAAGTATGCCGTTAGTTCTATTTAACCCATAGATAAGGCCCTATCAAGTGCTACCACGCCGGGCCAGAGTGGACTCGGGAGCAATGGCAATGAAGGGGTGTTCCGTATTCCCCAAGGCCCCAGCCTTACTGGGACCTCACCATCAGACTGTTTAGTGTCATCCGGGACACTCATTGGGGGGTCTTACCCCTCTGAAGAGGTGCAGTCAGTGTATTCTACAACCCCAGCCGACTGCGCAAACGAGAGAGACAGAAAATCTTTAAGGATCTATGAACAGATACAGAGACACGCCTCCCGCAGCTTGACTGAACTCTCTGAACGCAAACTTCTGACAACTGACCGACTGACTACTGCTAACTGACAACTTTTTCAAAATTCGCTAATTCTTAAACGTTTAAATTCAGTATCTCTCACGTGTCCCAAATTCCCTGTTTTCATTTCCTCAATCAAACCTGTCACAGAAAAGATATGAATCCATTCCGTTTACATTTTGGCCTTCCTGTGTTGATCGTTATGTACTCGCTTAAACTTTCCAATTTGACTTACATTTCCGCTCAAAGATTTTAGCTAACTTAACAGCTAGCCGAAAAGTTCGTGACCTAACCAAACGCGGTGATGAAATAATTAACCATGACGGCAACTGTGTCACAATCCCAACTCAGATACAAACTGGTGGAATTAGGGTATCTATATATACAAGTCAAGAAAATAGACGAACAAAGTTCCACAAACTTATCGAAAAACGTTAATTTATTGTCCTTGTTTTACTCCATAGTAAAAGTTGAGGAAGGATGTAAATCATTCAAGCAATGGAAAAACAACAAAGCTTCGTCCCCCAGCTTGACAGAACTCTGTGAATGCTAACTTCTCACTGGCAACTGACGGACTGGCTAACTGAATCCCTTTTTTAAAATTTTCGGATAGTTCATTTATCAATCCTGTCTGTGCCCACGCTGTGTTTGAAAGATCCATAGACAAGGAATGACACAATCCACCCGGAAATTCTTCTGACGTTGGATCAAGGTTGCCTGAGTGTTGGTAGCTCAAAACAAGAAGAACTCCGTCAACAATAAACAATCATTTATTATTCGATGTTCAGTCTGCATACAGTAGCAAGGGAGAGAGAGAGAGAGAGAAATCTGTAAGGGTCTATAAACAAACGAAAAGAGAAAACCGACGTCCCCCATCTCGACAGAACTCTGTGAATACAAATTTCTCACTGACAACTGACGGACTGGCTATCTGAATCCTTTTTCAAAATTTGATAATTTTTATATATTTAAATTTAGAATATCGGTGGGGGTGATATCATCTTGCCAAATTATTGCGGCATCTCTTAATATCCAAAATTCACTGGTAATAAAATAATTAACCATCACTGCAACTGTGTTACAAAAAGACAAAGTGTAAATATACATTTTAACGTTGAAAGGAATAAAAATAATCTCGGATAAATTCTACCAACACGATTATATTATTTTATATGTTCAATTTGTAAAGTTAATCCTCTTTTTTTGCGGCCAAAAATGATTTTTTTTTGTTTACATTACTTCGGCCTGTTAGAATCCGCCTAGTAATATAACATGCAGGGCTATATTTACTTGATGCCGTGCTGTACCCGAAGTATTTCGAGCGAAAGCAGTGGAAGTGGGTGGGGCTTGTAGGTCTTGAAAATCCGCATTCGATATTTTGGCTCGATTTCCGACATTCTGGCACTGGTAGAAAATAAAACAGCAACATCAGTGACGCACATAGTGCAATGGTTATCATCGTCGTAAATAGAATCGATGACCCGAGTTCAAATCCCGAACAAAGCTATTGCCC
Source organism: Sepioteuthis lessoniana (assembly GCA_963585895.1). Lineage (NCBI taxonomy): Eukaryota > Metazoa > Mollusca > Cephalopoda > Myopsida > Loliginidae > Sepioteuthis > Sepioteuthis lessoniana. The sequence continues at coordinate 13,685,905 of OY757919.1, forward strand.
TTGGGAAATACTCAAATCTCTCTCCGTCCTATTCCCAGTTATGAATAAATAATGAAGTAGACTGGGTCCTTTAGCCTTGGTTTGGCAACCAGTCTAGGAAAAGGAAACCTCTGAATTCAAACCAGCTTGACTCTGCTTTTAAAAACAGGGACCTTGTGTCATACACTGCCTTTGGGTCCAGTTTCGGGTGCAAACACGAGCGGTCCCTTTGAGGGTGATGGCCTGGTCGGTGAAGAAGTGAGTCGGTGTTTTGATCGTTCGTCTACCTGGAAGGAAACTATCAGGGTTTCTAAGTAACAACTCACATCTTCCTTTCTATTTTTATATCTCTCGTTGTGCAACTGACTACAGGAAAATCAGTGATGATAATAACTGTTCGTATCGAAACAACATGGATCCGTCTCGTATCTGTGTAATGTGACGATGTTTCATATTTGTGTTCAGGGTGAGAGAATGTTATCATATTTTCATATTTGGTCCCGTCGTCTTACACATCCACATTCTGAGAAATATAATGAACCAATAAAACCTGTTAGATGAATGAATACATATACATAAATATATATAAATGAATAATTAAAGGAATAAAGTAAAAGTTGATGGCCCTAGTCGAGGGTGACCCGGAGGCTTCCTTTTCAAAAGCCACAACCTCGAGGTGTAGGAGAGGGCGTTGCTTTTGTTCTCGGATTGCTCCACATGCCCTTGATCCGATTCTCACTGGGTGCCCCATGCTTCAAACTAAATCTTTCTAAATGACAACCTAAACATTTGCATTTACAAATCATATATATATAATATGTGTAAAAAGGTTCTGGCATTAAATAACCTATAGAGGCTGATGTGCTATTAACTCCAACCAACCAACTAAGTAAGGCTGGAGTTCGAACTCACTTCCTTCCAGGTCACAGTTCAGTACTTTTACGATTACGTCACGGAGACTACCCTAGTGCGTAAATCATTAGTATTAGATTAAAATATTTGATGCTATATACCTGGGGTGTCCTCGTGGTGTAATGGTGAAAGCGATGGACTGCGGAATCGTAGTACGCGAGTTCGTACTCCAGTCGTGCTATTACGTTTAATTTCGGGCAAATATCCTTGGGAAAGGTATGAACCCCATTATCCTCCCAGCTTTGGGTTAAATAGTACAACTACTGATCTTCTAGGAGAATGGCTTTGGCATTAAATAACCTACAAGGGTTGATATGCCATTAAACAAAGAAACCAAACCAAACCTTGATACCGTATGTCTGTCAGCAAACAAATATTTATTATTATTGAATATGGGAATGCTTTTTGAAGCTGTGTAAATAATGATAATAATTATTATTATTTACTTCTTGAGAGTTTTTCACATCAGTTTTAGCTGATGGTCTTTCACTGGAGTTTGAGTGACAGCAATTCTCCTCAAGTCTCAAGGACTCTTCTCAGTATTCTGGCCGTTCTCAATAATGCTGCAGTTTGGATGGTCTCCACTCATCCTCTAATTTCCAAGTCCTCCAGTCCCTTTAATAATCCTTGAGTTACAGTACCAAAAGCACCACTCACGATTGGCACATTTGTCACCTTCATGTTACATAGTTTTCTTATTTTCAAATCTTCGAGACTTTTGGTCAATCCTTAGTTAACTGTGTCGAAAGCACCAATTACAATTAATATAACCGTCACTTTCATGTTCCATAGTTTTTTTTAGTTCTCGAGCAAGGTCTACGTACGTATGTCTCTTTTCGCCTTCTTTCAATTTTACTCCCTGGTCTGGCGAGACGACAAAATGCACAATTCAGGTTCTCTTTTATCGTTGATAAAACTTGGTCTATTATTATTATACTCCTGGTGAGTTTTTAATGCCAGCGCAAGCTGGTGGTATTTCACTTAAGTGTAAGTGACAGCAAGTCCCCCAGATTTCCAAGACTCTCCTCAGTATTCTAGCCAACCTTAACAATGCTGTAGTCTGGATGGTCTCGATTTGTCTCCCGATTTCCAACTCTTCCAGTCTCCTTTCCAAACATTTGAGAACCGTTCCAAATTATTATTATTATTATTATTATTATTATTATTATTATTATTATTATTATTATTTTGCTCCTTGCTAGTTTTTCACACCAGTTTGAGCTGGTAGGATTTCCCTGGAGTCTGAGTTAGAACAAGTCTATTCTGGTCTCCAGGACTCTTCGCAGAATTCTGGCCGATTTCAACTATGCTGTAGTCTGGATGGTCTTGATTCTTCCTCTGATTTCCATTTCATCCAGTCTCTTTTCATAGCCTTTGGAGACTGTTCCGAGTCAACCAACTACAATTGGTATCACCGTCACCCTCATGTTCCACAGCTTTATTATTGGATAGAAATAAATGTGTGAAAACAAATGATCATGATTATGAATAAAAATTTATGAGTCAAAAAATGATTGAAATGTAGCATTGAAAATATATAGAGCTATGATAATAACCCATGAAGTGTTGATGTGCCGTTAAATAAACTATTTTTGATTCAAGTTTTTTTTTTTATTTCTTCAATCTCTGTTTTTCCTTTTCTCCATTCCACTTTCTGTTTTCAATTTTTATTCTTTATTGATCTTTCTTTTCAGGTAATTATTTCTTCATTTCCTTCTCTCCTTCCTTCCTTTTTTCCTTCTCCCCACCCTTACTTTTCCCCTCTGTTTCTTCCTTTAAATTTCTTCTAAATCCACTCTCTCTCTCTCTCTCTATATATATATATGTACATATTGAACTCACTTAATGCCTCAACTCTATTTACCAATATCTAACCTACTTCCCTCTCACTTTCCCCATATGCACCCCTCTTAATATCTGCCAATATCCTTGCAGTCTACATTCTCTTAAATCTGCAGCTGACTCTATTCAGTACTGTTGCCTCCTTTTTTTCTATACTTTCTATTCAATTCAGCGCCTCTATATATTCTAATTAGCTTTTTTTCCCGCACTTTTAATCTCTTGCGTTCTCCGACGAGCCAGAAGTGATCCGCAAAGCACAGTCACGCAGGTGTCGACATTCCAACGAGTAAGTGCCATATGTAATACCATGCTTCGAAACCGCAGAGAATTCTACCAAGAAAGTTGGATCGGCACGTCGCAAAACGCTACTGGTGTGACTTCAACAGAGCCTGGATAGAATGAAATAAATCCAAGGTTTTGCAACTTGACGGAGTGTGTGAATTTGTACAAGAACACTCAAGAAAGTAATAGGATTGAGGGGTTTTTTTTCAGGTTGGCAACCCTGAGCGAAAAATCACTTGATTAATATTGATGTTGAATCTGTGTGAAAACAGTTTATCTTTGCATTTCAGAATTAACGTTTAGATTATTAATAATCTTGGATTATCAAAAATTTGCTTGCTTGATTGATTGATTTTAATGGCACGTCAACCCGTCTATGGTTATTTTAAGCCAAGATGTGATGGAATCGTGTTCATGGTCAGTTCATATTAACATTTTTTGCGTTGTTGTTTCATAAGAAGATTTTTGGTATACGATCCAATCGAATACGAATATTTTTTTAGTGGATCTATTTGATACATAAATGGAACCTTAACAAGTACTACATCTCCGGTTTAAAGTGGACCTGGGAATAATGGCAATAAAGACGTACTTCAATCTCCCAAGATCTCTAGAACCGGAGACTCACCATCGGATGCAGTTTTGTGTCATTACCAGGATATCTATCTTTTTTGCGGAGTGGAGGATACAGTTAACGTATTTTAATACAAGTAGATCAGAGGACTGTCTGATTAAGTCTGGAAGAGACGTGGAAGTTCGGTCCTCAGCGGCGAGCACATGAGGCCTCCCTTGTTTATTTTCCAGACCAGAAAAAAGTGGTTTCCACCTTTTTACGGTCTGAATTTTTCTGTTAGTTCCTTGAACACTCATGACTCTTGGATAGCCAAGGATGGAAACTGAGTTCCCCTCTTGTGTTGTCTGCAGTTAACGTATTTTAATACAAGAAGATCAGAAGACTGTCTGATTAAGTCTGGAAGAGACGTGGAAGTTCGGTCCTCAGCGGCGAGCTCATGGGGCCTCCCTTGTTTAATTTCCAGACCTGAAAAAAGTGGTTTCCACCTTTTTACGGTCTGGATTTTTCTGTTAGTTCCTTGAACGCTCATGACTCTTGGATAGCCAAGGATGGAAACTGAGTTCCCCTCTTGTGTTGTCTGCAGTTAAATGTAATATTAATTAACTTGTTTTGTTTCCTACCGAACATTCTGTGTTAAGTTATTCGATTTAGAATAACCTAATTCATTCCAAGAAAATGGATGTTTTCTATAAATTAACACCTCGGTAAATCTTTTTAAGTCTATCTCAGAAATAAAACATAAGTATGTCGAACAGCGTTAAGAAACGAAATTGTGAGAATACGTTGTGATGAATGGGTTTTGGTCCCTCAAAATATTTCTGTTATACCAGATATATGAGATGTATGCAAAGTGGCCCGCCTCCCTTTCTTTTTATTTTTTTCTTTCTTTTTTTTTTTTTTTTTTCAGCTAGGAAACTTTTACACACACACACACACACACTCATATATGTATATATATATATATGTGTGTGTGTGTGTGTGTGTGTATGCAAAAGTTTCCTGAAGACCACACACACACACACATATATATATATATGTGTGTGTGTGTGTGTGTGTGGAGTAGCTCGGGGCGTAATGCTAATTGTCTTTGCAAATAGAGACGGTGAACTGAGTTCAAACCCTGGACGAAGCTGCTTTCACATAATGTTAATAGTCTTACGAAACTATTCTTCCTCAAACTGTGGGTAAAGATTATGAGGATATATCGCCAGGTATATTAATTGTTCTAATCTAAGCTATATTTAACATTCTGAGAAATTTGATGAATTAATTAGTATACTAATCACTAAGGTCAGTCTCTGTAGTGTAATGACTAAAGTGCTGGATTGCAGTTTGGAAATACGCGAGTTCGAATTCCACCCACGTAACAACATTTGTAATTAATTATATTTGTTAATCGTTTTACTTTTAGTGATAAATTGTGAGTTTGTAAAAACTTCTTAAATGCAAGTCCGCATTGAAAACATCAGGCAGACAGGCAGACCTTGGGTTCATTGAACGTCAGCTCTGTCATAACAAAGGTTTGTTTTGAAATCGGTTGTCGGCCGGATATCAAAGATAAACATTTCGTCAGCTGAGGTCGAGATAAGATGATGTAACACTGAAAGGTTTAATGACACGTGTTCCTATCACATTAGTCAATGAGATAATTAATAGAATAATATATAAACTAAGATTTTGGGTTGTCAGTCAGTCAGAGTCGCAGTTATATCGGAGTTAGTCGGTGAATTCGCATCGCGCTGTTTTGGGTCCAGTTTCGGGTGCAAACACGAGCGGCCACTTTGAAGGGAAATGGCCTGGTCGGTGAAGAAGAGAGTCGGTGTTTTGATCGTTCGTCTACCTGGAAGGAAACTATCAGGGTTTCTAAGTAACAACTCGCATCTTCCTTTCTATTTTTATATCTCTCGCTGTGCGACTGACTACAGGAAAATCAGTGGTGATAATAACTGTTCGTATCGAAACAACATGGATCCGTCTCGTATCTGTGTAATGTGACGATGTTTCATATTTGTGTTCAGGGTGAGAGAATGTTATCATATTTCATATTTGGTCCCGTCGTCTTACACATCCACATTCTGAGAAATATAATGAACCAATAAAACCTGTTAGATGAATGAATACATATAAATAAATATATATAAATGAATAATTAAATGAATAAATATAAAATATAAAATATATAAAATATTATAAAATATAAATATAAAATAATTAAATGAATACCTGTAAATAAATATATATAAATGAATAATTAAATGAATAAAGTAAAAGTTGATGGCCCTAGTCGAGGGTGACCCGGAGGCTTCCTTTTCAAAAGCCACAACCTCACGGTGTAGGAGAGGGCATTGCTTTTTTCCTCGGATTGCTCCACATGCCCTAGATCCGTATCTTATAATGCTGAGTGTAAGCATCAAGTACCATTTTCTGAGTCTTCGGTATGACTCGACTTGGGATTGAACCCCGGTCTCCCCGACGATTGGCGAATACTCTATTCACTAAGCCAAATACATATAAATAAATGTATGTGAATGAATAAATATATAAATACTCGAAATCATCATCATCATCATCATGTCGCGCTATCAGCTCGGATATCTCTGACTCTCCCTCGCCACCCCTCCCTATCGTCCATTACTTCCGTCCTCTGGTCCTCAGGGCTACATCCCGTATCGGCACAGAGCTGCTGTATGTAGGTTCGAGCTGGCTGTCCTGCCTTTGCACGTCCATATGAAGAGGTCCACTGGAGGGCATCACTTATGGGCTCGTCCCTACATCTCCAGCAGTGCCCCGCATGTCTAGTTCGTCTAATTCAGATAGTTTTCGTGATGGGTGGTTGGTGGCCGTACAGCTGTTGCTTTGTGGGGTGCTGCCTTCAGGACTTGTTCAATATTGCTCGCAGTATTCTTGTGTAGATGCCGTCAAGCTTTTTCTCCATGCGTTTCGTTAGCGTCCATGTAGTGCATCCATATAGCAGTATCGACACGACCGCTGCTTGGAAGAAACTGCACTTCATTTTATCGGTCCAGTCTGACTTCCATATGACCGATAGTCATATGTCATGTGTCGATGTCTGTTTCGGTTGATGAGATACTGCTTCCTAGGTAGGTGAACGTGTCAATTAGTTTCAGAGAGCTACCGTTTAGTGTGGAGATGTCACCTGGTTGATTAAAGCACATACAAATATATGAATACGTGTAAATAGATGAAAATATGTAAGAATGAATATATATAAGAACACATAACGAAATACTTAGCAATAAAAATACAAAACAAATGCATATAAACATATATAATTAAATTCAGATCATCATCAGAATATCCCTGACCCTCTCTCGCCACTTTTCCTTATCGTTCATCGCCTCCGGCGGGTGCTTCAAGACTACATCCCGTATCTTCACATAGCTGCTGTATGTATATTCGAGCTGGTCGTCCAGCTTTTGCTCGGCCATAAGTGGGGGTCCATCTGAGTACATCACTTATGAGCTCGTCTCTGCTCCTCCAGCAGTGTCCCGCGTACCTGGTTCGTCTAACTTGGATAGTTTTCGTGATGGGAGGCAGGTGGCCGTATAGTTGGTGCTTTGTGGGGTGTTGTCGCCAGGACTCGTTTAGTATTGCTCGCAACATCCTTGTGTAGTTGACGTCTAGCTTCTTTTCGAGCCGTCTTGTTAGCGTCCAGGTGGTGCATCCATACAGCAGTATCGACACGACTGCTGGCTGGAAGAAACTGCGTTTCAGATAAACACTAGTAAATATATATATATATATATATATATATATATATATATAGAATAAGACATAAAAATAGATAAAATGCATATCATATTTACCAACCCCTCCGCTCGGGCAGGATATGACACAAGGTTAAATTTTTAAGCGAAGTTTAACAGGTTTGAATTCAGAGTTTTCCTTCTCCTAGACTAGTTGCCTCACCAAGGCTGAAGAACTCAGTCTGCCCTACTATTTACCCATAGCTGGGGGGAGAATAATAGGATTCATACCTTTCCCAAGGGTATTAGTTCTATGTGAAATGCAATCAGTCTCGTCCAGGATTTGATCTCGTGTCGCCGTGTCCAATTCCTGTGACGATAACCATTACACCACGGGCACCTCCATACAATGCATATAAAATGCATATAAAACGGAAAGGAATATGTATAAATACATATGAATATATATGAATAAATACTTTTAAATGAGTATAAAAAATGAATAAATTTGAATACATATATAAATACATACTTATCGATATTTAAGATACACATACAATAGACATAAATGAATACATATAAAACAGAAATAAAAGTAAGTAAGGTTGTCTCCCTTTTCCATAACTACTGTACTGAGGTTTTGGGGAGGGCCCTATTCCATTCCCTGGATTGGTCCACTTTACCCTTGATATGCACCTTTTAATGCCGAGTGTTAAGCAAGGAAGTATCAGGTACCATTTTTAAAGTCTTTGGTATGACCAGACCTGGGATTGAACCCCGGTCTTCCGAACCATTAGGCGAATACTCTAGCCACTAGGCCAACGAGAAACCAGAAATAAATACGTATAAATAAAGACATATTGACACACATATATAAATACTTACGAATAGATATATTAAATCAATATACATATATATATATATATATAAATGAAAACTTAAATGAATATAAATAGTATAGTAAAAGTTGGCGGCTCTAGTCGAGGGCAACCTGAGGGCTCCCTTTTCTATAGCTACAACACCGAGGTGTAAAGGGTGGGCTACACTTTTCCCAGGATTGCTCCACTTACCTTTGTTCAATATCTTCTAATACTGAGTGTTAAGCAAGTAAGCATCAAGTACCATTTTTGAGTCTTTGGTTTTACTCGACCTGGGATTGAACCCCTGTCTTCTGGGCCATTAGTGAACATTCTACCCACATTGATTTATTGATAGATATGTATAATTGAATACATATAGATATTCATAAATAAATTCTCATAAGTCAACATATAAAATTAATACACGAAAATAAACAAAAGAATATTGTTCATAATATAATGAGAACACACATAACAAACAAATATTTATTAAATATAATCTTAGAATTACAGAAAAATAAGAATTTAAAAAATTTTTGAATGGAAAAGATGGAGATAGGATTTTGCGAACAAAATAATCCATTATTTTATGTAAATTTTTTCAGTTAGTTGAAAAATTGATTACTTTTTAAGTTATTGGTTTGATTTACAATAAGGCTAACGTAATCAGTTTGCCAGGTGGTCATGGTGTAAGAGAGGGTGTTGCTTCTTTCCTTGGATCGCTCCACATGTCCTAGATCCATATTTTATAATACTGACTGTAAAGCAAGGAAGTATCAAGTACCATTTTTTGAGTCTTTGGTATGACTCGACTTGGGATTAAATCCGAAGTCTCCCCGACGACTGGCGAAAACTCTACTCACTAAGCCAAATATATATACCCGAAGGCTCCCTTTTCACAAGCTACAACACCGAGGTGTTGGGGGGCGCTACTCTATTCCCTAGATTGCCCCACTCTACCCTTGATACGCACCTTACAATGCCGAGTGTTAAAATCATTCCTAAAAGCAATCACTATTTTCAGGAAAAGAATGAAAAATGTGATCAGAACTATGATAATCTAAAATAAATCGAGTTATATATATATTGTCACGTGATCTCCCACTGAGAGAGGAGAAATAAGGAATTACTACTATTCCTCCGTGTTTGAATTAGCCAAAGATTGACCGTTAAAAGACAAATAAAGAATGTAGGTCAACTTCGGCTTGCCGTTGAAGGAAGAAAAAAATGTGGGTCAGGCTATCTGTACTCCGTGACCTCACTCGAATCGCCTTACAGGGGAAGGAAAAAGATAGAAGCCAAATGATTGGCTAGAACCCTAAAACGGAAGTGGCACCTTCTTTCCGTCAGCGGAAATAGGGTAAAAGAAAATCAGTTTTGGAACAGAGGTCGTGATGAACGGAGTCTCAGGCCAAACTCCGGGTGAAGAAAGCAGAAAGAAATCTTGGACAAGAAGAACTTAGTGCCTTCAAGCCAGAGCGATATGCATAAATAAATTCCGTCAACCCGTAAAAAAAAAGAAAAAAAATATTCTCCAAAGGAAAGTCGTCGTAAAGATAAGTAAACTTTAAGACTGTTTCTCCCTATACCCAATTATATACTCTCCCTCTCTCTCTCAATTTGAAGAAAGACTAAAGAAGAAAGAAAGGAAAAGAAGAAAGACATTTATGTTTATGTGCTATCCGTTAATAATATAGCCGACGCGTTGAATATGTGTATCCGCGTGTATAGTATAAAGATTGATATATTTTGATGTTTCCACTTGTTGAAGTTGTTCATTTGTGTCGTCTACTATCAAATTTTTTATCTCATGTTTCTTTTTCAGGTTCTTTCGCCTTATGTTATTTTCGCTTAAATTGTCCTATATGAATTCCTTTAAAAATATTAGACGGGAAACCGGAGTTGTCGACTACTATAATTAATATTATTATATCTAAACCGAGGGCTCCATATCTTCCATTGTTCTAGAGGAGGAAGAACTAGTGGCCTTGGTGGGTGTGTGTGTCGTGTGAAATTTGGAAACCCCTTGCCAACGGCGGTCAGTCTAGCCATAAATTAACCCCCACATAATATGCCAGTTCCTATATACCCGAGAAAGGACTCTGAACAAGGACTTATTCTACGAGGAATCAAGTGCCAGACCGCCCCGTCATCACACGTGCGAAAAATAAACTCCCCGTTTGGTGATAACAATATTTAAATGCACCAGATCCCATACGCTTTTAAATGGTTGCTCATCCGGGGATCTTTTTATTTTAATTTGCCGTCACAATATATATATATATATATAACTTGGTTTTATTATATACACACACACATATATATATATAGAGAGAGGGGGTGAATCAAACGGCATATAAATGCACAAATATGAAAAAAAAAGTATCGAGAAGATGATCTTATCTTATAGTTAAATTAATTGCTTAAGTTAAATGTAGCGGTTTTTACATTAAACCTTCATCAGGGTGTTTGAATACGTGAGGATCTATCTCCTGAATTTTATTTGGATAAAATTAAATTAAATCCGGGTGTTTAATCCATATATAGGACCCTATCAGGTGTTACCTCTCCGGGCCAGAGTGGGCCTGGGAGCGATGAAAATGAACGGGTTCTCTGCATTCCTCAAAGGCCAAGAGACTCTCCATCACATAGTTTAGTGTCATATCCAGGCCAGTCGTTAGAGAAATCTTTCCCCTCTGCAGAGATGTAGTCAATGTATTCTATAGCCCCCGCGGACTAAAGTTAAAATAGTTTAAAACATGTTTTCATGAAGACGGTTGCAACCTCTTTTAAACATTTCATGTTATATATAATATTTCTTAGAAAGCTATGATTGAAGATTGAAATGTCTACAACGACTGTTTTCAGGGTTGCAAAGAAGTCTAAATTGTTAAAACATAAGTTCGCAGTTACTTTTTGAAATCTTCTATTTTTTTTTTTTTTTTTTTTTTGATATTTTAAGTGATTTTGATATTTTTACAGTAAAACATTTTGTGTTACAATTCTAAAGATAATTCTATCCACACATTTTTAGGTTTGGTTTGGTTTGGTTTGGTTTTATGGCATAGCAACCATAGTTGGTAAATCTATTTTGAAACACACAAACAGTTCTATTTCAAACAATTCAGTTCAGCATAAGTACGCAATTTAAATGTCAAAAGTCCTAGTTCAAGCAACTCAGTTAAACATAAGAACACTATTTAGTTCTATTTGACCCATAGAGAGGACACTATGAGGCGCTATCACTGCGAGCCTGGGTGGACCTGGAAGAAATGGCAATGAAGGAATACTCCGCATTCTCCAAAGCTCCAGCATTACTGGAATCTCACAATCAGATTATTTAGTGTCATATCCAGGACACTTGTTAGGGGTCTTACCCCTCTGCAGAGTCACATTTTTAGAAAAATACGTATGAAACAAATCGAATCACCTAGGTAGGTAGTCCAACCGTTCATATATTCAACAGAATTGTAAGGTTTACATCCATCGAGAATGACTGGAGAGTCTATCATAATCATATACGAGGATCATTAAATAAGTTTCCAGACTTTTTTCGAATGGGCACTTTTATTGATAGTATAGACATGAAACTCTAGTACCCTTCGAAGTAATCTCCTCCGGCTGCAATGTACTTGTATGGTTCCAACAACTTCTGGAAGGCCCCATGGAAGTCTTCTAGTCTGAGCGTGTCAATAACCTTCGTCACAGCCTCTTTCATCTCCTCAATTCTCTCATAACGACAGCCTCTGAACTTAGTGAAGAACCATATGTCACAGGGAGCAAGGTCTGGACTATAGGGACGGTGAGGAACTGTCTTGATGCCCATCTTGGTCAAATAGTCAGTGACAAGGATGGAGTTGTGGACTGGTGCATTGTCCTGGTAGAAATGCCACAGACCCGATTTGAAGAGTGCCGGCCTCTTCCCAAGGAATCTCTCCCTGAACTCCCTTAAAACCTCAACATAGTAACCCTAACCCTTTGGTGAATCAACTCTGGTGTATTGACTTCCTTACTCCTCCCACATCTCTCATCATCCCTCACAGACTATCTGCCTTCCTTGAATCTCTTATGCCACTCAAAAATTGATGCTCGATTCATGCAAGATGCTCCAAAAGCAGTCTGAAGCATTCCATACGTTTCTGTGGCATTCTTTCCAAGTTTAAAACAGAATTTTATTGCCTATCGTTCTTCTAAAGTGTCCTCACGTCCAGATTGCATTTTTGAAATTCACCAGCCGCGACAATCAGGCTTTAGTAGGGTGTATTCCAATTTCTGCTGTAGCTTTTGGTTATTCCCTAAGCTCAGAGGCAGTCGTTTTGAGACTATTGAGGAGATGAAAGAGGCTGCGACGATGATCATTGACATGCTCACACAAGAGGACTTCCATGAGGCCTTGCAGAAGTTGTTAGAACGGTACAACAAGTGCATTGCAGCCGGAGGAGATTACTTGGAAAGGGACGAGAGTTTCATGTGTGTACTATCAATACAAGTGCCCATACGAAAAAAGTTTGCAAACTTATTTAACGAACCTCGTAACTGGAGAAGTCTTTCCGGTGTAGTGGTTAATAAGTTGGACTGTGACGTCATAGTAAGCAAGTTCCACTTCCAGTCATATAATTAAGTTCACTTTTGGACTAATACCTTTGAGAAATGTATAAACCCCCTTAGACAAGTTCACCTACCTAGGAAGCAGTGTCTCATCAACCGAAAAAGACATCGACACACGGCTAACGAAGGCTTGGACAGCTATCGATAAGCTATCGATCAAATGGAAATCAGACCTGACCGATAAGATGAAACGCAGTTTCTTCCAGCCAGCGGTCGTGTCGATACTGCTGTATGGATGAACCACTTGGACGCTAACAAAAACGGCTGGAGAAGAAGCTCGACGGCAATTACACAAGAATGTTGAGAGCAATATTAAATAAGTCCTGGCGGTAACACCCCACAAAGCACCAACTATACGGCCACCTACCTCCGATCACGAAAACTATCCAAGTTAGACGAACCAGACATGCAGGACACTACTGGAGAAGCAAGGACGAGCTCATAAGTGATATACTTCAATGGGCCCTCATATATGGCCGAGCAAAAGCAGGACGACCAGCTCGAACATACATACAGCAGCTATGCGAGGATACGGGATGTAGCCTTGAAGACCTACCAGAAGCGATGAACTATAGGGAGGAGTGGCGAGAGAGGGTCAGGGATATCCGTGCTAGCGGCGCAACATGATAATGATGATGATAGATTAAATAGTACCACTTGTGTTTTTACAAGGTGGCCTTTGGCATTAAATAACCCACGAAGACTGATATGACATTAAACAAAGAAACCAAACCTAAGAATTAATTGAACTTAAGCAAAATTATACAAATTTCATTAATTCGTCTTATGTCAGATTTAAGAGAAAGATTGTTTGCTTTTTTTGAGATGGGGAAATGCACTTTAAATATAAAATAGTTATTTTTTTAGTTCGCTTTTCTAGAAGAAGCGAGATTTAAAAAGAACGCTTTTTAAGCCACAAATGTAAAAATCTTGTTAACTTAATCCGATGTACTCTTGACATAACAGCCGTTATATTGTTTTATCTTAATGTTTATTCGTTCCATATTGTGTTACTTCCTTTGGATTAAATTTGCAAACAATTCAATCGTGTTTGAATGATATATACAGAAATGTTTGTGGATGAGAAAAAGAGAGAGTGAAAAAAAAAGAGGGGGTGAAAAAGAAAGAGAGAGTGAAAAAGAATGAGAGAGTGAAAAAGAAAGAGAGAGTGAAAAATAAAGTGACCGTGAAAAAGAAAGAGAGAGTGAAAAAGAAAGAGAGGGTGAAAAAGAAAGAGAAAGTGAAAAATAAAGAGAGAGTGAAAAATAAAGTGAGCGTGAAAAATAAAGAGAGAGTGAAAAAGAAAGAGAGAGTGAAAAAGAAAGAGAGCGTGAAAAAGAAAGAGAGAGTGAAAAATAAAGAGAGAATAAAAAAGAAAGAGAGAATGAAAAAGAAAGTGAACCTGAAAAAGAAAGAGAGAGTGAATAAGAAAGAGAGAGTAAAAAAAAGTGTGTGTGAAAAAGAAAAAGAAAGAGAAAAATAAAGAGATAGTGAAAAATAAAGAGAGAGTGAAAAAGAAAGAGAGAGTGAAAAAGAAAGTGAACCTGAAAAAGAAAGTGAGCGTGAAAAAGAAAGAGAGTGTGACGGCAAATTGATTAAAATCCCTAAACGGGACTTTATTTTCGCACGTGTGAAGACGGGGCAGGTTGGCACTTGATCCCCTACAGAAATAAGTCCTGTTCAGAGTTCTTTTCTCAGGCAGATAAGAACTGGCATATTACGTGAGGGAATAATGTAAGGCCAGACTGACCGCCGCTGGCAAGGGGTTCCAAATTTCACACTATCACACACCCACCAGGTCGCTTTCTTCTTTCCCCGAGATAATGGAAGAAAGTGAGCCTATAGGTCTTAATTGTAATAATATTAATATTGCTACAGTCGGCAACTCAATTTCCCGAGTGATACTTTAGGAATTAAGAGGACAGTTCTAAGCAAGATAATATAAGGCGAATAGAAGCTGAAAGGAAAGCATGGAATAATAACATAGACCACATGGTAAAATTAAAATACATAAGTTCTTTACTACGGTTATATACATATATATGTTCAAAGTGTCAAAAATATGTAATAGGATAGTCCATGAATATAAATGTCTTTTCTTGGCTTTTATCCTTTTCCAAATTGAGATAGAGTGGTAAACAATATTTGGGTGTAAAAGGGAAAATGTCCCAAAGTTACTTATCTTATTTTTTTGACGGGGTTCCACTGGAGAATTTCTCTTCTTTCACGGGCTAGTAGACTTTGTATTGCTTTTAATGCTGGCTTGAGAGACTCAGGTCTCTCATGTCTCAGTCTTTTGTCTTTAGCCCGGAGTGAAAATGGCTATCGTCCGTCTCCCACGAGCGTTGTCCAAAAACTGCTTTTTTTGTATTTTTCTTCCGTTGAGGGGAAGGGGACCCCACTTCCGTTTGAGGCTCCCGCCAATCATTTGGCTTCATTTTTCTTTCCCCTTCCGATGTCCGGCGACCCAAGGTCACTTAAGTGCAAACATCTGTGTGACCCACAATCATTTCTAACGGTCACTTTTTGACTGCTAGATAATTTTAGTTCAACAGGGGAAGAGTATCATTCCCACTCCTCGTCTCTGTGAGCCATCACGTGACACCTCCCCGCTTAAGAGAAGAAAGGGAGATGAATAGAAATACCATAGAAAAAAAAAAGGCAATTCAATTCACTGTTCTTTCTCCTTTTCTTTCACCCCTTTTTTTTTCTCACTTTACTTTTCTTTCATCCCCTTTCTTCTTCACGCTTTGACGAATTCTTTCCTTTTCCTTTTTTCGTCCTTCCTAATTTTCACTATAGGGGAAAACAATTTCTCTTCTCTTTCTTTCTCTCTCTCTCTCCCTTTTCTTTTTCTTTAATCTTGTTTTCCTTTCTTTCTTTTTCTCTATCGGCTTTTGGCCGTATCATATTTCAAACCTTGAGGAGGTAAGCCCTTCTTTCTTTCTTCGTCACTTTTGACGACTTTATAAGCTTGGTTATTAAGCTCTGGGGGAGGAGGCTTCCTTTTCTTTTCTCTCTTTCCCCTCTTCGTCACTTGTTGACGAACCACTTTCTCGTCCATCTCATATTTCAACATTGGGGACGAGAATTCCTCATTTCCTGTAGTTTCTCTCTCTCTCTTTCTTTCTCTCAACAACTATGAAAGAATATTCTGCTACTACATTTTTGTGGGGCGTTAGAGAAATAAATTTGGGTACTTTTTTATTAATTTTTCTAAGCCCTCTCTCTCTGAAACAGACAACTGGCCTAATTTTTCCTCGAATTTATTCGGCATTGCCGAGTTCTCAATTTTTCGAGGTTGGCCTTCTTGACGGACATACCTCTTCAATTTGTTTGTGTGACACACTTGTGTCTTCTTCTTTCCCTCGTTGGTATCAATTCTGTATGTCCTCTTGTCTATTCTCTGTGATATTACGTAGGGACCTATATATCTTCCACCACAGTGGGGTCCTTTATTCGATGATAGTAGCAGGACTTCGTCGCCCTTCTTAAATTCTTCCTTCGTAGCCACTTGTGAGGGTCCTCTTATTTTCCTCTTATCCTCTCGATAAGTATTAGGGAATTTATTCCTAATATTTGTTGGACCTTCATCCTTTTTCTGACGACTGGTCCTTTTATCTTCTTGTTTATTGAGGGGTGGAAGGTTCACTTCTTTTCTTTCCACCTTCTCACTTTGCGAGCGACTGTGTCGTTTATATCTCGCACGTGGCTCAGCCGCCATCTTGTCTCCATGCTGGGCGTTCGTTCTCGCCATCTTCTTTCCATGTTTGGCGTTCATTCTCGCCATCTTTCCATCTTCATTTATGGCGCTTATTTTCGCCATCTTTTCCGGGTGACACTTTTTTGTTCTTACTTCATTTCCCAGTATGAGGGAAATTCCTTTCATAGGTAGTTTATCTACCACACCAACTTTCATAGGTCCATTTTTCCACTGGGACTTTAGGGTTATTTTACACAGCGGTATTTTTACCCTCTTTCCGCCGATACCCTCTATCATCACAGTCTCACGTGTTGCTTCTATTACCCTTTTAGGTAATTTATTTCGTAGAAGTAACGACTGAGATGCTCCGGTATCTCGTAAAATTGAGACTTCCACTGGTCCTCCGTGTGGGCCTCTTATCATCCCTTTTTTCGTCCAGGGTCGATAGGACTGGTTCCCTCTAGGTGTTGTTACAGCTCCTTGAGGTTTTCTCGGCTGGGTCTGGTTTCTTTCAGGACCTTTTCCAAGCTGACACCTTATGGCTATGTGTCCAGCCTTTCCGCACTTATAGCAGACCACTGTTCTGCTGCTACTTTGGAAGGTCCTTCTATTTTCTTCCTTAGGTCCTAACTCAGCTTTAAACTTCACTCTGTTTCCCGTGAACGTTTTTTCCTTTGTTTTTCGGTGTGTGAGGATGTATTCGTCTGCTAGTGCGGCCATTTCATAGGTCACGTCAGTTTTTCTTTCACTTAGGTGAACCCTGACTTCTTCTGGCACACAGTTTAAAAATTCTTCAGCTAATATTAGCTGCCGGAGTTTCTCAGCATCTCCGTCTATCCTCTTAGAGTCACACCACTTATCCAGTGCATTCTCTTTTTCTCTCAGAAATTCCACATAAGATTGGTTTTCAGTTTTTCTTTGTGTTCGGAATTTCTGTCTATAAGCTTCTGGAACCAACTCGAAGCTTTTAAGAACCGCTGCTTTCACCAAATCATAGTCGGCGCAATTTTCTGTCGGCAGAGTTGCATATGCTCTCTGTGCTTTTCCTGTCAGCACAGTTTGGAGTAGCATCGACCAGCATTCTTTCGGCCATCCAAGATTTAGTGCAGTTCGCTCAAAATGTGCGAAGTATCCGTCCACGTTGGCTTCTTCAAATTTTGGGACTAGCCTCGCTTGCTTCGTTACTTCGAAACTGTCATGGCTTTCTTTGCGTCCTCTTATTGCCAAGTCAACTTCTCGCAGCCTTGTTTCTTGCTGAATTTTTATTTTCTCCAGTTCCATTTTATTTCTCTGTAGTTCCATTTGTGCTTGTATTTTAATTTTCTCCAGTTCAATTTCTTCTGGAGTCATTCTTATCATTTCCGTTGGTAGCTCTTCTAATACTGCTTCCTCGAACACATTTTCGTCCACCATGTGCCTTGCTATTTCTCTCACGAGTTCATGCTTTCTCATAGAATTCTGAACATTTAACTCAAGCTTCTCGCCAATTTTTATTATCTCGCTTTTTCTCAGCCTCTCCAACTTTTCCATGGAGGGTTCTTTTAAAAAGTTCTCTATTTTGTCCATTTTTTCTTTATTTTTCAAACAGTTATATCAACAAGTAATTTGACTGTTTCAACAATATTCCTTTTTTTCCTTTCACGGTCTCCCAGGGTAGATTTAAAAGGCAGGAATTGTCACACGACTACTAGCAATAAATATTATTTATAATATTAAATCCCGGACGTGAGCCCCCATTTTAAGTCTGTGACGGCAAATTGATTAAAATCCCTAAACGGGACTTTATTTTCGCACGTGTGAAGACGGGGCAGGTTGGCACTTGATCCCCTACAGAAATAAGTCCTGTTCAGAGTTCTTTTCTCAGGCAGATAAGAACTGGCATATTACGTGAGGGAATAATGTAAGGCCAGACTGACCGCCGCTGGCAAGGGGTTCCAAATTTCACACTATCACACACCCACCAGGTCGCTTTCTTCTTTCCCCGAGATAATGGAAGAAAGTGAGCCTATAGGTCTTAATTGTAATAATATTAATATTGCTACAGTCGGCAACTCAATTTCCCGAGTGATACTTTAGGAATTAAGAGGACAGTTCTAAGCAAGATAATATAAGGCGAATAGAAGCTGAAAGGAAAGCATGGAATAATAACATAGACCACATGGTAAAATTAAAATACATAAGTTCTTTACTACGGTTATATACATATATATGTTCAAAGTGTCAAAAATATGTAATAGGATAGTCCATGAATATAAATGTCTTTTCTTGGCTTTTATCCTTTTCCAAATTGAGATAGAGTGGTAAACAATATTTGGGTGTAAAAGGGAAAATGTCCCAAAGTTACTTATCTTATTTTTTTGACGGGGTTCCACTGGAGAATTTCTCTTCTTTCACGGGCTAGTAGACTTTGTATTGCTTTTAATGCTGGCTTGAGAGACTCAGGTCTCTCATGTCTCAGTCTTTTGTCTTTAGCCCGGAGTGAAAATGGCTATCGTCCGTCTCCCACGAGCGTTGTCCAAAAACTGCTTTTTTTTGTATTTTTCTTCCGTTGAGGGGAAGGGGACCCCACTTCCGTTTGAGGCTCCCGCCAATCATTTGGCTTCATTTTTCTTTCCCCTTCCGATGTCCGGCGACCCAAGGTCACTTAAGTGCAAACATCTGTGTGACCCACAATCATTTCTAACGGTCACTTTTTGACTGCTAGATAATTTTAGTTCAACAGGGGAAGAGTATCATTCCCACTCCTCGTCTCTGTGAGCCATCACGTGACAAGAGAGAGTGAAAAAGAAAGAGAGATTGAAAAAGAAAGAGAGAGTGAAAAAGAAAGAGAGGGTGAAAAAGAAAGAGGTAGAGAAACGGACAGAGAGACAAGGAAGAAGTTTGACTTAATGCCCTGACCAAGAAAGCATTAACAATGTTGATCTCGTCTGTCTTCTTTGCATATGACTTGATGGCTCTTAATAAGAAGAAATAAAAAAAATATAAATAAGCCGGCCCTTTTGGCTATTTATGTAAGCTTATTTATATTGTCCATAAATTGTCCCTTTGCCTGGAAGGGCTTAGAGTGTGTAACTCAAGGAGATTGCGTGGTTTAATATATATATATATATATATATATATATATATATATATATATCTTAAATCACAGATTTTCTCTTTTACTTTATTTTGTTTATTTACTTCAGTTGTTCTCCCCCTCTCTCTCTCTCTCTCTCTTTCTATCTCTCTCTCTCTCTCTCTCTCTCTCTCTCTCTCTTGAATCACAGATTTTCTCTTTTAATTTATTTTGGTTATTTACTTTAGTTGTTCCCCGCCTCTCTCTCTCTTTCTCTCTCTCTCTCTCTCTCTGTCCGTTTGTCTCTCTCTATCTTTCTATCTCTCCCTATCTCTCTCTCACTGTCTCTCTTTTTATGCCTCTCTCTCTCTCTCTCTTTCTTTCTTTCTTTCTTGAATCACCGATTTTCTCTTTTACTTTATTTTGTTTATTTACTTTATTTGACCCCCCCTCTCTCTCTTTCTCTGAGTCTTTCTTCTTTTTGGGTGCCTTGCCAAGGCTAAAAAGTTCAGTTTGCCCTATTATTTACCCATAGGTGACAAGAGAAAAGATAGGTTCATGCCTTTCCTTAGGACTTTAGCTCACAGCTGCATCCAGGATTTAAACTCGGGTTGCCGATTTCATTTCCTAATATACTCAGCAACTTTAAGCACCAACTTAAAGCTCGTCTACCAGACTAAGTAAAGCTTAGTAACTACAACAATTGGAATACATCGACATTTTGTTATTGATCCGTGTTTTATTATTTCAGGTACGTCTAGCTTATTGGTTGAAAGATAAAGTCGCAATTTATTTAACATGAGATAGTTGATTACAAGATCAGAAATATAGGTTTGGTTGGATGGTTGATTTTGTTTTATGGCATATAAACCCTTATAGGTTATTTAATGCCACACACACACACACACATACACACACACAGAGACACACACACACATACACATACAGAGAGAGAGAGAGAGAGACACACACACACACACACACATATATATATATGTATATATATATATATATATATATATACAAGTATTAGAGTCAAAAAGTTTTCGATAGTAGATGTAATCTGTGTTTAGAAGAGAAGATACAGATTTTACTTTACCCAGAGCCTGAAAAATGATTAAATAAGAGAAGCGAATTAATAGCTAGGTGGAGACATAGGGCTAAATTTAAACTATAGAAAATTAACATAAATAATGTTTTTTTTTAAAAAGACATAGGATTAAATTGAGAATTAATGTAAATGAATAAAAATAAAATAAAATAAAAGATAAAAAGTGTGAAAAAAAACCATATCATATATACGTACAAATCATTAAAAGTGTAACTTATTTAATGGGCTCAAAAATAAATTTGATTTTTTTAAAAAGTTAAATTTAATTAAATCTTGAAATTAATTCAATATAATTATTTCTGTATCGTTGCGTAAAGTTATTGAATAAAATTAATTTTCTAATTTAGTATTAAATCTGCAGTTTTAAGTCGAAAAGTTATTAGAATTTAAAAAAAATATTTTTTTTTAATTAATTTACTATACTTCTAACCGACAATAAAATAAAAAACGGAAGTGGGCTAAATGAGGAGATAACTCTTCACCCCTCCTCTATCCCCTCCCACCCTTCTTTCCTGTGTCTATTCTGATTTACTTTAGTGTTTCTATGGAGACACAGAATACTTTGACATTGTAGCAGGAGTACTACAAGGGGACACGCTGGCCCCGTACCTCTTTATCATTTGTCTAGACTACGTACTTAGAACATCGATTGACAAAATCAAAGAGAATGGCTTCGAACTGACGAAGAAAAGAAGCATAAGATACCCCGCAACAACAATTACCGACGCCGACTATGCCGATGACATAGCGATACTGGCAAATACACCTGACCAAGCCGAAACACTTCTGCATAGTTTGGAACGAGCAGCAGCAAACATAGGCCTCTATGTTAATGCACACAAAACGGAATATATGTGCTATAACCAAACGGGGGACATCTCCACTCTAGAAGGAACCCCACTTAAACTAGTAGACAAATTCACTTACCTAGGAAGCAGCGTCGAATCAACCGAAAAGGACATCGAAACGAGGTTAACGAAAGCATGGACAGCTATCAATAGGCTATCGATTATATGGAAATCAGACCTAACCGATAAAATGAAACGCAGTTTCTTCCAGGCAGCGGTCACATCGATACTGCTATATGGATGCACTACATGGACGCTAACAAAACGGCTGGAGAAGAAACTAGATGGCAATTACACAAGAATGCTGCGTGCAATCCTGAACAAGTCCTGGCAGCAACACCCCACAAGACACCAACTGTACGGCCACCTGCCCCCTATCACGAAAACTATTCAAGTTAGACGAACCAGACATGCAGGACACTGCTGGAGAAGCAGAGATGAACTCATAAGAGATGTACTCTTATGGATCCCCACACATGGCCGCGCAAAAGCAGGACGACCAGCTCGAACGTACATTCAGCAGCTATGTGAGGATACAGGATGTTGTCCTGAAGACCTACCTAGGGCGATGAACGATAGGGAGGAGTGGCGAGAGAGGGTCAGGGATATCCGTGCTGACAGCACGATATGATGATGATGATGATGATTCTGATTTATTTTATCCATAAGATCTGAAGAAGTCCTGTTATTTTTTTTTTCGTGTTTTTTTATTTTATCAAAAACATACAACAGGATGGAAATAAATTTATAATTCTAATGTGACCAGTTTGTGTTTTTTCTTAATGAATATATATATATATATATATATATATATGGGAAAACAGGAAATAAATTCGACAGTATGAAAAAACTCTAGGTCTTCAGAGGATGAATTCATTTGTAGAAATATTTGTCAACGTTAAGCGTTTCGGTTTTTAGATTTTCATCAGAGCTCCCAAGTTATTAAATGAAACGAAAACGATGAAAATGCTTTAAAACATTCTATTTTCGTTCGTAGCGTTCTATTTTAAATTTGTCTGACGTAATTAACGTACCAAAATTTATTCAAGAAAAGTTCTCAACACCGAAATGTTTAACACTGGAAAATATTTCTACAAATAAAATCATCATTGATCTTGTGGGGTTTTTTTTATCTCTATACACTTTCATATATATATATATATATATATATATATAAGTAAAGTTGGCGACACTATAGTCGAGGGTTACCTGAAGCTTCCTTTTCAATAGTTACTATTCTGACGTGTAGGGGAGAGCGCTACTCCTTTCCCTCGTTTGCTCCACTTTACCCTTGAAACGTACCTTATAATGCTGAGTGTTCAGGAGGTATCAAGTACTACTTTTTGAGTTTTTGGTATGACTCGACCAGAGATTGAACACCGGTTTCCGGGCCATTGGCAAACACTCTACCACTAAGCCAATGGACTGGTCATATACACTATAACACATTTAAAACCTCCAATTTAATCATTAACTATAATTCTTCTCCCTCGATTGGAGTTTTGTAAAATCTAACGTTTTAGATCAATTGAAATATTGAGATAGTATCTCTGAAAACAACAATATATACGTCGGTTTAACATCAACAACCATACCGAGAAGACATAGTATGCACCTTTCTGATACCAGTTCAATAGCCTAACATCTCAAAAAACATTCATGTCCGACAACTGAACTTAGGAAAAAATCTTACCAAAAACACAATATTAGAACAACAAAATAACAAACAAAAACTACTGATTCTAGAGGCACTACATATTAGGAATATACAATCCAAACTTAATAGAATTAATTTTCAAACCAGTGCTAATGTACTTAAATGTCTTTAGCTACTGTCGCTATTTATAGAAACAAATTTAAAAAGTAAACGCTACACAATACAACAGTACAAACGCTCAATCTTACAAAGTAGTAATGTACATACAAAAGTTACATCACTTTTGCAATACATCCCCTCCCCCAGATGATGACTCAAGGTTGGGAAGAAAGTACTTGGGAAATATCAAACTATGGAAGGTTTATGAACCAATTTCCGCCGGATGTCATAAGATCAATACGGCAACTCAAAAGGATTAACAAAAAATAAGTAGACAAAAAATGTCTATAATGTTCAGTAAAAAAATATATATAGTCTAATCCTTTTTCATGGATCATATATATATATATGTATATATAGAGAGAGGGGGGTGTTAATCTTTATATCTAATCGATAATTCTGTTGGTGTAAAAAAAAAACAGATTTTACAATTTCCAAAAAACATCTTTTAAAAAAAGAAAAGGCGAAAAACAAACATGCAACGTGAAAATAATCAAGCGGGACGTATGTCTAGTCAAAATAAAAATTCTGAAAAGCCGTTTGAGGAAACTTAGGTAGTCTTGCTCATGGCCATGTAAAAATTATTTTCATATTATGAATATACATATATATATATATATAATCCAAGAAAAATAGTTTAAGGATTATATATATATATATATAATCTAAGAGAAATATTTTAAGGATTAGACTAAAAGGTAATTATCCAAGGAAAATATAGAATATACAACCCAGTGTTCAATTAATCCAATATTTACCGTCGGCGATGGTGTCCTCTTGGTGCAATGGTTACCCGATTGACTGTGAAATCGTCGTAAGTGAGTTCGTACTCCAGTCGCATTTTTATGTTCACAAATAACGTTGGGAATGATATGAACTCCCTTATCTTCACAGCTATGGGTTAGATAGTACCCCTACTGTTCTTCTAGGTGAATATCTTTAGCATTAAATAACCTACAAAAGTTGATATTTGCCCAAAAGTGAACGTAATAGCGCGACTGGAGTACGAACTCGCGTGCTACGATTCCGTAATCCATCGCTTTAACCGTTACACCACGAGGACACCCCGTGCTACTCCTTTCCCTAGATAACTTCACTTTACCCTTGATACGTACCTTATATTGCTGAGTGTTAAGCAAGGAGGTATTAAGTACCATTTTTAAAGTTTTTGGTATGACGCGACCTGGGATTGAAACCAATAGACATTTATCTTTTAAATTGATATTAATTAATTTTTAGATTACATGTTTATATTAATAATAATTTTTAAAATTTACAGTAAATTTAAGAAAATTAGCATTAAATTTTTTTTTCTTTTTTTGAAATTGAGGTGACTATTAATATAATTTATAATATCTCAGCGTTTTTAAAACTCAGTAATATCTTAAATTGTCGGTAATTAGTTTTTTAAAAAGAATGCATAAACATTATATTTGTATATATATGGTCATATTTCCACCGTAAAAAATTATGTATATATATGTATATATAAGAATTTATAAATTAAATTTTATTTGATATATATATATATATATATGTATAAATTAAATTTACTTTAATACATATATATATATATATATATATATATATACATATATTAAATAAAATTTAATTTGTAAATTTTTGCCAGAAGCAATATAAGCTTTTCTCGGTTATATTCAAATATATAATTGATTTCATCTGAGAAGATCACAATAACGTCTGTAGCCCAAATAAATGTATAATGGAATTCTTTTTCGTCTGATTTATGATATATATATATATATATATATATATATATATATATATATATATATAATTTGCAAATGAATAGTTTGTAAATAACATTTTTTAAACGAACCGGAGCTCATTTGTTCGCAAACAGTTAAATAGTCTCAAGTATTGCTATGTAATACTAATAATTCAATTAGTATTTATTGTTGTCACGCATTCAAATGGTTTCAAGAAATACTATTCCACCCTAATTGTTATAAATGCTCACAGTTAAATTGTTCAAATGTTGCTATCAGATACAACTTGATATTAGTCATTTGTTTGCTAGCAGTTAAATGGTTAAACAATTCTATTTGACCCATAGATGGGACCCTAACAAGTACTACCATCCTGGTTTATAGTGGACCTGGGAGTAATGGCAATAAAGGAGTACTACAAACATCAGAATTAGAGCCTCACTATTAGAGGCAGTTTTGTGTCATGCCCAGGACATAATATCATGTCCATTAAAGCATTCTATTTCAATTTAGCTTTATAAAAATCGGGAAACCTTTGGCACAAATAAATAAAACAGGTTCTTTTTCTAGTGTAGTTGCTTTTTTTAAGCTTGAAAATTAATAGTTTGTAAATAATTCAGTTTATATATGATTCAAGATAACAGAGTGTGTACGAGGATCATTAAATAAGTTTCCAAACATTTTCGTATGGGCACTTTTATTGATAGTACACACATGAAACTCTAGTGCCCTTCGAAGTAACCTCCTCCGGCAGCAATGCACTTGTTGTACCGTTCCAACAACCTCTGGAATGCCCCATTGAAGTCCTCTTGTGGGAGCGTATCAATGACTTTCATCACAGCCTCTTTCATCTCCTCAATTGTCTCAAAATGACAGCCTCTGAGCTTAGGGAATAACCAAAAGTCACAGAGACCATGGTCTGGACTATTGGGAGGCTGAGGAACTGTCTTGGTGCCCGTTTTGGTCAAATAGTCTGTGACAAGGATGGAGTTGTGGACTGGTGCATTGTCCTGGTGGAAATGCCACTGACCCGATTTGAAGAGTGCTGGCCTCTTCCGACGGAATCTCTTCCTGAACTCCCTTAAAACCTCACCATAATAACCCTAACCCTAACCCTTTGGCCAATCAACTCTGGTCTTTTGACTTCCTTACTCCTCCCACATCTCTCATCATCCCTCACAGACTCCCTGCCTTCCTTGAATCTCTTATGCCACTCAAAAACTGATGCTCGATTCATGCAAGATGCTCCAAAAGCAGTCTGAAGCATTCCGTAGGTTTCTGTGGCATTTTTCCAACTTTAAAACAGAATTTTATTGCATATCCTTCTTCTAAAGTGTCCTCACGTCCAGATTGCATTTTTGAAATTCACCAGCTGTGACAATCAGGCTTTAGTAGGGTGTATTCCAATTGTTTCTGTAGCCGTTCATTTGAACATGAAATCATTAAAATTAGTCAAGAGTTTACGACAATTTTAAATGCCTGTACAGAAAAAGTCCGAAAACTTATTGAAGGCACCACGTATATGATTCAAGAGAAACATATTCTTAGCCAGCCGACAGGATGAGGTAATTTACGTGCCAGTATATATTCATGTATACATATGTGTGTGTATGGTCGTGTGGTGGAAAAGTGTCTAAATGGCTGAATAAGATATAAAAATCTAATAAATTTCATTCCTTTAAATTAAGTGAAAAAATTATTGAAAAACAGAAATTAAAAAGTCTTTTCTTACAAGAAAATATTATATCAGTTAGAGTGTAAATCTTCTCCAATATTTACATTACAAGAAATTAAGGCCCGTGCATTTCAATGTTTCAGTTTCCCTGGTCTAAATCCAGTTTATATATTTGTATGTGTAAAAGTAGGGTGTATTCCAATTGCTGCTGTAGCTGTTCATTTGAACCTGAAATCATAAAATTTGGTCAGTCATCTCATAAGATGTATAGCAATAATATAGTGAATTTTCAAGAGTCTACGACAATTTTCAATGCCTGTACAAAACAGTCTCGAAACTTATTGAATGCACCACGTAAAACGAAAGCCATCATTGGAAAAGAACAGTAATCGTACTATTTAACAAATAGCAAGCAAGATAAGGGGATTGATACCTTTCCAAAGGGCATTCGTCCAAAAGTGAACGTAATAGGGCGACTGCAGTTAGAACTCACCTAACCCCGATGTCACACTCCAGCACGTTAGCCACTACATCATGAGGATTGCCCTATCGTAGACAACATAAAGCTGTTCGTGAAGAACTAAGTAAAAGTAGCGTCAGTTAGGGACATTTTCCTTTTGTGAGAACAAGATGGTCGTTGGTGTGTGGTATCCAATGAAGAATATCATGTTGATTCGGTGTTAGGTTAATGATTGAAGAAGAATTTCACAATCTGTCTCATTTCTTTCTAGACTGATCCCTTATGAAGATGAACTTCAGCCTTTCGTCTGTCATCATTCAATGAAAATTGTTTTGAGACTCAATCAATGTCTACTAAATAACATGGGCTGGCAGTTTAAGTTGAATTTTTCCAATACAGCTCAAATGATCCATGACTGTGTGGCTCAAAAAAATCGAACTCATTTTGAGCTGAATTTGTGGTGTAACTATAAAATAATGAATGAATGATGACAGCGTAACACAACCTTTACAAAACTATCAATCTATCTTTATGACTCAAAAAGTCGCGATTGGCTGCAAGTGTGAGAGTGAGAGACAGAGACAAAGGACACAGACACGAACAAGCGAAAGACCCACGTTATGATTTCATATTCAGGGTCCGACGTCTATGCTTCTTTGATGAGAGGTTTTCAACCGGGATCCACCAGAGCCGCCTTCCCTCACCCACCGGGCGCTCGCCGACCGCTCTCTGAACCTCTTGACTGCCCGACCGACTGACTGATAGTGACTGATCGTCTGACCGTGGGTACCTGTGTATATATAATTTCATAACGCCTACACGTTCTGGTTGTCCTTCCGGCTGTCAACCCACGTGAGCTGTCCTTTTGTTTACACAGCAGGAATATCCAGTTTTCAATCATTAAAATGAAAGCCATATTAGAGTGAAACTCTGTTCGAGCATTAAAAAAAAACACTTTTGGTTGGTTTGAGACATTTAATAACTTGGATTTATTAAAAGAAAAACTCTGTACAAAGTTTGATTCGATAAGAATCTAATAAAAAGAAGATTGCTTTAAAGATGATAATCATTATCACCATCATGTCATGCTTCCTGCACGGATCTCCCTGACCTTCTCTCGCCATCGCTCCTGGGAGGTCTTCAAGGCTACATCCTGTATCGGCACAGAGTTGTTGTGTATAGGTTCTACCTGGTCGTCCTACCTTTGGACGTCCGTATGAAGGGGTCCACAGGAGTATGTCGCTTATGAGTTCGTCCTTAATTCTCCAGCAGTGCCCTGCATGTCTAATTCGTCTAACTTGGATAGTTTTCATGATGGGTGGTAAGTGGCCGTACATCTGCTGTTTTGTGGGGCTTTGCCACCAGGACTTGTTCAATACAGTTTGCAGCATTCTCGTGTAATTGCCGTCAAACTTTTTCTCCATATGTTTTGTTAGCGTCCATGTGGTGCAGTATCGACACGACCACTGCTTGGAAAAACAGCATTTTATTCGAAAATTAAAATTGCAATCAGTACCAGTGAAGATTGAACCCCGGAAAAAAAGCTAGTAAAATCCAGAAATCAGAATCTGTAAAACTCACAGAGTGAAAATTGTAATAAATAACAACATACGAAAGTAAACAGAGAGAAAATTAGAAAAATACAAAAGAAAAATGACTGATTTCGACGTGTTGATTTCGAAATCAGTCATTTTTCTTTTGTATGTTTGTAAGCAAGAAATTTTCAAGCCGGAGAAGTCAAAAAATTACATAGAATCCTTATTCTGTTCCAGCTTACAATCCTGCCAAAAAATAAAAATATTTACATCTATAGATATCTTAAGGGTTATTGTTTTAATAAAATATAATTCTTATCACACAGAGAAATTTTTTGTACATAATATATATATATATATATATATATATATATATATAATATTAACATATTTTTAATTCATTCCATCCAGATGTCAAATGACTTATATGAAGACCTGAACGGATCATCTATAGAATAGACAAAAACAAAGTGTCTGTCCTATTTAATCACTCGTGTTTAAAAGAGAAAATGCTGCCGATATATATATATATATGTGTGTGTGTGTGTGTGTGTGTGTGTGTGTGTGTGTGTGTGTGTGTGTGTGTGTGTGTGATTTCTGTGTAGATATCTTTTCTGTATGCTTTATAGTAACAATTTTCGTTTATATCTGTTCAGTGTGAATTTTTAATTGACGTCAATGATTGTATGATTACCATCTGTAATCTAAGTCTAATGGTGTAAGTAGGTTATTAAAATAGTACATTTGGACTCTTATTTAAATTTGGCACATCGGCATATAGTTAAAATAAGGGTTGGAAAAATTGTCACGTCAATTCCCCTTAGAGAGATGAATGTACCGTAATGGCTGAACTGCTAGACTGCGAGATTACAGTAAGTTCGAATGCCAGCAATGCCTTGCCCAGTAGGCTGGGGCTGTAGAATACACTGACTGCACCTCTGCAGAGGGGTAACCCCCCCCCCTAATGGGTGTGTGTCCTGGATATGACACTAAATTATCTGATGATGAGGTTCCAGCAATGCTGGAACTTTGGGGAATGTGGAGTACCCCTTCGTTGCCATTGCTCCCAAGTCCTCTCTGGCCTGGAGTGGTAGCACCTGATAGGGCCCTATTTATGGGTTAAATAGAACTAACGGCATACTTATGCTAAAATGAATTATTTGTGTAAAGTGAATAGCTTGAAATAGAAATGTTTTTGACAATTAAACCGTACTTACATTTAAACTGCGTGCTTATGCTTAACTGAATTATTTCAAATAGAACTGTTTTTCGACATTAAAACTGTATTTACACTTAACTGAATTGTTACATATAACTGCTTGAATAGTTTGAAATGGAAATGTTTTTGACAATTAAACTGTGTACTAATGCTAAACTGAATTGTTTTAAATAGAACAGATTATTTACGTTAAAATGGATTTGGCGTTAAATAACCTACAAAGGCTGATATGTCATAAAACCCAACAAACCAAACAAACCAAACCATCTAGCAATGCCATTACGTTCACTTTCCGATGATTAACTGCTTTATACCACCTAGCTATAGGTTAAATAGTAACACTACTGTTCATTTACAAAGCTGGCTTTGGCATCAAATAATCTATGATTATGCCATTAAATAAAGAAAACAAACCAAGCCAGTTAGGGATTAAGTAGTACGTATGCCATTACCAACAGGACACTAACTAAATATCATGGAGAAAATACAAGATATGCCATTAAATAAAGAAACTAAACCAAGCCAGTTCGAGGTTAAGTAGTCCGTACTACTGTATAGATGCACCACCAGGACGCTAACTAAATATCATGGAGAAAATGCGAGATGGGAACGAGACAAGAATGCTGCGTGCAGTTTTTAACAAATCTTGGAAGTAACGCCCAACAAAACAGTATCTGTACGGCCACTTACCTCCCATCTCACAAACCATGAATTTAAGACGAAAGAGACATGTTGGGCACTGCTAGAAAAGGAAAGACGAACTCATCATAATCAACGTTCTCTAATGGACTCCAACGCGTAGACGCACTAGTGTTGGCTGACCAGTAAGGACTTACATACACCAGCTGTGTATGGAAACTGGATACCACCTACAGGACCTACCAAAGGTGATGAACTATAAAGACAGATGATTAGAGAAAGCTAGGGAACTTCGTGTTAACATCATGACTTCACGATGCTGATGACTGTTCTTCTACAAGGATTGGCTTTAGCATTGAATAACCCACAAATGGATATGCCATTAAAGAATTGGCCAGTCGGCTGAGGCAGTAGAATACACCGACTGCACCTCTGCAGAGGGCTAAGACCCCTCCCTAATGAGTGTCCTGTTTATGACGCTAAACAATCTGATGGTGAGGTTCCAGTAATGCAAGAGATTTGGCGAATGCGGAGCACCCCTTCATTGCCATTGCTCCCAGGTCCACTCTGGCTCCGATTGGTAGCACCAAATAGGGCCCTATCGATGGTTTAAATAGAACTAAACTGCATACTAATGCTAAACTGAATTGTTTGAAATAGAACTGTTAGAAGAAATTGAATAGTTTAAAAAAAATGTTTTTCACAATTAAACTCTACTTACATTTAAACTGCGTGCTTATGCTAAACTGAATTGTTTGAAATGGAACTGTTTTTGACATTGAAAGTATACTTACACTAAATTGAATTGTTTAATATAGAACTATTTTGACATTTAACTTTGTGTAAACAAAATCTCTACTTATACTAAACTAAATTAGCTCCGTTTGACTAAACTGAATAGCTTGAAATAGAGATGTTTTTGACAATTAAGGTGTGTAATCATGCTAAATTAAATTGTTTGAAAAAGAACTGTTTGCATAGAAAATGGATTTGGCATTAAATAACCCACGAACGTTCATATGCTATTAAACAAAGAAACCCAAATCAAACCAATCCATTTTATTGTTGATAGATAGTACTTGACTTGGAATAGAGCAGAATTCAAAAATAATTTCATCTGTATTCCAACTCGGGATACTTATAAAGTTAAGCAACGATTATCCTATTCATTTCTGAGATGGGTAACCACTTAGTAACCGTAGGTAATATTGTTATATACTCATTTGCCGTATCACAACGACTCAATAATTAGGACGCAGTGACAAAGACGGACGCAGTAATAAACGACGCATGAAGGAAGACGTAGGAAGACTTCTTTTACAATATTTTACCTCTCATTTTATTGCAAGGGTTCGAAAGGGTTGTTCAAGGTTTGCATGTGAGAAGGAGCTGGAGATCGAACATAACTGCAATATTTTGACCCCACTGTTATGACCGTCACGTTGTGTCTTTCTCGTTCTTTAGTGCTGCTCAACCGGAGGCCTAGGGCCCACTGCTGGATGCTGGCTTTCTTTATTGCATCTTATCAGCATCTTCTCTGGACCCCAAACTCCATCGGGGTATCCGAGGGCCCCCTCTGTCGGGTGTGGCTTTCCCTACCACACCTCGTCTCCAACTGTCTGGAACTCTCCTGGCAGCTGCACTGGCTCGTCGAACTCAACTGAATTATATAATCGTTCGACGCCCACTCGATCTTTGAAATCGAATGTTTAATTGTCATCAAGCGGAAATAACTGTCATGCAGTTCAGAGGTCACTCTCTTCCGGTGCATCACTCTGTTAGTGTACCATGGGAATTTTTCTTGCTCGTCCCATTTCATCAGCTAATTTCCGCCCACGCGATTTCCTCTCATAACTGCCATTAGAATGTATCACTTCCTTCCGGTGCATCACCTTGAATGGCATTTTTGGCCGGGTCAAAAGGTCAAAACATAACAATATTAGTTGTGTGCCCTTGACAAAGTAAGGCTTTATAAGTAACAAAACTGGTTAATGGTGCTAGAGGAAAGCACATTATTTCTTAAAATGCATTTTGGGTGTATTCTTCTTTTGACGGTATTCGAAACTAGTGTAATCTTAGTAAATTATTACTTAATATGCAGATTGGGAACATTATCATGGGGTTATATGCCTTCCTTCTTCCTTCGCATTGGACAGATATAACACAAAGTCAAGTTTAATAAAAGCTCGCACTTGCAGATTAATTACTGACGAATATTTAATTTGAACGGTAATCGTCGTAAGAATTGGACTTGATGAGCCGAGAAGCTGTTTATATTTCACTTAGCGCTAGTGCCCTTCTCATCTTCACGCCCGCCTCCAGCAACGACTTCTGTTAAATTTGAGATGAAAATTCTCCGTATTCAAAATCTGAAAAGTGTTTTTCGAAGAGTCCTTAATGTTCTCCCCCATAGCTATGATTAAGTTTGTTTACACTGGGCTTGTTAGCCTCGGAAAGAAAATCAATTTTGGAAAAAGGTTCGATACTTTTTTTAAGGGCATATCAACCTTCGAAGGTTATTTGATATCAAGATCATCCTTGTAGAAGTACTGTAGTGGTTATATTTAATCTATAGCTTGGTGGGGGGATAAGGGAGTTCCTGCCTTTCCCAAGGTTATTAGTCTGAAAGGGAACGTAACAGCGCAACTGGAGTTCGAAGTTGGTTGGTTGGTTTTACGGCATATCAACCCTTTTCGGGTCATTTAACGACGAATTAAGTCATTTTGATAAAAGTTTTAAACAATTCAGTTTAGTATTAGTTTTTTGTTTATACAGTTAAATGTCAAAACAGTTCTATTTCAAACAATTCAGTTTAGCATAAGTAGACAGTTTAAACACAGTTAAATTTAAAACAGTTAATTTAAAACAATTCAGTGTAGTGTAATTACACAGTTTAATTCTATTTGACCCATAGATAGGACCCTATCAAGTGCTACTACTCCGAGTCAGAGTGGACCTGGGAGTAATGGCAATGAAGGTGTACCCCGCATTCCCCAAAATTCCAGCATTACTGAAGCCTCACCATCAGATTATTTAATGTCATATCCGGGATACTCAGTGAGGGAGTATTACCCATCTGCAAAGATGCAGTCATTGTATTTTACAGCCCCAGCCGACTGGGCAATCTACATAACCGCAGAGGAACATAGTATTATTGTTGTATACTCAACACAATAAAGACGAGCGACACAGTTCTTAGAAAAATATACCTCTCACTTTATTTGAAAGGGTTGTCTGTGAGAGGGAGTTGGAGAACGAACAGAACTGCAACATTTTGACCCTCACTGTATTGGCCATAACCGCGTTTCTTTCCCGTTCTCCTGGGCTGCTCAACCGGGGGCCTGGGGGACCACTCTGCTGGGTGCTGGCTTTCTCTACCGCATCTTGTCACCAACGGGTCTGGTCGCCAAAGTAACTGACTTCCTGTCTTCACCGAGTTATATAATAGTTCACCGTCCATCTTCTTGTGGGCGTCACAATTACATTCAACCCATCTACGGTCAAGGTTATAATTCTGATATTCCTCGACCGGATGCACCTGTTATTTACATTGGTGCATTTCCTATTTTGACAGCCCGGCCAGGTCGTAGGTCAATATACAACATTATTACAAAGCAAAATATAAATTCGAAAGTATTACCTTACGTCACTTTCTCTCCTTCTTGCCCTTTTTCTTAATAAAAATACGTATGAAAATTACCGTCATGAATGTACAAGTTTTTGAAAAAAATCATCTTAGTAAATACTTACTAATGCTTCTGCTGGTGTGTTATAAGAATTACGTGGTGCATTCAATAAGGTTCCAGACTTTTTGTACAAGCATTTGAAATTGTCGTAGACTCTTGAAAATTCAGTATCTTATTGCTATACATCGTTTGAGATGACTGACCAAATTTTATGATTTCAGGTTCAAATGAACAGCTACAGCAGCAATTGGAATACACCCTACTAAAACCTGATGGTCACAGCTGGTGAATTTCAAAAATGCAATCTGGATGTGAGGTCACTTTAGAAGAACGATATGCAATAAAATTCTGTTTTAAACTTGGAAAAAAATGCCACAGAAACGTATGGAATGCTTTACATTGCTTTTACAGCAATTTGCATGAATTGAGCATCAGTTTTTGAGTGGCATAAGAGATTCAAGGAAGGCAGGGAGTCTATGAGGGATGATGAGAGGTGGCTCAGTCAGTTTGGAAGTCTTACTCCTCTGTAAAGATACAGTCAGTGTATTTTACAGCCCCAGCTGATTGCTTCATTATTACGATATCTTAGTCCAGCAAGTAAGCCACACCGCCATGGGGATCCCTTTTTAGAAGAATGTTCTTGAGCTCAGTGGTTGGGTGTAGCTAAGAGAGTAGGGTCCCCAATTAGCTCTAAAGTGCCATTTAACACACAGACTAGTCCCAGAACTGGACGTTGTGCAAACTGACACTTTAGTCCTCACTTTGGATTAGGTTAGGTTAAGTTAGGCTTATTTGTTTCATGGCATATCAACCTCCGTGGGTCATTTAATGCCAAATCCATCCTTCTCGAAGAACTGCTGTGATGCCATTTAACCCTTAGCTGAAAGGGGGTTCATACCTTTACCAACAGCATTTGTCAGAAAGTGAATGTAATAGCGGGACTGGAGTTCGAACTCGATTACTATGATTCCGCAGTCCAGCGCTTTAACCATTACATCAAGAGGACACCCCCTCTTCACTTTGAGTGAAGAACAACTTCATTTTTTTATTGTTCGTTCGTTCGTAGAAGTTCGATGGTGTCGTGATTATTGTACATGAAAATGAAACCCAGTGGACAAAGGGGGGTGTCCTCGTGGTGTAATGGTTAAATCGATGGACGCGAGTTCGTACTCCAGTCGCGCTATTACGTTCACTTTCGGGCAAATACCCTTGGGAAAGGTATGAACCCCCTTATCCCCCCCAGCTATGGGTTAGATAGTACCAATACTGTTCTTCTAGGGAAATGGCTTTGGCATTGAATAACCTACAAAGGTTGATATGCCATTAAACCAAGAAACCAAAACCAATGGACAAAGTTCTCATCCTGGATCATGATGCTTACATTTCACTTCCCACAAATGCTACTGAATAAGTTATGCGTCCAACTATCCCCCCCACCTGTAATGGCTAAAACTGGACTCTTTATCCTTGGTCAAACAGCCGATCAAGGAAAAGGAAAAACTGAATTCAAAACCTAAGGAGTGTAGCATATCCACGTCCAAAAATATACGACCAAGATATGAATATGTGAAATATACATTGGGGATCCCGAAATACACGAAATTGGTTTAGGTACGAAACATTTTATTTACCTTTTTGAGTTTAAGGTTTTTCGACATGAGGAGAGAGAGAGACACACACACAATTTTTTTCTTTGCTGACTTTTCCATCTGACCCCACCACGTGCGGGACCCCCGCCGCAAACTACTGTAATGGCCTCGGCGAGCTCCGAAAATCGACTTGCTTCGTCCAAGTCCAAAACTCAACTCACTGGTTTTTTCAAATTCAAAAATCCTCAGCCCATCGCTTCCGGGCATGACGTCATTCACGTCCCCAGTCTTATTTTCTATCTGGGGTTTTTATTTTGACATCTGTGATTGTCACATCTGCCCAACGCGCGCATGAATACCTGCACTCAATGTATGCACCTAACTAACCCATGCACTAAGCCGAAAGGTTCTCAGCCTAACTAAACCGAAAGGCAAGATATATAAAACGAAAATTGATAATATAAAAAAATCCTTCCGCAATTATATAACAGGAGTATTGTTCAGAGAATCTGTGATACAATAAAGTACTATTCTTCTGATATCTGCTCCTCCAAGAAGTATGCCTGGCTCTTTCATACGCCTTTGCCTCTATTAACTAATCAGATGTATAGACCAATTGCTAAGCTTTAACTTACTTAACATTCATCGTCGAAGAAAAAACTGATTCCATTATCAAGTAGTATTGGGGAATATGAAGTGATCCGTACATTGCCATTACTCACAAGCCAATACGTGAATAAGGTTGGGTTGTTTGTTTAACGTCATATCAACCGGCTTGGGGTATTTAATACCAAATCTTTCAAGAAGAACTTTAGTGGTACTATTTAACCTATAGCTAGGAAGATAAGAGGGTTCATTCCTTTCAAGGATATTGGTCCGAAAGTAACAGTAAATTGTACGACTAGAGGTCGAACTCGCTTACTACGATTCCGCAGTCCATCGGTTTAACCATTACACCACGAGGACATCTCTAACCTGAAAAGGAGTGGTTGTATCTGTTACGGTGCCATCTATTTTCTGTTTGAAAATTATTTGTATTAGATAGGAATACTTGAAACCATACGAGTGTATTACTTCAAGTCATAATTGTCTATAAAGAGTCAAAAATATAAAAATCAAAATTCAACAATCGAACCTTAATCTTTAAAAATTTCATAACAAATTTACTGATTAACACACTAATGGTATTTCAACTTTATAGATACTATAGTCAATCTGAAATCAAAGTTTCTGCTCTAAATAACCCACAAAGGGTTTAAATACAGTTAAACAGACGGGCAGAGAACCAAAGAGGATGAAATTACACAGATCGAGATAGAAAAATCTTGTTTCGATAGCACTGGGCAACAATTTTTTACTTTTTGAATGTTGTCGAGATTTCTATAACTGATTTAGGGTATTTTTGCACTGCTAAATGAGGAAATGGCATCCGTTTCTCTCCATCAGGTCAGGTTTTTTTGCGAGGTGGATTTGAAAAAAATCAGATCTTATAACAAAATGGATTACATTTTTGTGGCATTATCAGCTGATTTTTTTCAACACATATCATCCTAAATATATTTTTCAGAGAAAAAAATGTCTTGCTAAAAACATATATTGATTACCTGATAGAAACATCGATTGCTGTAAACTGAATGGTTGGCATTGATAAAGGTAAGTACACGTAAATTGCATGTTGCTTCACCATTGTTCAAACTTCAGGGCTTGAACTTCCGTTTCTTCGAACTCCTGGATTGCTCAGCGGCAGGGAGTTCTCTATTCAGATTCCAACAGTAGTCAGCCATCATGACTGCGTCACAGCGACCCTAACACCTGGCCCCCATCTCTTTCAGGTCCTGATGGAATCTCTTCCCCTGCTCGTCACACATTGAAACTAGGTTCTCATGAAACCGGTACATATATGAAAATAGGTAGAGCATCTTGACGCTCATGTTGCAGCTCAGGTTTCTGAAAGTAGTCAGCATGATGTTGACTAGTTCTGCGTAGTTTCTGGCCTTATTGTTGTCAAGAAAGTTCTTCACTACCAGAACAAATGCCTTCCACGCTTCCAGTTCCACTTCGTTCATTGGGTTTTCAAACTCTGGATCTCTGATGAGCTGCCGGATCTGAGGACCGTCAAAGATGCCATCTTTTAACTTCTCCATGGTCCATCCTGGAAAAGCCTGGCACAAGTAAGAAGACTTGAAGAACTACTTGATTAAACTGAGCATGATGTGCAGTGGTGGGAAGAGTAATCTGTCTCTGTCCACCAGATGGTCGATGATGACTTTCCTTTCTTTGCAAGGCACCAGTTCCTCCTGAAAAGGTAAGTCCTTCTTCGTGTAATGCTGAGCACGGTCCTTACTATCCCACATTCATAGAAAACATGGTTTTATGACATCAAACTGATTCCTTTTCGACAAAATCACCCAGAACTATCGGACCTGAATACTTCTTGTCATTAAAATAAAAATTTCCAATCAAAACACTTATTCGACATGGCATTTTACCCCCACCAACGTCTTCTAGAATACGTACATGTGAGCGAAAACGTAAAAAACGACATGTAGCCATACCTCAAGAACTTGACCTGATTGAGCAAAACCAATGTGATTTTTGGATTCAGCGCATCAGATTCGTCCTAAATCAGCTAAAAAAAACGCAGACAACAAATTTGTTGTTGACCAACGTAATCTTTCAAAAGAAGGCCTGCACACGTTGAAAATCAGCGTTAGAAATTGTGACACTTAACCCTTTTAATTTCATTAAAAAATCTTCAATTTCGCTTTTTAACAAATAGCAACAACATATAATAACTTTGACGTCTTTTTTTTATATTAAATATCTGGTCGATGATATTTATTTACACATATCCTCCAAAATATTTATGTGTGTGTAGTTCAAGCAGCATTTCTCAACGTCTAGAAGTACTGCTAATAATGATAATATAGTAAACTAGACATTGATTAATTTTAACGGTATTTCAATCCGTCTAGGGTTATGTTATCTATTAGAGAATTGTATTCATAATATTTTCATATTTATATTTTTGTGTAGTTATTTATGTTTTTATTTTTGTTGTTGCTGTTGTTGCTACTGTTGTTTTGCTGGATTTTTTTTTTTTTGTTTTGTTTTCATTTTTTGGGGGGTTTGGGTTTTTTTTGTTTTGTTTTGTTTAGCTTTGGGAGTGGGGGAAGTTGCACACGGTCCAGTCAAATACGAATAATTTTTGAACTGGTCTATTAGACTCATGGATGAGACCCTAACAGATACTACCATTCCGGCTCAAAATAGACCTGAGGGTAATTGCCGTGAAAGATACCTCACACACTCCTCAATTCCAGAATTAGATCCTCACTATCAGATGCATCACAGAGTTATATTCAAGACACACCTTTATGAGTGGGGGTACCTATCCGCAGAGTATACAGCCAGCATATTCCAAAATTCGACAAAAGAGCAAGTGCCAGACAAGGCTAACTTTAATAAATCCTATAATAGAAATAAAGTTCAAGGTTGAAGTTTTTCTTTCTGCGAGGGTTTTGATTTTTATTGGACACGTGACCTTGCGTTATACTGTTCATATGTCCATTTACATATTTATAGAGCTTTGAATCGAATGTAAATGCAAATGGGGAAAGGGTTAACAATAAATGAAAAAAAAAAAAAGAAAAGAAAAAAAAAGAAAACAACTAAATATGAGTGATGAAGGGGAATGTAACGTTGTTTCATATCTTGTCTTTCAGGAAGACATTTTTTTTTTCTTTCTTTTTTTTTTTTTAACCCGGGGGAAAGAAGTTCAGTTATAAAATGCACAAAGTGAACAATCACCAAAATGCCTTTTCTTGAATTGGATTTATCGGCTGTGTGGGGAATTATGCAAACAGGTTGAGACACGTGTTCATTGAATCAAATTAAATATCCACAATGAAAAATTCATTTGAATATGAAGCGATAAATTTGAAGCTAGCGTTTAAAAAAAAAAAAAAGGCGGGCTACTAGGAGTTTATCGATCTTTGCAGAGATCACTTTTTAAAAATGGAATAAAATTCTTGATTGCTTAAAAAAATCCATCAAAGCGAAAGGCAGATAACGAATTGCACAAATCAACGTCAAATTATTAAAACTGAAAATGTGGGCAAATATATCTTCTCTGTTGATATTCAAAACAATTGCATAATTCACTGACTTTAATGATAATAAAGATGCAATGATTTTCATAGTAAATGGTCATAACAGAATTGATATGTTTCAAACAAGAAGGAATCATCTTCGCTTTGAGTGACAAACCACTGAAACTAGTCTACCAGTTCATATATCTCGGCAGCAATATCTCATCAACTGAAAGGAATCTCAATATACACCTTATTTATTATAAAACAATGGTGTAATGGTTATCGTCGTAGGAAATGGGCACGGCGATACGAGTTCAAATCCTGGATGGGACTGATTGCATTTCACATAGCACTAATACCCTTGGGAAAGGTATGAATCCAATTATTCTCCCTCCAGCTATGGGTAAATAGTAAGACAAACTTGGTTCTTCAGCCTTGGTGAGGCAACTAGTCTAGGAAAAGGAAAACTCTGAATTCAAACCTGTTAAACCCCGCTTAAAAATTGACCTTGTGTCATATCCTGCCCGAGCGGTGGGGTTGGTAAATATGATAAAACAAAACGGGATTTCTTCTATACTGTGGCTGTTTGTTTGTTGGTTTATTTGGGTTTTATGACATATCAACCTTTGTAGATCATTTAATGCTAAATTCCTTTTTATACAATTAAACAGTTCTATTTCAAATAATTCAGTTTAGTATAAGTATAGTTTTTGTTTGCACACAGTTAAATGTCAAAACAAGTCTTTTCAAACAATTCAGTTTAGTATAAGTACAAATTTTATGTTAAAAACAGATCAATTTCAAACAACTCAGTTTAGCATACAAAACAGTTCTATTTCGAACACTTCAGTTAAGCATAAGTACACAGTTTAGTTCTGTTTGATCCCTTGATAGGAACCTCTCAGAGGGAGCCTCCGAGCGATGGCAATAAAGGAATACACCTCAATCCCCAAAGCTCCAGCACTACTGGAACCTCACCATCAGATTGTTTAGATTCATATACAGGACACTCATTGTGGGGGGGGGGTCTTACCCCTCTGTAGAAAAGCAGTCGGTGTATTCTACTGTCCCAGCTGATTTCGCAAACTGTGACTGTGTTTGTGCTACTGTATGGATACACCACATGGACACTAACGAAATACATGAAAAAAAAATACAGGGGAACTACACAAGAGTGCTACGTACTATTTTGGAGGCAGCACCCCAGAAAAAAACGTACCTGTAAAGACACTTATCTCCCATCTCACAAACCATGAAATTAAGATGAACAATACATGATGGGAACAGATAGTAAAGTAAGGACGATCTCAAAAGCGATGATTTCTAATGGGCCCTTACACATGGACGTGCCAATGTTTGGTGAACAGCAAAAACTAACATACAGC
The DNA here is from genome assembly GCA_963585895.1 of Sepioteuthis lessoniana. NCBI lineage: Eukaryota > Metazoa > Mollusca > Cephalopoda > Myopsida > Loliginidae > Sepioteuthis > Sepioteuthis lessoniana. The sequence goes on from OY757919.1 coordinate 13,727,214, forward strand.
AGCCGTGTGTGAACACTGGATGCAGTTTAGAAGACTTGCCAAGAACGATAGATAATAGGGAGAGTCAGGAAAACCCGTGTGACTTGAAGATAATGATAATGACTTTTACAATCAGTTCAAACCAACACGAGGCTGTTTACATTTCCCATTGTGTTAATACCCTTGGGAAAAGCATATATCCAGCTATTCTTCTTCCAGCTATGGGTAAATAGTAGGGCAGATTGGGTTCTTTAACCTCGGTATTGCAACCTGTATTGGAGAAGGAAAACTCGGAATTTAAACCGGTTAAACTCTGCATCCTGCTCGTGGGGAGGGGTTGGGCATATATTCTCAGGCAATAATATGCCACACAAGCTCGCTAACGTCCTCTTTGTCCGGTCTAGAATATACTGACAAGATTCCCAACAGGGGGGGTAAGAGCCACACCCAAAAAGAATGTCCTGAGTATGATGCTATATTGGATGGTGAGGCTTCAGTTCTGAAACTTTAAAGAATATGAAGTCATTTCTTCCTTGATGTTACAGCCAGATTTACTTTGGCACGAAATGATAGCAGGCAGATAGTAGTTTGTTTGGAGATAGGAATACTTGAAACCATATTACTGTTTGCAAAAATATTAATTAGGAATAGTCACTTGAAACGAGATTGTGTATATATCATTAGGATCCTATCTATGTGTGAAAGATATATATATATATATATATATATATATATATATATATATATATATATATATATATATATGACACTGAACAATCTGATGGTGAGGTTCCAGCGATGCTGGAGCTTTGGCGAATGCGGAGCACCCCTTTATTGCCATTGCTCCCAAATTCACTCTGGCCTGGAATGGTAGCACCTGATAGGGCCTTATCTATGGGTTAAATAGAACCAACTGCATACTTGTTTAAAATGATTGGTTTGCTTTGGTTTTGTTTTATGGTTTTATTGAATTGCTAAATCCTCATTATACATATATGTCAAATATATATATGATTTCTAAACAGATTTTCTAGATGACATTCTTAAACGAGCCTGAGCTCTTTTTTGCACACTGTTAAATGGTTTCTAGTATTGCTATATAACAGTCACATTTTAAAATCAGTCATTTGTTCGCACACAGTTTGTTCTATTGGACCCATAGATAGGACCCTATCAGGTGATACCACTCCTGGTCAGAGTGGACCTGGGAACGATGGCAATGAAGGGGTACTCCATTTTCCCCAAATCTCCACTCGACATCAGATTGTCTAATATCAGACCCAGGAGACTCGTTGGGGTGGGTTATACCATTCTGCAGAGATGCGTTCAGTGTATTCTACAGCCCCAGCCGATTGGGCAGGTTTAAGATGATAGTGAAGATAAATTTTTTCATCGTATATTGGAAGCCATAATTGTTCAACTGACTGGGCACCTCGGGTAGTGTAATGGTTAGCAAGCTTGACTAGCAAACCTGCAAGAGTGAGTTCGAGTCTCATTGGGTGCCCCATTCAATCGGCCTTGTGCCACATCGAAGTAAAGAGCTTCGTAAATTACAATTGTTCAACTGACTTCGGGAAGAAATAAGCCAACAAGGGTACATGCCATAAAACAACCAACCAACTAACCAACCTATCACGCTAAGTATTAAGACACGAGAGGTAACTGATAGTTATTTACTAAGTATGGCACAAAGCTAGATTTATGGAGATCTTAAATGATGAAGTGCCTGCCTAATTTGCTTGCCATTAAATAACAATAGTATACGTTTCTACAAATACATAGCTCAGATTCGGCATAACAGAGTATGGTTGGTTGGTTGGTGGTTGGTTCAGTTTTATGGTATATGAACTATTATAGGTTATTCAATGCAAAATCCTGTTTATATATATATATATATATATATATATAACACTGAACAATCTGATGGTGAGGTTCCAGCGATACTGGAGCTTTGTCGAATGCGGAGCACCCCTTTATTGCCATTGCTCCCAAATTCACTCTGGCCTGGGATGGTAGCACCTAATATGGCCTTATCTATGGGTTAAATAGAACCAACTGCATACTTATACTAAACTGAATTGTTAGGATTAGAACTGTTTGACTAAACTGAATTGCTTGAAATAGAAATGTTTTCAATAATTAAATGGTGTACTTACATTTAAACTGCATACTTATACTAAACTGAATTGCTTGGAATAGAAATGTTTTTGATAATTAAACCGTGTACGTACATTTAAACTGCGTACTTATCCTAAACTAAATTATTTGAAATGGAACAATTTTTTATATTTAACAGTGTGTAAAATATCTATACTTATACTAAAATCAATTGGATGAATTAGAACTGTTTGAATAAACTGAATAGCTTGAAATAGAAACGTTTTTGAAAATTAAAGTGTGTACTCATGCTAGACTGAATTGCTTGAAATAGAAGTATTTGTATAAAAATAGGCTGATATGCCATAAAACCCAACCAACCAACCAACCAACCAACCTATTCTTCACTCCCTCAGAATAATATAAATCTAGCGACCTTTTAATCAATATAGTGTAGTTTGATCCAACTCTTCTTTATGCCAGAATTATCCTGATGATCCGGTTAGCTGAAATCATGACTGACTTCTGATAGTAGGTATTAGTATATATATATATGTGTGTGTGTGTGTGTGTGTGAACGAAATGTATGTTGGAGACATTATTTTAAAACAAGCCAGAGCTCACTTGTTACCACACATCTTAAATGTTTTCAAATATTGCTATTTAAAATGAGTAATTCTACTCAACATTATTCATTCGATTGTACGCAATTAAATGGTTCCAAGTATGAAATATAAATTCAATTTTACACCAGTCATTTGTTTGCGCACAGTTAAATATGTAATATCGCCATACATGAATACGTGAAATACACATATTCATACCGGTACGCAGAACGTTCATAATGTCCATAACGCACATGTAGATATAACATAGGAATCACGAAACACGAAAAACACTTACGAATTCTTAGTTCAGGTACAAAACTTTTTTATCACTTTTGAGTTTAAAGGTTTTTCGACATAAGGGGAGAGATACCATCTTCCTATACTGACTTTTCCATCTGCCCCCCCCCCAACACGTGCGGCGCCCGTAGCGCACAAATTCGTCTCGCCTCGCCCAGGTCTCAATCAACTAACTGACTTTTCTCAAAATCCCCACAATCCTCCGCGTGCGCTTCCGGTGTATGACGTCATTCACATCCCCTGGTCAAATTTTCTATCAGGGATTTTTATTTTGACATCTCTGAATGACACATCCTCTCCGCGCGCGCGTGAACATATGCGCTCATGTTTGCACCTAACTAACCCATGCACTGAGCCGAAAGGTTCTCAGCCTAACTAAACCCAAAGGCAAGATATATAAAACGAAATCCCTCGGCCATTATATTACAAATAGGTTCAAGTATAGAAAATGAATGAATATTTTTATACGACCCATAGACTCGACCCTAACAGGCTCTATTACTCCGGGTCAGAGTCGACTTTGGAATGATGGGAATGAAGGAATATTCCACATTCCTCAAAGCTTAAAGACATGAGCCTCACCATTAGATGCAGTTTAGTGTCATATCCATCATATGTTTTAGCGGGTGGGTCTTACTCTTCTGCTGAGGTTCTGTCGACAATTTCTACAGCCCCAGCCGACTAGTCAAATTATGTATGTAATTAGTTTGTAAGATGTGTTTCATATATAACTTAAACCACGATTAGACGTCAGAATCGGTCTAAACACTCTGTGTTTATTGGTCTTCAAGATTAGCTTGTTATCTTTGAATTTAGAAGATGTCTCCACCAATAAATAAAACAAAAAGATAGATAAATAAACATTGCTCAAATATGGCTTAATGTCGCAAATATATGCCATCTAAAAAGATTCGACCGTAACCATCATCATCATCAAGACATGCCCACAATATGAATTCCTCCTCTCTCTCTCTCTCTCTCTCTTACACAAACACACACACACATACACAGAGATACGCCATAGTCCCTGGCCCAGTCAATGACAACATCTCTGCAGAGGGGTAAGACTCCCCCAACGAGAGTCCTGGATATATGACACTAAACAATCTGATAGTGAAGCTTCAGTAATGCTAGAGCTTTGGGGAATTCGGGGCACCCCTTCACTCCTATTACTCCCAGGTCAACTCTGGCTCGGAGTTGCAGCATCTGATAGGGTCTTATCTATGAGTTGAAAAGAACTAAACTGTGTAATTACGCTAAACTGAATTGTCTAAAATTAACTGTTTTTACATTTAACTGCGTATAAACAAAAAAACTGTGTACTTATGCTAAACTGAATTGTTTAAAACAGAAGTTTGATCATTTAAATGTGTGTAAAAAATGACTGATGTTTACTTGAATTTTTAGTGATACATAGTAATACTTGTAATCATTTAACTTGTTTGACACGTTAAAATGAATTGTTTGAAATAGAACTGTAAACAAAAAACTGTTTAAAATGGAACAGTTTCTTGACATTTAAACAGTGTACTTTTGGAAAACTAAATTGTCTGAAATAGAACTGTTTAGTGTATAAAGATGGATTTGACATTAAATAACCTACAATGGTTGGTATGCCATAAAACCAAACGAAACTAAACCATCGTCCTTATTGGCCATCACATTTGATAAGTCCTCAAGACGGAAACTAGAATCTGCACAGACGGGGAACACTAGTGTGACCATACATTGGAGAATGCCTCTTATGAATTCGTTCTTACTCCACCAGAAGTGTCCTGCATGGCTTACTAGTCTCACTTGAATGGTTTGTGAGATGGGAGGTAAGTTTTATTTGTTTCTGCCTCCCACCAGACAGGACTTGAGACTAGGTCAAAGATCCGAAGGTCGGCTTAAAGAGGAGATTAGGGGAGGGGAAGGTCGGGCACAAGCCGAGGCTCGAACCCTGATGGACTTCAGTTCACTTAGTGCAATGTGAGCCTGATTAGCCAAGCTGGACATGGACCCAAACATGGGTCCTGGCACGAATGCCTGATTATAGCTTAAACTGGACAATGAGGTCCAGTGCTATACTTCCGAGTCCATGGCCGTTGCGCACCCACCAAGCCAAAAGGTCGAGGGGGGCAAGGTGAGATGGGAACTAAGTGGCCGTACAGCCGCTGTTTTGTGGCGTACTGCTTCCATGATATTACCTCCATTCTCACCAACCATTCAAGTAAGACTAGCCCAATTTGTGTAGACACACAATAATACTGACACGGCCAAAGCTTGGAAGAGTTCTCGTTTCATTTTACCGGAGATATCAGATTTCTATATGACCAATGCCCTTAAATAGCAATTCTTTGCTTTACTTACACGTATGCTGATATTGCTTTCAGTAGATGAGATATTGCTACCGCTGTATATGAGCTGGTTTAATAATAGAGGATAGCTGTTTCATAAGAAGATGGCGATAAACTGATTAAAACACACGAACTGTTTTTGTTATATCTGAGTTCACGTAGAGACTGATGTCTCTCACTACTTGCTCTAGGCTATACAGTAAATATTCTGCTTGAGCGAGTGCATTTGCAATACGTGCTTGATCATGTGTCGGTTGGTTGGTTGGTTGGTTGGTTTTTATGGCATATCAACCTTTGTAGGTTATTTAACGCCAAATCCATATTTATGTAAATAATCAGTTCTATTTCAAACAATTCAGTTTAGCATGAGTACACAGTTTAATTGTCAAAAACGCTTCTATTTCAAACTATTCAGTTTATTCAAGCAGTTCTAATTCAGCTAATTCAATTTAGCCTAAGAACAGATTTTTTTACACAGTAAAATGTCAAAACAGTTCTATGTATAACAATTCAGTGCAGTGTAAGTACTGTTTCAATGTCAAAAACGGTTCAATTTCAAACAATTCCGTTTAGCATAAGCACTTAGTTTAAATGTAAGTACGGTTTATTTGTCAAAAACATTTCTTTTTCAATCTATTCAGTTTAATAAAACAGTTCAGTTCAGCAAAAGTATGCCGTTAGTTCTATTTAACCCATAGATAGGGCCCTATCAGGTGCTACCACTCCGGGCCAGAGTGGATCTGGGAGCAATGGCAATGAAGGAGTTCTCTGCATTCCCCAAAGCTTCTGTATTACTGGAACCTCACCATCAGATGATTTAGTGCCATACGGGACACTCGTGGGGGGTTACCCCTCTGCAGAGGTGCAGTCGGTGTATTCTACAGCCGCAGCCGACTGGGCAATTGATCATGTGTAGTGTGATCAGTGAAAATCTACAATTGAAGAAAAAGTGCTTTGTATTTTGAGATTTTTTTTTTTTAATCTAAAAGCTTCTTTCTTCGACACGATCAGAGAATGAACGCTGGATCGAACTTCCGTTATCAGAAGAATATATCGTATCAACAGTTATAGATAGTTCGGCTAAAAATCAGATGAAAGAATTTCTCAATCACTTAATCGATTTCTATCATTATCATTATCATCTTCATCATTATGTCGTATATTGACCTACGACTCGGCCGGGCTGTCAGAATAGGAAGTGCACCTGTGTAAATAACAGGTGCATCCGCTCAAGGAATATCAGAATATAATCTTGACCGTGGACGAGTAGAATGAGTGCGATTGTGACGTCCACAAGAAGAAGGTAGACGTTGAACTATTATATAACGCAATGCACAGGAAATTCAATCAGTTTGGAGACCAGACCCGTTGGTGACAAGATGCGGTAGAGAAAGGTAGCACCCAGCAGAAGGAGCCCTCGGGCTCCCGATTGAGCAGTTTGGAGACCAGACCCGTTGGTAACAAGATGCGGTAGAGAAAGCCAGCACCCAGCAGAGGGAGCCCTCAGGCCCCCGATTGAGCAGTTTGGAGACCAGACCCGTTGGTGACAAGATGCGGTAGAGAAAGCCAGCACCCAGCAGAGGGAGCCCTCAGGCCCCCGATTAAGCAGTTTGGAGACCAGACCAGTTGGTGAGAAGATGCTGGATTGAGGAACATATCCCAGAGAGGCTGGGCCACCAGGCCCCCGGTTGAGCAGCCCAGGAGAACGGGAAAGAAACGCTGATGGCCATAAGAGTGGGGGTCAATATGTTGCAGTTCCGTTCGGTCTCCAACTCCCTCTCACACACAACCCTTTCAAATAAAGTGAGAGGTATATTTTTCTAAGAACTGTGTCACTCGTCTTTATTGAGTCGTCGTTATGATTCTGCAGGCATATGTAGATGTAGATGTATTATTGCATTGAGTATACAACAATTATCCTTTTTATCACTATCATTATCATCTTATTCTCTTTAAGTTTTTTTTTTTTTTTTTTTTTTTTTTTTTTTTTTTTTTTTTTTTGTTTAGTGGTATATTCATTAAAATATTAATGTATATTTCCTTTATGTTAGTCTATGATTAAGATATTTCAAAGTTCGAAAATAAGTACCTGTTCTTTTTATTTTTATGCAATGTTTATCATTTTATTATTGTCCTTTTTATTCTTTGCAAATTTTTTCACACTATTCTAACGGATGAAATTTCACTAGAGTCTGAGTAACAGCAGTTTTCCTTAGTTTTCAAGGACTCTTCTGACTATCCAAGCTAATTATAACAGTGCCCTTAAATAGCAAATCAAGTCAGGAGACTTTCAATTCTTTCTCTTATCTCCAGCTCAACTAGTCTATATTCCAAGTATTTGAGGACTTTTCCAAGGATTCCAGACACGATTAGTATCACGGTCACCATGTTTCAAAATTTTTTCAGTTCTCTGATATGTTCTTAGTATTCGTACAGCTTTTCGACTCCCTTCACTTTCATTCTGTAAACTGTTGGTACGATAAGATCCACAAGACAAGTTCTTCTCTCTTTGATAATCCTTGGCTGGGTAATCCGTTTGTATCCCAAAATCCCAGAAAAAAATTCTGCATTTCATTTTTTTTTTGACAGGTTTTGGTTTGTGCATTTATAAAAATTGTTAAATTTCACTTTCTTGCTCAATTCCCAGTAGATACATATTTACCCAGCCCCTCCGCTCGGGCAGGATATGACACAAGGTCAATTTTTAAGTGTAGTTTAACAGATTTGAATTTAGAGTTTTCCTTCTTCTAGACTAGTTGCCTAACCAAGGCTGAAGAACTAAGTCTGCCCTGCTATTTACTCATAGCTAGAGAGAGAATAATTGGATTCATACCTTTCCCAAGGGTATTAGTGCTATGTGAAATGCAATCAGTCTCGTCCAGGATTTGAACTCGTATCGCCGCGTCCATTTCCTACGACGATAGCTATTACACCACGGGCACCTCCCAGTAGATATTTCTTTAAGAGTTTTTCACACCAGTGTTAGTTGATGGTCTTCCATAAGAATTTGAGTGATAGAAAATCTCCTCAAATCCCCGGGATTTTTCTCAGTATTCTAGCCAATTTTAATAATGTTTTAGTCTGGATGGTCTTCACAACAACTCTAATTTCCAAATCTTCCAGTCCCTTTAGGAATTCTTCCAAGTACACCAATTACAATTGGTATCACTGTCACCTTCATTTTCCATAGTTTTTTTAGTTCAAGGTTAAGGTATTTATCTCTCTTTCCGCTTTCTTTCAATTTTACCCTGTGGTTAGACACGACGAGACAGCGGTCCACGATTAGGCAGGTTCTCTTTTTTCTTTCTTTCTTTCTTTATTTTTATCTATTTTTTTTTTTTTTTTTTTTTTGACGATCACTAGGTCTGGTCGTCTGGCCGAGATTAGGTGATTCTTTGAATCCCAAAATCCCAAAGAATTTTGTGCGTTTCATTTTCCAGGACTGATTCTGGGTTGTACAGACACCATTTGGTTGCAGGATCAAATTTCAAATGTTTGCACAATTCCTAGTAGATCACCTTCCCCACCCAATCGTTGTTATTATTATTATTATTATTATTATTATTATTATTGCGTTCATCAAATCTGTGTTTTGATTGAAGCTACCGGCATTTTACTTCCAACAAATCTTTCTTTTTCTATCGTTCTGAATCATCAGCAGCTTTCATGATGTTATTATTGCTGGCATTAATATTATAATTATATTTTCGATTTTTAGAACGAATGTTCTCGAACTTCATTGTATGATAGCACACAAAGAAACATATCATGCAGTACACTATTCATTAAAACATTAATATATATTTATATTTCCTTTATATCAATCAATAATTAAGATATTTCAAGGCTTGAAAATGAATCTTTCTTATCGTTATGCAATGTTTAAGCAACAGCAGCAGCAGTTGTAGTAGTAGCAGTTGTAGTTATAGTAGTATGGACGTCCTTCGATACGAAGAAGACTCCATCCTTCAAATTGCTGAGATTATGTTCAAATGCACCTTTGGTTGCTCTGCTTGAGAGGGCCAAGACCTAACTCTAACTCAGGGACTAAAATATGCCAATTGTGTCCCCTGCAGATAATTCAGTCCTCTACTAAAAAAAATCTATCCTGAATATGAGATTAAACTGCATCCAGCTCCAGTTTCGGAGTTTTATAACTGGCTCATTGCTCTAGTGGGTAGAGTGTTCGCCCATGCTCTGGAAGACCTGGATTCAATCCCAGGTCGTGTTATACCAAAACCTTTATAAATGGTACTCGATACCTCATTGCTTAAAACTCATCAGTATAAGGTACGTATCAAGGGTAAAGTGGATCAATCTAGGGAAAGGAGTAGCGTCCTCCCCTACATCGCGGTGTAGTAGCTATTGAAAAGGGAGCCTTTGGGTCGCCCTCGACGACGGTCGCCAACTTCACTTACTTATGAAGTGAGGGGTCAACTCTTCGTTGCCATTGCTCCCAGTTCTGCCCTGCCCCGGGGTGATAATAACTTAGGATATCATCTATTGATCAAATAGATATATTTTAGAATAAGGAGTATTTACCCGTTTAATATGATAGTGAAGATTAAACTTTCTACCATATATAATTGGTGATTATAAGTGTTAAACTGACATTGGTTTGCCCTGTCGGCTGGGGCGGTAGAATACACCGATTGCATCTCTGCAGAGGGGTAAGACCTTTCCAACGAGTACCCTGGATATGATACTAAACAATCCGATAGTGAGGTCCCAATAATGCTGGAGCTTTGGAGTACCCATTTATTGACATCGGTCCCAGGTCCACTCTGGCCCGGAGTGGTAGCACCTGATAAGGGTCCTATCTATGGGTTAAATAGAACTAACGGCATATTTATGCTAAAGTGAATTGTTTGATTAAACTGAATAGCTTGAAATAGATTTGTTTTTAACAATTAAACCGTAATTACATTAAAACTGCGTGCTTATGCTAAACTGAATTATTTGAAATAAAACTGTTTTTTAACATTGAAACTCTATTTACACTAAACTGAATTGTTTAACATAGAACTGTTTTGACATTTAACAGTATGTAAACAAAATCTGTACTTATATTAAAATGAATTACCTGAATTAGAACTGCTTGACAAAACTGAATAGCTAGAAATAGAAATGTTTTTGACAGTTAAACTGTACTTACATTTAAACTGCGTGTTTATGCTAAACTGAATTATTTGAAATTAAACTGTTTTCGACATTGAAACAGTACTTATACTAAAACGAATTGTTATATTTAACTGCTTGAATAAACTGAATAGTTTGATATAGAAATGTTTTTGACAATTAAACTGTGTAATCATGCTAAACTGAACTGTTTTAAATAGAATTGATTATTTCCATCAAAATGGATTTGGCGTTAACCTACAATGGTTTAAAATGCCAAACCTCAGCTTAGTTAGATGACGTCATTGACGAGACCTTCTTTTCATGTCATCAATAAAAGTGTAAGAAGGATTCAGTAAAAAAAAAAATAAACGCAGCAAGAAATTGAAATTGCTAATTTAGTGCCACCATCTATCTCCTCCTCACTGTTTCATAAGAGCAATACAAATATGCGTAAAAGCCGGGACCAAAAAATTTATTAAAAATCACAAGATGGAAATTGCTTTATACTTTCAAAAAGTCAATTATCACTTCCAGTCAAAAGGAAAAACATTGTTCCTAATGTAACATACTGAGTGGGGCAAGTCGATCAGCTGACATATTTTGACATCTACTTTCTTGTTTTGGTGATCGGAGACAGTGTTACCTCAGCAAAGATATGGGAACCAAAATTGAAAGAATGGTTTCATGAAAATATGAATTTTGATTGTTTGATACAAGCACGGGAACAAAGACAGAAAAATGGGTTACCAGATAAATAGAGATATCGTAGATTGAGACCTTTGCCCGTTTAGGCTTCCATATTAAAAATGGCTATGGAACTTTTTCTTTCCCTTGTGACGATATCAAAACAGAAACCCAACTTAGAAAGACTAATCTGAACAATGATGATGCATTATTTTGAAAAAAGGAGGTTTAACGTATGAGTGGGTCAGCTTTCTTCCAACCTGTCTGGAAAAAATCCGTGATTAAATAACAACATCAAATCACGCACACTCGACAATGCTACAATAGCTATACTCGGCAAAAAAACAAAGAATGTGTGACAATTATCAAATCACAGATTTTCTCATACAAAGTGATATTGTGAAATATTGTGAAATAATGCCAAGAATGCAATCGAGATACAGAAATAATTGTGGAATATTTATAGACATTTGGAGCCAGAATTACAGGAACACTGAGAATTACCTGGAAATACCTGTTGGCGAAAATGGAACAAATAGAATTTCCAAGAAAAGTAGAAACTATTTAAATCACAGTTCTGGCGAAGAAAGCGAATCATATCGAAGTCTTAAAGGAACTTAGCAAGATTATTCGGTAAGATGATCATAAGGTAAGCAAATTATTAGACATCTTTTAAAAAAAACATTTGTTGTTAAAAAAAGAACTGCATCTGTGTATACAGCAGACAGATGGCGAAAAATCGAAAGGACAGAAGAGAAAATGGAATCTGAAAAAAAAAACGGGATAATTGTGTTGATAGATATTACAGGTTTACATTGAAAAAAAACTGTTTACATCATTTCAGATTAATTTTTGGTTACTGAATTCGAAAAAGAAAACCACTTTTTTCTAACACGAGATAATTTTTCAAAATTTCTTTTTCGTTTTGAAATACCAATTTCCGTATAATTTTTGCACTATGATTTATGAATCTCCTTTAATAATGGCACAAAACGACGCCATAAGGACTAATCATATCAAAGGAAGAATAGATAAGACGCAACAAAACAACGGATATGTGTTATGTGGTGATAGAGACGAAAAGATCAAACACATTATAAGCGAAAGCAGCAAGTTTGCACAGAAAGAGTATAAGACTAGACATGACTAGGTTGGCTTGGTGATCCACAGAGAATTCTACCAGAAACTGAAGTTTGACCATGCGAACAAATGGTATATGCACAACCCAAAATCAGTCCAGGAGAATGAGATGCACAAACGAAAGGATTGGTAAAGGGACTGGAGTACTTAGAAATAAAATAAAAAACAAGTGGAAACCACCCAAACTACAGCATTACTGAGATCGGCAAGAATACTGAAAAGAGTTCTGGAGACTCGAGGAGACTTGCTGTCACTCAAACGCCAATGAGATACCATCGGCTAACGCAGGTGTGAAAAACTCGAAAAGGAGTAACAATAATAGAAATAAGTGGATGCTGCAAATTAGCACAGAAGAAGTTTAAGATTAAACACAACTGGGTTGGCAAGGTGATCACTAAGAATTATGCAAGAAATTGAAATTCAACCATATGAACAAATGGTATAAGAACAACCCAGAATATCTCCTGAAGAATGAGACACCCAACCTCCTCTGGTATTTTGAGATAAAACGGATCATCTAATCTCAGCCAGACGACCAGACCTAGTGATAGTCAACAAAAAAAGAGAACTTGCTGGATTGCTAACCACAGAGTAAAACTGAATGATAGAGAAAAAAAACAAGTACTGGGACTTTGCAAGGAAATTGTTAAAACTAGAATATGAAAGTGACAATTATACCAATTTAAATTGGTACTCTTGGTACAGTCACCAAAGGACTGGTACAAGAACTGGAGGACTAGAAAATAAGAGGACCAGTGGAGACCATCGAAACTACAGCATTATTAAGATCGGCCAGAATACTTAGAATGGTCCTGGACACTTGAGGAGACTTGCTGTCAGTTAAACTCAAGTGAGAAACCATCGGCTAATGCTGGTGTTAAAAACTCAAAAGAGAGTATACAGTGATGATAATTCCTAACATAACATAAATTCTTTATTTATGGATTATTAATAAATTTATTAGAACATTTTTCTGCTAATGGTGTCAGCAAAGCAAAAACAGCTCTTGGCAGTAAGAACAAAATGCGCCAAAAACCAAATATGGAAACCATTCTTTATGCCATATTCCACGTCGGTCTTCCCACTGATGAGAAAGGAACGCACCTCTAAAAACTGAACGAGTCAGGGAGTTTGTTTTTTTTTTAATCAACTGGAAGAAAATCATCAACTCACTTTGGTAGTTATCAAAACATAGATAATCTCACCCCTAACCAACTAAGATCTTCACTAAAACCAATTAGAAATTTTTTTTTTTTAAAGTCAAAAAAGAGGAGTGTAATGAAATATTCTGTGCAGTCTTTTATGCAATTAACAAACCATCGGGAAGAAATGGCGGGAAAGGACAAAAAATTCTGATACACTCTTAGATCCAAACAATTCAAGCAATGTGAGAAAATATATCATTAAAAGCGACCACTTAACAAAGAAAAGATTATATAAACGAACAGGTACTTGCTGATATCCAACAAAACGAAAGAGTAACACTTGAAATAAACGCAGTTCATAATGAAACAGATGATATATTAAAACAATCAACTAATGATTGTAGGAAAACTCCAGCAACAGAAAATGAATACACCAAATTAGAGAATAGGTTGGTTGGTCTGGTTTTTTTGTTTGAGTGGCATATCAACCTTCGTGTGTTATCTAATGCCAAAGCCATCCTTCTAGATGAAGAGCAATGATGCAATTTAATCCAAAGCTTACAGGATCCCGGGGGTGGTTATACCTTTCCCAAGGGTATTTGTCCGAAAGTGAACGTTATACGGCGACTGGAGATCGAACTCGCTTACTACGATTCAGCAGTCTGGCGCTTTAACCATTACACCACGAAGACATCCCCTGTTTGTTTTGTTTTGCAGCGTATCGACACTTTTCGGGTCATTTAACGCCAAATTTGATTTCAAATAATTCAGTTTAGTTTGAGTATAGTTTTGGTTTACAAACAGTTAAATATTAAAACAGTTCTATTTCAATCAATTCGATTTAGCATTAGTACACAGTTTAAATGTCAAAAAAAGTTATATTTCAGACAATTCAGTTTAGCATAAGTACACAGTTTAGTCTTATTTGACCCATAGATGGGATCCAATCAGGTGCTACTATTTGGGATCGATGGCAATGAAAGGGTACTCCGCATTCCCCAAAGATCCAGCATTACTGGAACCTCATCATCAGATTGTTTAGAGCCATATTCAGGAAGGTTGTTAGAGGGTTTTACCCCATTGCTGAGAAGGAGTCGGTATATTATACAGCTCTAGCCGACTAGGCAATACACAGTTAAATGTTAAAGAAGTTTTATTTCAAACAATTCATTTTAGCAAAAGTACGCAGTTTAAATGTCAAAAACAGTCGTATTTCAAGCAATTCAATTTAGCAAATTTCAGTTTACTTCTATTTGACCTCTTGATAGGACCCTATCAGGTGCTACCACTCCAGGTCAGAGTGGAGCTGGGAGCGATGGTAATAAAGGGGTACTGGAGGTGCCCGTGGTGTAATGGTTATCGTCGTAGGAAATGGACACGGCGACACGAGTTCAAATCCTGAATGAGACTGATTGCATTTCATATAGCACTAATACCCTTGGGAAAGGTATGAATCCAATAATTCTCCCTCCAGCTATGGGTAAATAGTAGGGCATGCTATGTTCTTCAGCCTTAGTGAGGCAACTAGTCTAGGAGAAGGAAAACTCTGAATTCAAACCTGTTAAACTCCGCTTAAAAAATCGACCTTGTGTCATATCCTGTCCGAGAGGAGGGGTTGGGTAAATATGATGAGGTACTCCACATTCTCTAAAGCTTCCGCATGAATAAAACTTCACCATCAGGTTGTTTTGTGTCTTATACAGGATACTCATAGGGGTGGGGTCTTACCCCTCAACAGAGAAGCAGTCAGTGTATTGTACAGCCCCAGCCCCCAAAATTAGAGTTCTAATAGATAAACCAGATTAGACAGAAAATAAGATTAAAATCGACGAAATGAAACAATCAATAATTAGAGTATTCACTAGGGTGATTAATACTAATCTCAAAGAGAGACCGCATCTAAAAAATATAAAATGACCAAAACCACCTAAAGCGGATAAAGATAGAAAACTACGTCACAGATTATCTTCTACAAGACTTAAAATCAAATCTTACGATTTTTAAATGAAATAATTCGTGGGACTGTTACAGCAATAAAGCCAGTTGTAACACTATGTAGGTGGTCCGCCAAGCAGACGATCCCTTTGTCTGTTTTGGCGCGAAACCAGACAAAGGGTTTTGGACTCGAGATCTCGGGTGACCGGAAGTAGGAAGAGAACGCCGGTCAGAGAGTGAGACAAAGGAGCTCGAGGAAGGAGTTGGCGAAGGGTGACGCGAGTGACCAGTCGACACCGGAGCAGAGAGACCAGTCGGATGAGATGATGTCCAGAGCAGTGAGGGAAGACGAGTCAAGATGAGTCGGCATTCCAGTAGCGTTGTAGAATTTTCGCTAGACACGTTAGTCTACATATGCACAATGTCACATTACTTCCCTTCTGCACTTGAGTTAAGCCAAGCATATTGTTCGTTTGTTCTTTTTTCTACCGCTCCCTCGATTGTATTTCTTGCAGCGGTAAAGAAATGTGCGATGCTCCTATCGGAACCACTAGTTGATCACCGGTCGTAAAGTGAAATGGTTCGAAGAGGTTGACGTATCGGGGGATCGAGGGGGTAACGTTACACAGTAACAAAAGCAAATAACGAAAATAGCTTTAAACAACCCAAATGGAAAAGAAGGATACAAAAAGAAAGAAAGAAAAACAGAGGAAAAATACCTCTACTTGATGAAATGGAGAGGTGTCCTCGTGGTGTAATGGTTAAAGCGATGGACTCCGGAATCGTAGTAAGCGAGTTCATACCCCAGTCGCGCTATTACGTTCACTTTCGGGCAAATACCCTTGGGAAAGCAATGAACCCCCTTATCCTCCAAGCTATGGGTTAAATAGTATCACTACTGTTTTTCTATAAGAATAGCTTTGGTATTAAATAACCTACAAAGGTTGATATGCCATTAAACAAAGAAACCAAACCAAACCAAACCAAACCCTAATGAAATGAGTTAGTCAAAGTGAAAACTAGGAAAACAAGAGAAATTTAAAATGAAATTACAAAGGAAAAGATCCCGATAATAAAAGAAAATTTGATAAAAAAAAAAAATCCAACGAAAGCCCCAGTGAATCTGAAGATATGAAAAATGAACAAAATTCTTTAGACCCGACAAAGTATTTCAAAAGAACCTAAAAGGTTCTATCGAGAAATAGGAAAAGAAACAATAAATGAAAAGGAAACCCGTAGGATTGAAAAAATGAAATCATGCTGGAGTAATATTGGGAGCCATAAGAAATCATATTGATGTAATGAATATGCATACAACTGAGTAACCCCTCACAATGTCCTGGATATGAGACTAAACCATCCAGTAATGCTGAAGCTTTTAGGAATGTGGAGCACCCTTTCATTGCCATTGCTCCCAGGTCCACTCTGGCCCGGAGTGGTAGCACCTGATAGGGCCTTATCTATGGGTTAAATAGAACTAACAGCATATTTATGCTAAACTGAACTGTTTGACTAAACTGAATAGCTTGACATAGATTTGTTTTTAACAATCAAACCGTACTTACATTTAAACTGCTTATGCT
This sequence comes from Sepioteuthis lessoniana, assembly GCA_963585895.1. Taxonomy (NCBI): domain Eukaryota; kingdom Metazoa; phylum Mollusca; class Cephalopoda; order Myopsida; family Loliginidae; genus Sepioteuthis; species Sepioteuthis lessoniana. The sequence goes on from OY757919.1 coordinate 13,744,142, forward strand.
AAAATAAATTATTTAAAATAGAACTGTTTTTTTACATTGAAACTGTATTTACACTAAACTGAATTGTTTAACATTTAACTGTTTTGACATTTAACTCAGCGTAAACAAAATCTGTACTTATACTAAACTAAATTAGCTGAATTAGAACTGCTTGACAAAACTGAATAGCTTGAAATAGAAATATTATTCACAATTAAACTGTACTTACATTTAAACTGCGTACTTATGCTAAACTGAATTATTTGCAATTGAACCGTTTTTTACATTGAAACTGTACTTACACTAAACTGAATTGCTGTACTTACACTAAACTGAATTGTTATATATAGAACTGTTTTGACATTTTACTGTGTAAACAAAATCTATACTTACACTAAACTGAATAAGCTGAATTAGAACTGTTTGAATAAACTGAATAGTTTGAAATGGTAATGTTTTTGACAATTAAACTGCGTACTTATCCCAAACTGAATTGTTTGAAATAGAACTGATTATTTACATAAAAATGGATTTGGCGTTAAATAGCCTACAAAGGTTGATATGCCATAAAAACCAACAAAGCATAAACCATCATCCGCCTCACAGTAATATGATTGGCTGGTGTCATCCATTAATATAGACCAATGTAGAGGTACATCGTCTACGTCTACGATTATCCAGTGTCGGTACGAACACACGTCTAGTACCAGTATGATTACCTACCTGATCAATTGTACTACCCCTGTTACAACAGCCAAACCATTCAGCTACTTCGATTAAATATATCCCTTCCCGGGACATATCACATATAATAAACAAGCAAGTGAGGTGAAAATATAGAAGATACTCATAAACTTATGAACTACAGATGTACGAAGACATAATAAAAGAGATTATAAGTACATTAAACGCACACATTAATGAAAGTCACCTTGAATAGATAAAATTAAAAAATTTTAACTCCTCCGCTCATTAACTAAGGAAAAAACTTATTTCAGAAACCATAAAAGAACTTGCAAAAATGACTGATTGGCTCATGGATGAAATAACATAACTACGACAAAAAACAAAAGACAGCAAATGCAAAAAATTACCGACCAATTACCTTCCCACAACAAATGAAATGATAACATCGATTCTAAAGAATAGAATAGTGGTTGGTTGCTTGGTTGCTAGGTTGGTTGGTTGGTTGGTTTTTATGGCATATCAACCTTTTTAGGCTATTTAATGCCAAATCCATTTTTATACAAATAATCAGTTTTATTTCAAACAATTCAGTTTAGCATGAGTACACAGTTTAATTGTCAAAAACATCTCTATTTCAAGCTATTCAGTTTAGTCGAACAGTTATATTTCAAACAATTCAGTTTAGTATAAAGAGAGATTTTGTTTACACGCTGTTAAATGTCAAAGCAGTTCTATTTCAAACAACTCCTTTCATCGTAAGTACAGTTTCAATGTCAAAAACAGTTTCATTTCAAATAATTCAGTTTAGCATGAGTACACAGTTTAATTGTCAAAAACATTTCTATTTCAAGCAATTCAGTTTAGTCGAGCAGTTCTATTTCAAACAATTCAGTTTAGTATAAAGAGAGATTTTGTTTATACGCTGTTAAATGTCAAAGCAGTTCTATTTCATACAATTCCTTTTATCGTAAGTACAGTTTCAATGTCAAAACAGTTCTATTTCAAACAATTCAGTTTAGCATAAGTACGATTTCAATGGAATGTTAACCATCTAGGGTTATTATATTCTTTGAAAAACTAAGAGTAAATCACATTTGAGATTGTTAAAGATTATTTTTTATCATTTCAACCAGAAATCTATTCATGAGAGTCATACTATTAAAATGATTTCGTTTATTTTTATGGCTGATTTTCATTGGTTTGAAATTACTTGTTATTTTTTCTTCGTGTAACATTATTATGAACACTGTTAATAAAATTCATCATAATGGTTCAAGACGGAATTTTAGGTCCAACCAAAGTCTAGGACAAATGACTTGTTCAGAGAGAATTTTTATTGCGTTGACTTGTGAGAATAACTCTTCTGGTTGAACCTAAGAACACTTTCTCCAAGTTACCACTGACATATATATATATATATATATATATATATATATATGTGTGTGTGTGTGTGTGTGTGTGTGTGTGTGTATGTGTGTGTGTGCGTGTGTGCGTGTGAAAAGTTGGTGAATCAGTACAGAAGACAGAAATAAATATAAATTGGATGTTGACGGTTTGTAGAGCACTCGCTCCGCAGAGCAATAACTAGAATTGGTAAACAGGAAATTCTAAAAGAGAGCGCCATTAAAACAGGAAATACTAAAAGAGGCCGCCATTATAACAATCATAGAGATGTCGGATAAAGCCACTAGGTGGCTTTCAATAAAGAAACCAAACCCATGGATAATTGCAGCGGTAATGGAAGTTGGAAAGTTAAAATTACAAGGGTAACGTATATCTAAAAATGTTTTTATTTGACAGGTTTATCGAACACCCAGTGAGTATCAAATTCACTTCCAAATTATACCAAAAACCTCACATTTAGTCAAGATTCAAACAAGTGGTGATAGTCTTACTCGAACAAAAGCGCAAGTACACAGAAAATTCCACAGAAAAAAAGGAAACCTTTAATTAAATAAACTGTTAATAAATATGCAAATTATTTAATTAACTACACTGTACACAATGAAGTCAATATTAGCGAATATCATTTTAGAACCGAGGCACACCGTCTTTATCAGCTCCTCAGAGAAATAATTAATAACGTAGTTAGCAGAGAATAATCAATCAATTTATTTAATAATTACTTGACATGAATCGATTTCCTAAGTCTATTAACGAATAGAGGCAGATCCAAATAACCTATCACACATTGCAACAAATGAGAGTGTGTGTATGAGATTTCTGCAGACTCCATGTTGAACAAGGCAACAACTCTCTCGCACCATGTGGTGCTATAGTTTCAGTAGCAAGTGAATTTTTAGGAGAGGTAGGAAGAGTATGTTACGATACGTTCTCAAGATTAATCTGTTTACCTATCAACAAGACTAAAGATTCCGTCTACATTGGACCTCCGAGTCTGGTGAATCTACGACCAGCAATTGTTCGAAATAGAATTGTTTTCACATTTAACTCTGTGTAAATAAATGACTGTTTAATTGAATCGTTATTGATACATAGCAATACTTGGAGCCATTCAAATTTGTTGATTAAACTGAATATTTTGAAATATAACTGTTTTTAACAGTTAAACTGTGTACTTATGCTAAACTGAATTGTTTAAAATAGAACTGTTTTTAATAGTTAAACTGTGTACTTATGCTAAACAGAATAGTTTGAAATAGAACTGTTTTTAACAGTTAAACTGTGTACTTATGCTAAACTAAATTGTTTGAAATAGAACTGTTTATAAGTATAAAAATGTATTTGGTATTAAATAATCTACAATGGTTGATATGATATAATTAATATTTAACAGTTATCTTCTTCAAAAAATTGTACGTTGGATGAGCTCCAAAACTGAAAGTACTACGTAATTATTAAATTGCCAGTTAGATTGGAAATTTCTTTATTCTCCAAGATATTTTGATTGCAATGCTCTAACATACTTATGATTAATTATTCACAAATATTATTATTATAGTAATTTTACTCTTTGAAAGTTTTACATAGCAGTGTTTGCTGGTGGACTTACACTGGAGTCTCTTCAGCAAGTCTCTTCAGGGCTCCATGCCTCTTCTCAGTATCCATGCCTATCTCAGCAATGCGATGATTGGAATGGTCTTTATTCTTCCACCGATTTTTCCGTTCTTCCAAGTCTTTGGGGACCGTCCGAAGCACACCATTTACAATTGGTATCACCGTTACTCTCATATTCCACAGCTTATACTACAACAAAGACAACAACGCTGAAACAACAATAAGCATAATAAATTACTAGCCCACATTGGGGGAATGGAAACAAGGCTACAGAAGAAAAAAAACGAAAAGAGGGAGTTATATTATCCAGAATTCGTATTGGTCATACAAGGACAACATATTTCTTACTTACTTGAAGCAAAGTAACAACCAAAGAGACATGCATGCCAAACCAAATACACTGGGAAACACGTTCCTATTGAATGTACCGACCTGGCCCATATAAGAGAAAACCTTTCATAGTGCAAACGACATGAAGGAGCTGTTCCGAAATATTGAAATGAAAAATATATGTAATGTCATTCCGAAAAGTGATAAATATATACAGAAAAATCTTAAAGAAATTTCAACAAAACCAAATTTCTCCGACAAACTGTTCCTTTACAAGAAATACTGCAACAAAATCTGATACTTTTCACAAACTGTTCCAAGAAATAAGGACTCTTATTACTGCTAACTGGGTCACTTCTTGTGACCTGATATTCATAATGTAGATATGAGAACAAATAGCTGGTATAGAGATTTTTTTTTAAATTACATGGATCGTACTTTTCCAGATGTGCTCTTAGTATAACGTTAACAATTGAATCGGTGACACAATTGATGTGGTTTTGGTTTGGTTTACTTGGTCGATAGCCCAGTCGCCAGGGGCTGTAGAATACATCGACTACATCTCAGCAGAGGGTAGGAATCCCCCTAACGAGTGACTCGCATATGGCACGAAACAATCTGATGGTGAGGCTCCAGTCTTTAAGCTTTGAGGAATGTGGACTTTGCTACTATACGATTCTCTACAAATAAACTTTCAATAAAACCGAATTCTTTCTACCAACCGTTTCCATACTCGTAAATTCCAACATAACAGACCTTTCCGTTTCCCCTGTTTTTAACTTGATTTGGCATTGGGGAGTTTTATATGACGTGAAACAAAAAGAAACAAACAAGTCCTCTGGCAAGATCTAAGTATTTATTTATCTTTTCGCTTTCTTTCATCTTTACTTTGTCGTCTGCCGGAACAGCAAAATCCACTAATCGCCAAGTTCTGTTTTTTCTTTTATTTTCTTTTTCTTTTTTCTTAATCGGCACTATTATTATAATTATTTACTCCTTCGAGAATTTTTCACACCAGCGTAAGCTGATGGTCTCCCACCGGAGTTTGAGTGACAGTGACTCGTCTCAAAACTCCAGGACTCTTCTCAGTATTCAGGCTGATCATAATGATTAAGATCTTCACTTGTCCTCTTATTTCCAAGTACTCTAGTTACTGTAGCAATCCTTTGGTAACTGTACCGAGTACACTAATCACAATTGGCATCAACGTCACTTTCATATTCCATAGTTTCTTCAGTTCTCAAGCAAGGTCCAGGTATTTATTTCTCTTATCACTTTCTTTCACTTTTACTCTGTGGCCTTTTGGTACAATAATGAGCATTAATGCGTATGTATATATATATATATATATATATAAATGTGTGTGTGTGGGTCTGTGTCTGTTTGTGGATGGGTGGCCGAAGAAGAGATCTTTTTTTCAGTATTTTTACCGGCGTCAGAGTGTCTAGATGGACCCCTTTGTCTATTTTGGTGCGAAGACCACACCAAGTGCTGCGCCCGCGAAAACCAGTGAGACGAGAGGAAGAACGTGGATCAGTCAGGAGTGAGACTCCGAAGTCGAAAGTCAGACATTCAGAGCTCAGGATGTGGGGTCAGAAAATTCTAGCCCAAGACGCTGGCCTGGACGGTCGGCTCTAAGACGTCAGTCCAGAGCAACTGGGGTGGTATAGAGTCAAGAGGTTAGACACGGAGCGGTGAAAACGATGACGAGATGGGTCAGCATCTTTGGTAACTGTGTAGGATTTTCGCTGAGTTCTCGCGATGGTCACACATAACAAATACACACAAAATGCGACTCTGTTGTTTGTTATTTTATCTTATAGTACATCCTGTGAAATGCCCACACGGCCGGGTTTGAGGAGTAACAACAGGGTCTACACCACTAGACGAACGGCCAAACCAACAAAACCCGGCGTGTGGTTTGTTTCATTCTGCAAGGACAGTGAAGTCCACAAATCAGCAGATTCTCTTTTTTCTTTTTTCGTTCTTTTTTTTTTTTTTTTTGTGACTATCAGTAGGCCTGGTTGTCTGGCCGAGATTAGGTGAACTGTTTGTATCAAAAATCCCAGAGACGTCTGAGTGTATCATTCTTCCGGACGGAATCTTGGTGATGTTCGTATAATTATTATTTACTCTTTTAGAGTATTAGCTGATGTTTTTTCACAGGAGTTTGAGTGACAGCAAGTCTCCTCAAGTCTCCAGGACTCTTCTCAGTATTCTGGCCGTTCTCAGTAATGCTGTCATTTGGATAGTCACTACCCGTCCGCCAACTTCCAAGTCCTCCAGGCCTTTTAATAATCCTTTAGTTATTGTGCCAAAAGCACCAATCACAATTGGTACAATCGTCACTTTCATGATCCACGGCTTTTTCAATTCTCTAGCAAGGTCGAGGTATTATTATTATATAATATTCTTATGTTACATGATGATCAAACACTTTATTTCTATTTTAATTGCAATTACTATGATGTGCCTTTTTTGATTGGAGGTGCCCGTGGTGTAATGGTTATCGTCGTAGGAAATGGACACGGCAACACGAGTTCAAATCCTGGACGAGACTGATTGCATTTCACATAGCACTAATACCCTTGGGAAAGGTATGAATCCAATTATTCTCCCTCCAGCTATAGGTAAATAGTAGGGCAGACTAGGTTCTTCAGTCTTGGTAAGGCAACTAGTCTAGAAGAAAGAAAACTCTAAATTCAAACCCGTTAAACTCCGCTTAAAAATTGACTTTGTGTCATATCCTGCCCGAGCAGAGGGGTTGGGTAAATATGATGTGCCTTTTTTTAATGTCAAGGAACCATATATTATTATAATAAAGAATTGTTCACTTTTATTTTCGACTTTATTTTTATATCAGCTTCTTCCTTTCTTATTTCTCATATTTCTTTCTTGCTTTGCATTTTGTTGTTTTAGTTGTAGTCGTTGCTGGTGTTGTTGCTGAATTCTTTTGTCCTCTTTTTTTTTTTTTATAACAACTTTACTTATCTATCGGCTCAGATTATTTTCAATTTGAATATCAGATACCGGAAGCCATGTACTTACCCATAAAAACTAATTTACCGAACGATATTTGCTCGTGAGAAGTCACAAGTCAATCCTTCCACTCAGGTTTTAAATGCTTCAATTCGACACGATGCTGGCGGCCATTTTCTTTTCTTTGTTTGTTTTTCGTGTACGTTGATGAATTCGCTAGGCATCGCCTTTTAGAGGTAATAGGAAATAATCCCCAAAGCAAGATATTCGCAGAAGGACATATTTCGTTAAGAGAAAATAAGAAGACAGACCCGCTATAAGTATTTGCCAACTGCCAACCGGTTTGTTTAGGTTTATTTTGTTTAATAGCATACTAACCTTTGTGGGTTATTTAATACCTTATACATCCTTGTAGAAGAACAGCAGTGATACTATTTAAACGATAACTGGAGAGGTAACGGGGTTCATAACTTACCCAGAGGCATTAGTCCAAAAGTGAATGTAATAGTGCAACTGAGGTTTGAACACGCTTACTTCGAGGCTGCAGTTCAGGTCTTTAGCCATTACACCATAAATGGTTGGTTTCTCTGATTAATGACTTATCAACCTTTGTGGGTTATTTAATGCCAAAGCTATTCTTCGAGAAGAACAGTAGTGGTACTATTTAACCCATAGCTAGGAGGATAAGGAGATTAACAGGTTTGAATTCAGAGTTTTCCTTCGCCTAGACTAGTTGCCTCAACAAGGCTGAAGAACCTAGTCCGTCCTACTATTTACCCGGATAAGATACGAAACAATCTGATGGTGAGGCTTCAGTCTTTAAGCTTTGAGGAATGTAGAGTTGCCCTTTATTGCCATTGCTCCCAGGTCCACTCTGATCCGGAGTGGTTGCACCTGATAGGATGAAAAGAACTTTTTGACATTAAAACTGAGTGCAAACAAATGACTCATGCTAAATTGAAATGTTTGAAATAGAACAGTTTGATCATTTAACTGTGTGTAAACAAACAACTGATATTTGATTGAATTGTTACTGATACATAATAATACTGCGAACCATTTGACTAATTGCAAATAAATATTGTTCAATCGAATAATTGATGTCAAATAGCAAAGCTTTTAATCACTCGATTGTTTGCAAACAAATGTTTAATATTGAATAGAATTATTAGTGCTCCATTGCAATAATTGAAACCATTTAACTGTGTAGAAGTAATTGGAATTCTAGTATACAAACAAATCAGTTCTGACTGATTTAAAAATGAAATTATCTACAAACTATTCAATCATAAATCATATATGTATATTTATCTTTTGACTTTACTTCATTTTCCTGAAACGGCGAAATTTTAATGATGACCAGTTAATTTTTTTCTTGTTAACTAAAATGATGTCTGGTCTTATGGCTGAGGTTTGGTGATCAATTTGTATCTCAAAGTCCCAGAGTATTTTAGGCATCTTCTTTTCTTTAAAAGATTTTGGTTTGAGCATATACCATTTGTCAGCAAGACCAAATTTTAATCTCTTGCACGATTCCCTGTGGATCACCTTTCTTACCAAGTCATGCCTTCTCTTGTGTTTTTTTGTGCCTTTTTGCATTATTCACTTATATAATTAACAGTTTAATCTATGTCGCCACATAACACCAGCGTTAGCTGATGATCTTTCACTGGAGTCTGAGGGACCACAAATCTCATCGGGGCTCTAGAACTCTTCTCAGTATTCTAGCCGATCTCTGCAATGCGGTAGTTTGGGTTGTCTCTACTTGTCCGCTTATTTCCAAGTCCTCTAGTCCTTGTACCAATCCTTTGGTGACTATACCAAGTGCGCCAATCACTATAGGTATCACTGTCTCTTTCATGGTTCAGTTATTATTGTTAATATCGTTATTATTATTTTTATTCCCTTTGTGCATTTTCAATAGGAGTCGGAATGAGAGTATTCCCCTCAGCTCTTTAGAACACGTCTCAGTATTGTAGCCGATCTTAATCATGCTGTGGTCAGGGAAGTTTCGATTCTTACACGGATTTTCAGCTTTTCTATTCTCTTTTCGATGTTATTTGGGATTGTTCCAAGAACTCCGACTATTATAGGTATCACTGTCACCTTTATGTTCCATAACCTTCTCAATTTTCGGGCCAGGTCCAAAAAATTATCATGCTTCTCATTTTCCGTCATTTTTACCCTATGATTTTCCGAAACGACAAAGTTCACAAAATGATAAGTTATTCATCTTGCTAATTAAAACTATGTCTGGTCTTCTTGCTGGGATCAGTTGATCTGTTTTTTATCTGAGTCCCAAAGAATTTTCAAGGAAGAATACTGGACCGTGAATATACCATTGGCATGAATAATCAAAAGTCAGTCATTTGCATAATTCCCAGGGGATCATTTTTCTCACCCTTTCGAGCATATATCCTGAGTCAGTTATCTGTATTGTGAGTGGTTGATTGCCTCATATCTCCCCATAGCCTACCCTTGTTATTATCCGGAGATGTTTTGCTTCTAGCTTTAACATAATTGATTCTTATTATACAAGTTAACTTTTGCTATCTCGAATCCCAATTTTCTTTTCATTATATGCTATTATTTTTCCTTTGCTTCTTCAATCGCTTTTTCTTAATCTTTTTACGGGAATTCTTCCAAACAAGGGCCCTGTCAGTTGGGGTTTTAAAATACACCGACTGCTTCTCTGCATTGAGGTAACACCCCCACCTCGCCATCGAGTGTCCTGCGTATGACATTAAGCAATCTGATTGTAAGGCTTCAGTAATGCAGGAGCTTTGGGGAATGCGGAGCACCCCTTTATTGCTATCACTCCCAAGTCCACTCTGGCTCGGAGTCGTACCACCTGATAGGGTCCTTTCTGTGGGTCAAATAGGACTAAACTGGGTACTTAGGCTAAACTGAATTGTTTGAAATAAAACTGTTTATATGTATAAAATGGATTGGCATGAAATAGCTAACATTGGTTGATATGCCATAAAATTAAATCAATAAGAATTTATTTCTAAGAAAAAAATCAAGCTGACCACGTAAGGCACTTGATTTGGCCTGAGTAGAAAAGGGAGAAGTAATCGAAGAAAATGCTGCACTAAAAAGCGACTTCCTCTTTTTTGCCGAGAACTACTATTCAGACTCTCAGTACGAATTCGGGGACCGAACTGTAAAGGCACAAAAAACTTAAGCTAGCAGATGGGTTTCGTTACTTGCTTCTTGAATGGAGCTTCCCAAGAAAAAAAGTAAATTAAACGAAAGTCGACGACTCAAATTCAACCAAGTTAAACAACTGAAAGAAAATTCAACCGAGAATTCTGCTGAAAAGAACTTTATAGAAGACTCGCAATTAAATGAACTCTGAAACATTCGATAAAGAAAAAAAAAGGAAAGAAAAATAATCAAATTCAAAGAATTCTGGAATATTTCTACAAAACAAAAAAAAGAAAAGAAAAGTACTCAAATTCAAAGAACTTTATTTCCTGGAAAACTCTCTCAGATAAGTTTCCCGCAAATTGCACTAACATTTGCAACACTTTATCTTTTCTATTCCCTTCTTTTTCGTTTCTTTCGTATAAAATTCCTTTTTAAAAACTTTATTGTCTGTGTTATCTTTTCGAATCAGTATCCAGACTAAAAAGCTGCGGAACTTACTGTTTAAACTTATCATTTGAAATTACCGTTTAACATTGCACACTAAAACCCTCTAAAAACATTACCCAGTTAAATACTAAACTTGGCTTTAGTGTCACACATTTCTACAAATTTTAACCACCAAATTTTTCTTTTAAACCAAATATAACCAAATCTTCCAAACTATGGCCGGGCACGACCTGAATTTTTACGAAGCAATTAGAGAAAAAACTCGATAAGAACTATGCAAGGATGCTATGTCCTTGTCTTTAATTGGAATCATTTTGAGATGAGGCTTCTTAATCTGAGAATTAATTTTTTTTTTTATCTATTTATTTTTTATTGCGGACTTTTTGTCCTCATCTTGGTAGTTTTTTGTGTTACAAGACTCAGCATTCCTAACCGAGGTCGCGATAAATCACCTGAAGAAGGCCAGAGGTGAAATTTAGCCGAAACGTAGTGAAAGAAGAAACAACACAAAAAAACTACCAAGATGAGGACAAAAAGTTTGCAATAAATATAAAAGAATTAATTCTCATGCTATGTCCTGTTTTTAACAGATCCTGAAAGCCCACAAAACTACAACTGTACAGCCACTGGCCACCCATCTTACAAACCATCCAAGTTAGACGAACAAAACATGTTGGATACTGCTGTAGAACTTGGACACACCTGTACTGGCCGACCGGCAATGACTTATACTCATCGCTTCCGTGCGGTCAATGAATACTGGCGAGATCTGTCAAAAGCGGTGGACATAGGGACGAATAGCGAGAGAGAGTCAAGGAAATTAGTGCTATCAGCACTTTGATGATGATGATGATGATTTTAATTTTTGCTATCATTCACTACGTATGGAGCACCCAGTGAGAATTAAATTCACTTGAACGGTCTACTAGTTCTTTATACCATGCAAGACACCCAACGATTATTATTATTATTATTATTTTGTTCATTGAAAGTTTTTCCCATTGCTTTTACTGATGAGTTTTCACTGAAGTCTAAGTGACGACAAGTTCTCACAGTTTCCAGGACTTTTCAGACTATTCAAGTTAATTATAATAGTGCTGAGGTCTAGATAGTTTCAGTTCTATACATAATCTCCAGCTCATCCAGTATCTATTCCATGTACTTGAGGACTGCTTTTCTACTGGAATCTGAGTGACAGCAAGTCTCCCCAAGTCTCCAGAACTCTTCTTAGTATTTTCACCGAGCTTAATAATGCTGTCGTTTGTATGGTCCCTACTCGTCCTCTTATTTCCAAATACTCCAGTCCCATTATCTATTCTTTGGTGGCTGTACCAAGCGCACCAATCAAAATTGGTATCACCATTATTTTCATGTTCCACAGTTTTTTCAGTTCTCAAGCAAGATCTAGGTACTTTTCTCTCTTTTCGATTTCTTTCAGTTTTAACATGTGATCAGCTCGAACGGCAAAGTCCACTTTTTGGCAGGTTCTCTTTTTTCTTTTTTTCTTCTCTTTTTCTTTTTTTTTTTTTTTTTTTTTTGGCGTTGACTATCACTTTGTCTGGTCGTGTGGCCGAGATTAGGTGATCCGTTTGTATTTCAAAATCCCAGAGAATATTGGGCGTCTCATTCTCCAGGACAGATTCTGGGTTGTTCATATACCATTTTTTCGTATGGTCAAATTTAAACTTCTTGCACAATTCCCAGTGGATCATCTTTTCCACCAAGATGTGTCTAGCCTTATATTCTTTCTGTGTTAATTTGCTGTATTCGCTTATTATGTGATTGATCGTTTCGTCCCTGTCACCATATGATCTACATCTGCGATTTTGTCGCGTCTTGGCTATTCTTGCTTTGATATGGTTGTTCCTTATGGCGTTGTTTTCAGCTGCTATTTGGAGAGTCGGTTTCTCTCTTAAGGTTTCCTTTTCTTAGCCATATCCAAGTTTTCTCTTATAAGATTTCGCTTGTTTGTCGCTTGCAATGTCCAAACAGTTGCTTTTCTGTCCATTTTTTTTTTTTTTTGTTTTCTGTTGTTTTTTGTTTTTTCTGTTGATTCTTGTGCTGCCTGAATTGTTTCTGGTGGCTGTAATCAGTCTTCTTTTGCGCTGCTATTATTATTATTATATACGAGTTTTTCTCGCTAGTTGGTGGTTTTCACAGAGGTATTAGGAACAGTAAAATTCCTTTGGTCTCCGGCATTCTTCTAAGTATTCTAGCAGATTTTAACAGTGCTGTGGTCTAGATGGTTTAATTTCTTCCTCCGGTCTCCACTACCCATCGCCTAATTTCCAGTTTCTGTGGACCGTTCTAAGGGCTCCAACTACAATTAGTATAACTGCCACAGTTTTTTTCTCTCAGGCTAGATCCAAGTATTCATCTTTTTCACTTTCTTTTAATTTTATTCTATAGTCCGCTGGGACAGTTCGAATTAGTTTTTAACGGTACTCAACCATATGTAATGCGATTTTAAGATCGTTTCTGATGTTCATAAAGTACTTTGTGTTAAAATCTATTATTTGATAAAACTTACTTTCAAAAGTTCATCATCATCGTCATCATCATGTCGCAGCATATGCACGGATATCCCTGACCCTCTCTCGTTACCTCTCCCTATCGTCCAATCTTCCAGCAGGTCTTCAGGACTACATACCGTATCGGCATAGAGCTGTTGTATATAGGTTCTAGCCGATCATCCTGCCTTTGCTCGTCCATGTGAAGAAATCCACAAGAGTACATCCCATATGAGTTCGTCCCTACTTCTCCAACAGTGTCCCGCATGTCTGGTTCGTCTTAGATGGCTTTCGTGATGGGGTGTTAGGTGGCCGAACAGCTGCTGCTTTAAGGGGTGCTGTCTCCAGGACTTGTTCAATATTGCTCGCAGCATTTTTGTGTAGTTGCCGTCAAGCTTTTTCTCCATATGTTTAGTCAGCGTCCATGTAGTGCATCCATATAGCAATATCGATACGACCGCTGCTTGAAAAAAACAGCGTTTCATTTTATCAGTCAGGTCTGACTTCCATATGACCGATAGCCTATCGATAGCTGTCCATGCCTTTGCTAGTCACATGTTGATGTCTGTCTCGGTTAATGAGACACTGCATCCTAGGTAGGTGAACTTGTCATCTAGTTTCAGAGAGCTACCGTATAGTGTGGAGATGTCGCCTGTTTGATTAAAGCACATATATTGTGTCTTGTGTGCTTTGAAAAATTATTTAATTGCATAGAAAAAGAACTGGTAGTGTTAGATAACAATACTTGAAGTCATTTAACTGTGTTTAAATAGTACTATTAGTGTTAGATAGAAATACTTAAAACCATTTAACTGTGTGCAAACACATTAACTTTGGCTCGTTTAAAAAACAACGTTACCTTCAAACTATTTACTAAATCATATATATGTATGAATAGGATGTGGCATTAAATAACCATTAAGGGTTGATATGCCATTAAACCAAGTAACCTAACCTAACCAAAAATGAAGCATTTGTACCTGAATTCATTCACTTTCTGTGACATGAGCATCAATATTTGTGTTTGCTGCCGTATCACAATCTTCAAATTTTGAATTCAAAAATGAATACGTGTGTTCGTTTGAAGTCCTTTGTCGGCACTGCTGCGATGTTGTTCAGCAAGTAAATGCAAGTGGAATTTTGCTCATTACTTGAGAAAAAGATTTGTTAATATTGTTACTACAAAACCAGACTGGACAGAAAACAATCAAAAATCCAGTTCTCTCTCTAAGAATAAAGCCAGGCACAAAGAGAAAGTCCATCCTCTCACAAGACTTATTCTGGCACAAAGCCACAAGTAAGGGAGAATCCAAATATGTTCTTGTGTGGTCCTATGCTAGTCACGGTACTTGTGGGCTTAGTTCTCTGCCTACCAGATGCGTTTCCGACTTGTTAGTTTATCAACTCCTTCAGTGCCCATGCCGTGTTTGAAAGGTCTACAAATGGGGAATAACACAAATTATCCGGAACATCTTCCGACGGTTAGAGTGGTTCATGGGAACAAGTTGCCCGGATGTGAGCGACTCAAAGACAAGAAAAATCCTCCGTTATCAATTAACAACTATTTATTAAAACACAATTGTGTAACAATATATATACGCTCCCCCATGGGGGTTGAGCACCCTGGCAAAGGAATTGTCGGCCGCTGCTCGCATAATGCAAAGCTCTTGGAAAGAATTGAGCACTCTGGTAGCCGATAGGGTATAAAAATGTAAACAAACGGCTGCTGCTGCTGTTGCTAGATAAATACCTTAAAATTCCCTTAGCCAACGTGGTCCGCTTGTTGGCCGAGAGATCTCAGACTTAGTCTAACGTAAAGTTGGACGGGTTTCGATCCCGGCTTCGAGCGTCCTGCGTGTCTAGCCACACTGAAGAGTTCTGATAGAACGAAACAGTCTGTCTGTGGATGACAATATATATATATATAGCGACACAATTTCCATATATATATATGGTAATCGTGTCGCTTTTTGTTGTATTTGAGGGGCAGACAAATGAGGTATCTGACTGGTGCAGTCTTTCTATATTATTCAATTTTTCGGAGAGTCGGGCTTTTGCTGGAGAGGCTCAAGTTCTTGGGGAGATTTCTTTTCTTATTCTCTTGTCTTTAGTATGGACATCAGTTATCTTCTCCCTTCTAATCCTGAAAACATGTATTTTTCTAGAGGATTCCTCTGGAAACAAGCATTTCCGATTGGCTAGTGAATCACAGATCATTTCGTATTATTCTACTACATTTTGATTGGTTAACCAATCAAATACGCTGATCTAAGTCTGTTGGAAGAGTACCCCTCCCACGTATCATATTTTAATTGTTCATCCTATCAAACTACAATATAGGGGTTAGGTTAATTAAGGGCCCCAGCCCCCTCTTTATGGGGAAGCATATCTTCACATTGACCAAAACAAAGACCAAAGACCTGATTAATCAATCCAAAGATTTGGCCTTTTAATCCCAACAGGTGGGCAAGTGTTAGTTCGGGATGTCATGATTTAAAATAGATCATTGCACCAAGAAAACCCAATACCTGCCTACTTTTTGTTTTAACAATATGAAAGTTCGGTGAGCACTAATCCCTAGTTGACCTTTCAAAATGACTTTTAAATTTCTTTCAAAGTCAATAAGTTTGTTTTATATCTTTAAAAAAGGAAAATTACCTTTTCCCTAAATTAAAAAAAAACGCATTATGCCCTCCCTGAGTTTTTAGCTCCAGAGAATACCTCATTGTTATAAAAAGTAAGTAAAGTTGGCGACTTTCGTCGAGGCTCTCTTTTCAATAGCTACCACAACGAGGTGTAGGGGGGCGATACTCCATTTTCTAGATTACTCCACTTTACCCTTCGTACGTACCTTTATATATATAAGAAAGTAAGTAAAGTTGGCAACCGTAGTCGAGGGTGACCCGAAAGCTCCCTTTTCAATAGCTACCACACCGAGGTGTAGAGGAGGGCGCTACTCAATTCTTTGGACTGCTCCACTTTACTCTTAATCCTTACCTAATAATTGGTCCACTTAACCCTTGATCTTTACCTTATAATGGTACTTGATGCCACCTTGCTTAAGCAAGGTGGTATCAAGTACCATTTTTTGAAGTCTTTGGTATGACTCGACCTGGGATTCATATTGTTATACTAAGCCATTTACTGAAAGACGTACAAATCGTCTTCCCTTATTTTATTACTTGTATCTTTACAATTAAAATTTCAGTGACAGAAACTTTTCAAATTTTTGACAGTCTTTTCTTTCTCCATTCTTTCGCGGGGTTTTAATAAACCCAATCTCTATACGATCACCTTATCAACTGCTTTCAATTTTCAAATATTCATCGTTGCCAACACAAATTTCATCATTTGTCAAATTCTTTTTATCGATACAATATAGGAACCTATAACCAAAACAGCTATATTTCTTAAATTACAATATGAGCTGTTGATAAAAACGATAGGTTTATCATCATCATCATCATCTCGCGCCACCAATGCGGATCTCCTTGACCCTCTCCGTCACCCTTCTCTATCGTCAATCCATATTTACCCAACCCCTCTGCTCGGGCAGGATATGACACAAGGTCAATTTTTAAGCGGAGTTTAACAGGTTTGAATTCAGAGTTTTCCTTCTCCTAGGGTAAAAACCCAGTCTGCCCTACAATTTACCCATAGCTGGAGGGAGAATAATTGGATTCATACCTTTCCCAAGGGTATTAGTGCTATGTGAAATGCGATCAGCATCGTTCAGGATTTGAAATCGTGTCGCCGTGTCCATTTCCTACGACGATAACCATTACACCACGGGCACCTCCATCATTCTCTATCGTCAATCGCTTTCGGTAGGTCTTCAAGACTATATTCAGTATCGGCTCAGAGCTGTTGTATATAGGTTCTAGCTGGTCGTGCAGCCTTTGCTCATCCATGTGAAGGGGTCCACTGGAGTATGTCCCTTATGAGTTCGTTCCAACTTCCCCAGCAGTGTCCAGCATTTCTGGTTCGTCTAACTTTGATAGCGCAAAGTGAAATACAAACAGTTCTGTCCATGATTGGAACTTGGTTGGTAAAGTCCATGTTTTTCAATAATAATCAATAGGTCATCACGTCTCTAGATTCTAACGGCATACAGATAGACAACAGTTTTAGACACCAAACTGATTTTGAGAGATTTGAAAAAGTCAGTTGAGTCGAGTTCTGCCTCGGAGGAAGAAGGTTGATTTTCGAGGCCTTGTGTCGGGTGCCACACGTGTTGTGGGGTGCAGATGGAAAAGCCAGCATAGAAAGATTGTGCCTCTCTTCTTATGTTGAAAAACCTTTAATTTCAAAGGTAATAAAATAGTTTCGTATTTGAACTAAGAAGTCGTAAGTGTTTTTCGTGTTTCGGGATTCCTATGTTCTATGTATATATGTTATGAACATTCTATGTACATTTCACATATCTGCAACATGGGTATGGAACACTCGTAGCCTCGTCTATGATTGGAACTTGATTGGCAAAGCGCATGCTTTTCAATGATAATCAATAGGTCATCAAGTCTATAGATTCTAACGGCACACTGATATACAACAGTTTTAGACACCAAACTGATCCTGAATAGATAAATCAACTCGTTGTTACGAATTTGAAAAATACATACCGTATATACTTGAATAATGAACGACTTGTTCGCCAATGACCCGAGAGATCTGGGTTCAATTCCAGGTCGAGTCCTACCAAAGACTCAAAAAATGGAACTCGATGCTACCTTGCTTAACACTCAGCATTATAAGGTAAGAATCAAGGGTAAGGTGGAGCAATCCAGAGAAAGGAGTAGCGCCCTTCTCTACATCTTGATGTAGTAGCTATCAAAAAGGGAGCCTTCGGGTCACCCTCGACTACGGTCGCCAACTTTACTTTTACTAAGTCGTGTAATGTACAACCTATAATTTTTAACCACAAAAATGTGTTTTTTTATCATATCTTGTAAGTCATGAACAACCCCAAACTATTGGCTATGCTAACCGGCAAACATTTCTTCAACATCTAATGACATAAATAGAAAACATTCAAATACTTATATTTTAATCGTGTGAAAAAATAAATAAGATGTGTTAGATAGTAATAAAATAGTAGGACACCAATATGATGTTGGATAATTTGCCCAGTCGGCTGGGGCTGTAGAATACACCGACTGCTTCTCTGCAGAGGGGTAAGACCCCCCCCAACGAGTGTCCTGGATATGACAATAAACAATCTGATGGTGAGGTTCCAGCAGTGCTGGAGCTTTGGGGAATGTGGAGTACCCCTTCATTGCCATCGCTCCCAGGTCCACCCTGGCCCGGAGTGGTAGCACCTGATAGGGCCCTATCTATGGGTTAAATAGAACTAACAGCATACTTATGCTAAAATGAATTGAGTAAACTGAATAGCTTGAAATAGAAATGTTTTTGACAATTAAACCGTACTTACATTTAAACTGCGTGCTTATGCTTAACTGAATTATTTCAAATAGAACTGTTTTTCGACATTAAAACTGTATTTACACTTAACTGAATTATTACATATAACTGCTTGAATAGTTTGAAATGGAAATGTTTTTGACAATTAAACTGTGTACTTACGCTAAACTGAACTGTTTTCAATAGAACAGATTATTTACATAAAAATGGATTTGGCGTTAAATAACCTACAAAGGTTGATATGCCATAAAACTAACAAACCAAACCAAACCATGTTGGATAATATTGATATACGCTTAGTTTTGTTTGGTTTGGTTCGGTTTGATTCCATTTTTATGCATATAAACAGTTCTATTTCAAACAATTCAGTTTAGCACAAGTACAAAGTATAACTCTATTTAACCTATAGACAGTACCCTCTCAGGTACTACCACTCCGGGCCAGAAGGGACCTTGGAGCAATGGCAATAAAGGGCTACTCCACATTCCCCAAAGCTACAGCATTACTGGAGCCTCACCATCAAATTTGTTTCGTGCCCTATCCTGGACACTCGTTGTGGGAGTTTTCCCTCTCTGCAGAAAAGCAGTCGGTGTATTCTGCAGCCCCAGCCGACTGGACCATATACGCTTGGAGCCTCGTCTATGATTCGAACTTGATTGGCAAAGTTCATGTTTTTCAATGATAATCACGTCTCTAGATTCTAACAGCAAATTGATATACAACAGTTTTAGACACCAAACTGATCCTGAATAGATAAACGAACTCGTTGTTACACATTTGAAAAATACATACCGTATATACTTGAAAATGAACGACTTCATGTAATGTACAAGCTACAATTTTTAACCACAAAAACTTATACCACTGTCTGGGTCTACATAGCTATGTGATATTACGGACGGGCGCCGTCATTGAATTGCGGCGGTCTCAAGGTTGGAGAATGTTCGAGCACATCAGCTGTCATCAGTTATTAGGTACATAGGTCTGACGATAAAAAATGTCACGAACCTCGCTCGTGCAGGCATAGTGACCTGTAGAGTTCAAGCGTGATTTTAATATAATCACGCGTGAACTTTCACGTGCTGCACTACTGTTCCACTGGTGATCATCGAACCTTTGGGAACCTTCGAATTGATCCATCAAATCGCTATATAAGAAAATCAAGTAGCGAGATTTTGGCAGTTCAAGGCAAGTTTCCAAACAGGTTTCAACAGAGGTGCACGACGCCCCGACCCATGTCATACCCCAGCCTGTCATAGCAAGCTGACTAATGTGATAAGTATCAACAGGCCGACGATAACAACGCCGCCGTCATCGCCAAGAAGAGGAAAGTGAACCTTTTCTACGTATGTTAGCTGAAGTGCGCGGTGGGAAAGGGTGATACAGAAAGAAGATGTTTGATAGCGACAAACAAAAAGAGAAGGCGAGGAAGAACGCTATTGAACGAACTTTTTTGACAACAGTCCGCTGTAATCCCCAAGAATAAAAGCGACTACTATTTTCTTCCTTGAGATCCAAGTTTTCAGTGTTTCTTTTCTGCGAATTCATTTTTTTTTTTTTTTGACACAAAGTTTTAATATTTTTTTGGTCCGATGTTACAGCAACAGACAGTGACAAGGATGACAAAATAACTGGTAACTAGGGAAACTGCATGTTTTTTTTTTTCCAGAATACCTTCTCTTAGACTTTTCCTGTCAAAGGATATCTACAAGTCAGCAGAGGTTTGATGCTCGAGCTTCATTCTCTTGTTTTGATTTCGGACTTAACTTTGCCGAGAAAGGTTCCCTTTACCACGACTTTGTCATTTGATTGGAACCCTTTCTACCCTTGCCCAATCGGCTGGGGCAGTAGAATACACCTACTGCACCTCTGCAGTGTAAGAACCCCCTCTAATGAGTGTCCTGGATATGACATTAAACAATCTGATGGTGAGATTCCAGTGATGCTAGAGTGTTGGGGAATGCGGAGCACCCTTTCATTGCCATTGCTCCCCGGTCCACTCTGGTCCTGAGTGGTAGAACCTGATAGGGCCCTATGTATGGGTTAAATAAAACTAACGGCATATTTATACTAAACTGATTTGCTTGAATTAGAACTGTTTGACTAAACTAAATAGCTTAAATAGAAATGTTTTTGACAATTAAACTGTACTTACATTTCAACTGCGTCTTATGCTAAACTGATTTGTTTGAAATGGAACTGTTTTTGACATGGAAAATGTACAAAACTGAATTGTTTACTATAAAACTGTTTTTACATTTAATTGTGTGTAAAGAAAATCTATACTTATACTATACTGAATTAGCTGAATTAGAACTGTCTGAATAAACTGAATAGTTTGAAATAGAAATGTTTTTGACAATTAAACTGTATATTCACCCTAATCTAAATTGTTTGAAATAGACTGATTATTTGCATAAAATGGATTTGGTGTTAAATAATATACAAAGGTTGATATGCCATAAAGCCCAAAAAACCGACCAACCTTGCTACTCAACAAAAGACATTTTAAATATTTGCATGACATAACGTTCTCCATTTTTTTTTTTTTGTCCCATCCTTTTTTGTCACATCTTTTCCCAATTCAAATTACCCGTTTTTAATCGTTTCTTTGGTGTGATCGTTTGAAGAGTACCGGACGAACGGGCCCTAACATCCTTTTATTTTTTAAATAATTTGTTCTCCCATATACATATGATTCCAATATCAGTTTGTTTATATAGTTTTTCTGTACCAAAAACTTGATTAAATATATATATATATATATATATATATATATATATATATATATATATGTGTGTGTGTGTGTGTGTGTGTGTGTGTGTGGAGAGAGAGAGAGAGAGAGAGAGTTATTCAGAAGAATCGGTGGTTCATCAGATATTATACATAAAATATATTCTCAAAGAGAATTTACTCTAACTTAGATAGATAGATAGATAGATAGATAGATAGATAGATAGATAGATAGATAGATAGATAGATGGATTTCATTCTTCGTCCGGTTGAGAACTTTTCAGCAACCCCTTTTAGAAAAATAGATTTACAAAGACAAATGAGAAGAGATAGATAGATAGATTGATAGATAGATAGATAGATAGATAGATAGATTGATTTCATTCTTCGTCCGGTTGAGAACTTTTCAGCAACCCCTTTTAGAAAAATAGATTTACAAAGACAAACGAGAAGAGATAGATAGATAGATAGATAGATAGATAGATAGCATTACTCATTAGTGATAAAAATTATCAAAGGAAAGTTTCTTATTTTTGCAATTAAAAACTTCGAAAGAAATTGGACTCATATCTTCAGATCACTTTTGATTGGACAGTACCACAAATCGGAGGAGGAGATGCGCCGGGAGAAGAGGGGGGGGGATACTGTAAAAACTCAACTCCATGGTGATGAAGATTGAAAAGAAAAAGGAACAGATAATTCGATCGATAGGAGAAATCAGATCGATTGACCTCGTCTCAAATCACATCGGCAAAGATAGTTCTTAAGTTGATCGGTAACAGCGTAACGATGGCAGAGTAATAAGAAGCACAAGTCAGAGAAAAGGATTTAAAAAAAGAAAAAAAAAAATGAGGTTTGTAAGAAAGAAAGGAAGGAAGGAAGGAAGGAAGGAAGGTTTTTGTTTTGTCTTTTGTTTTTTTTTTTTTGTTGTTTTTTTTTTTTACAGAGAAAGGTAACTGAAGATGCAACCATCCTATATTCACCAACTTAATCAAACCTACAGTCTCTCTCTCTCTCCCTCTCTCTCCCTCTCTCTCTCTCTCTCTCTCTCTCTCCTTTCTTTGATCTTTTTCTCTGCGACGTTTCTCTCTAGCACCACCTTCCGATCTCTCTCTTTCTCTCTCTCTCTCTCTATCTATCTCACTCTCTCTCTCTCTCTCTCTCTCTCTCTCTCCTTTCTTTGATCTTTTTCTCTGCGACGTTTCTCTCTAGCACCACCTTCCGATCTCTCTCTTTCTCTCTCTCTCTCTCTATCTCTCTCACTCTCTCTCTCTCTCTCTCTCTCTCTCTCCATTCTTTGATCTTTTTCTCTGCGACGTTTCTCTCTAGCACCACCTTCCGATCTCTCTCTTTCTCTCTCTCTATCTATCTATCTATCTATCTCACTCTCTCTCTCTCTCTCTCTCTCCTTTCTTTGATCTTTTTCTCTGCGACGTTTCTCTCTAGCACCACCTTCCGATCTCTCTCTTTCTCTCTCTCTCTCTCTCTCTCTATCTCTCTATCTCACTCTCTCTCTCTCTCTCTCTCTCTCTCTCCTTTCTTTGATCTTTTTCTCTGCGACGTTTCTCTCTAGCACCACCTTCCGATCTCTCTCTCTCTCTCTCTCTCTCCTTTCTTTGATCTTTTTCTCTGCGACGTTTCTCTCTAGCACCACCTTCCGATCTCTCTCTTTCTCTCTCTCTCTCTATATCTCTCTATCTACCTCTCTCTCTCTCTCTCTCTCTCTCTCTCTCTCTCTCTCTCCTTTCTTTGATCTTTTTCTCTGCGACGTTTCTCTCTAGCACCACCTTCCGATCTCTCTCTTTCTATCTCTCTCTCTCTCTCTCTCTCTTTGCTTTTTACTCGTCTCTTTGATTTTTTCCCTCCTACGTTTTCCCTACATAAAGCCCTACCAAAGTTACCCTAAAACACCTTTCCCCATCACTCTCTCTCTCTCTCTCTCTCTCTCTCTATCTATCTATCTATCTACCTATCTATCTATCTCACACACTCTACCTCCCTCTCTTTTTCTCGCTTTTTCCCTCTCACTCTCTTTCTTTGTATCGCTCTCTTTTTTCAATATCTCTTTCTCTCTTTCTCTCTCTCTCTCTGGTTTTTACTCATCTTTTTGATATTTTTACATGCAACGTTTCTCTCTTACACCTCCTCCCGGCCTCTCTCTCTCTCTCTCTGTCTCTCTCTCTCTCTCTCTCTCACCCACACATTCTCTTTCTATCTTTCTTTCTTTCTTCCTTTCTTTCTACCTTTTACTAATCTCTTTGTTTTATCTTTTCTAAGTTACATTTTTCACTTGCCCCCACTCCCAACCTTCTTCTTCTTCTTCTTCTTCTTCTTCTTCTTCTTCTTCTTTAAGTCTATCTTTCTATCTCGTTCTCGCTTTGCATTTTACTCGTCTTCTCGCTTGACTTTTTCGCTTCTTTTAACAGTATATTACTTGGAAACCCTTCTCTCTCTCTCTCTCTCTCTCTCTCTCTCTCTCTCTCTCTCTCTCTCTCTCTCTCTCTCTCATTCTTTTTGTCTTTTGCCTTCTATTTTTTACTTGTCCTCTTCTTTTATCTCTTTTACCTCACCATTATTTCTTTCTGTCTGTCCATCTGTCGGTCTGTCTCTGTCTCTGTCTTTCTCTCTCTTTCTCTCTATCTATCTCTCTCTTTCTCTCTCTCTCTCTATATATATATACGAGGTGCATACGATAAGTTTACAGACTATTTTCGTATGGGCACTTTTATTGACTGTACACACAGAAAACTCTAGTCCCCTTCGAAGTAATCTCCTCTGGTTGCAATGCCCTTCTTGTACCGTTCCAATAACTTATGGAAGGCCCCATGGAAGTCCTCTTGTGTGAGCGTGTCAATGACCTTTGTCACAGCCTCTTTAATCTCCTCAATTATCTCATAACGACAGCCTCTGAGCTTAGGGAATAACCAAAAGTCACAGGGAGCAATATCTGGACTATAGAGAGGCTGATCAAATGTCTTGATGCCCATCTTGGTCAAATAGTCTGTGACAAGGATGGAGTTGTGGACTGGTCTATTATCCTGCTGGAAATGCCACTGACACGATTTGAAGAGTGCTGGCCTCTTCCCTAGGAATCTCTTCCTGAACTCCCTTAAAGCCTCAACAGAGTAACCCTAACCCTAACCCTTTGGCCAATCAACTATGGTCTATTGACTCCCTTACTCTTCCCACACCTCTCATCATCCCTCACAGACTCCGTGCCTTCCTTGAATCTCTTATGCCACGCAAAAACTGATGCTCGATTCGTGCAAGATGCTCAAAAAGCAGTTTGAAGCATTTCATACGTTTCTGTGGCATCATTTTTTTCCAAGTTTAAGACACAATTTTATTACATATCGTTCTTCTAAAGTGTCAGATTGACTTTTTGAAATTCGCCAGCTGTGACAATCACGCTTTAGTAGAGTGTATTCCAGTTCCTGTTGTAGCTGTTCATTTAAACCTGAAATCATAAAGATTGGTCAGTCATATCATAAGATGTATAGCAATAACATACTGAATTTTCAAGAGACTACGACTATTTTAAATGCCAATACGAAAAAAGTCTGGAAACCTATCGTATGCACCTCGTATATATATATAATTTGCTTCATTTGTTTGTGTTGTTGTACGCTTATTGCCTATGTACTACCTGTATAATGGCAGCCCAGTCGGCTGGGGCTATAGAATACACCGACTACATCTCCGAGGAGGGATAAGACCCACAACCAACTGTGCGTAAATCAATGACTGATATTTTAGTGATACATAGCAATAATTGAACCCACTTTACTGTATGCAAACAAATGAGTAATGTGGAGTTGAATTATTAGAGCTAAAAAACAGTACCTGTAATCATTTCATTGTCTGTAGTAATTATAATTATCTGAGTTAGATAGAAATATATGAAACTATTTAACAATGGGGAAAAAAGAACTCCAGCAAATGTTATCTACAAGATGTGTTGATAAATCATATATATTTAATCTATATATATGGACAGGATTTGGTATGAAAAAACCTACAATGGTTGATATGTCATAAAACCCGACCAAACCAAGTCATATATATTTAATATATATGTATAAAGAGAATTTGGCATTAGATAACCTACAATGGTTGATATGCCAAAAAGCCCTACCAAACCAAGTCCTATATATTTAATATATATGTATAAAGAGGATTTGGCATTAAATAACTTAAAATGGTTGATATGCCATAAAACGCGACCAAACCAAATCATATATATTTAATATATATGTTGTTATGCCATAAAACCCGACCAAACCAAGTCCTATATGTTTAATATATATGTATAAAGAAAATTGGGCATTAAATAACCGACAATGGTTGATATGCCATAAAACCCGATCAAATCAAATCATACATATTTTATATATATATATATATGTATAAAGAAGATTTGGCATTAAATAACTTACAATGGTTGATATGCCATTAAACCCCAGTCAAACCAAATCAAACCGGATAATCTACATGGAATTTGGCATCCAAACCCCTTTCACCTCAAGAAGTGTTTAATGACATTGGGGGGGGGGGATATAAGAACATAAGAGCACTTTACCCCGGCCCCAAGGTTGCCTGAAATGTTTCCACATAAAATTTATCAGGAAGATCTAATTCGTCCAGGGAGCAAATGAAATCCACATCTGTAGGAGAGTCTCCTCACGAGATGACCTGAAACTTTTGAGGGATAATGAATCAAAAACCTCTCATTCTACTTATAGACACCTCGTTTGATCAATAAATTTTGCAGAAATTATTCCCTTGATTTTAGGGAGTGTTTTGTGTGCGTGAGAGTGCGTGTGAATTCAGGTGTCTTGATAAGATTTTTATACGTAGAATCTAACAGCATGATGTATAGTTTGTGAAATCAAAAACTGACCCAAGATTTCCGATTATTTCTTAATTTCATACTTATAAAATTTTTACCCGTGTAGTTATTGGTCGACGCCTATGATTTTCCTAAAAATGAAGTCTTCGACTAATATGAAAGTATCTATTGATTTTGTATGTTTGAATAGTCTAATGTTTCATGTAACCTCCCTGATGGAATACACTTATACACACTCTCACACACAAATATATATATATATATATATATATACACGAGTGTATTCATATGATGACGTCCCACCAGATGTTGATTTTTTTAACCAGTGGTATCTAAGTACACCCCACCGATGGAATAATTGTCTTCAAAAATATTTTTTTGCATTCCATGACAGTATCCGGTTGATAAGATTCATTACTGCTACATGATAAGCAGGTTCTTTTTTTCCTTTTTTAGAATAACACCTTCCTCTGGGTCTATTAATATCCTCAAACGGTTTGGTAACTCTACATCCAACCATTTTGGTTGACTATTGAGGACAGACATACAAACATTCGCACTTTGTTTGTATAGATAGGTTTTGTATTTCCTTGCTCCTTGCCTGTCAATATTCACGGTCTCGTCAACGCATAGAATAATTCCACCTGTCTCAGTCGGAAGCATCTAAGCTATCCCCATAAGCCGCTACTGTGGTAAAGTTTTTAAAAAACAACAAAAAAAACCCGCCTATTCGAGTTTCTTATAAAAATGTTTATATCGATTTAGCAAAGTGTGAAGAAAAGTTAGAGTATATACCATTTCTTTCTCCGACACACACACAAACATATACATATATGGCGGGGAAAGAAAAGTTAAAAAATATAGCCTTTCTTTCCAACCTAATGGTGTGTGTGTGGGTGTGGAGACTAGAAAGAAATGTTAAAATATATATAATTTCTTTCCAATCAATCAATCAATAGATAGATAGGTAGATATTCGAAAACACAAAATGAGTTTTTCAGGTGTGCTTGTGATTTTAGTTTAAGAAATAGCACTAGAAAACACAAATACTTCCACCCTCCGTCGGGTTGTAATATATTAACGTGACCTGCGGGTGTGAATACGGCGGATGTTGCTAACAGATAGATTGATAAGACCGGTGTGATCACCGAAATGTCATCATGACCACAGGTGCTGTGTATCAGAGGATGTTGACACAACTACATCCGCACAATGATAATATCAACAAGGTGATTGCCGAAATGTCACCATGCCCACAGTTGTTATGAATACGGTGGATGTTGAAAACAGGTGCATCCGGTTGAAGATATCGGAAAATCACCTGAACGGTGGGCGTGGTTGAATTTGGTGATAGTGGCAGATGCGTACGCCCACAGAACCGGGCTTGGGCAAGTAGCCAATGAGAAGCAGACAACATAACCAATGGAAAGCAAAGAAGGGGGATGTGGGCGTAACCATGGTTAACGAAAAAGAGGAAATGCTGCAGGGCACGTGAGAGTCATAGAATGTGTAATTTCCCGGATTTCGGCTAAAGTCAGTTGTACACTGGCTCTTCCGTCTCCCGACAGCTCCTCCATGTGCGCGAACTCTCTGCGATTGATTTTCTGCTCCACACAAGAATCATCGCCGAAAATAAAAATATAATCTTATATTTTTATATACATACGTGTTCCTCATTGTTAATAACGACACAGTATACTTTACAGCAGTACCATTTCTTTGAATATTTGCTATGACTCGACTTGGGATTGAACCCCGGTCTCCTGGTCCATTGGCTAGCATCTAATCATTATACCAATATACTATACAACAGGGTGCAAGTAATCATGTTTTAATGTCATAAAATATTGTAACGTAATTGAAAGGTTCATAGAAAACTGAAATTGAATGAATAAATAGATAGATAAATCAGACACTCTCCGAATTGCCAGACCAAGCACTCATAGTAAGTAAAAATGACTAGGGAAAAGTGGAGGTCCTGAGATTGTGTACGCATGTGTGGAGCGAGTGGAACCGGCCGAAGTGAAAGGATAACTCGTGTCCTTTTTTTATATAACAGCGCGACGAGATCCTATTTACCCAACCCCTCCGCTCGGGCAGGATATGACACAAGGTCAATTTTTTAAGCGGAGTTTAAGAGGTTTGAATTCAGAGTTTTCCTTCTCCTAGACTAGTTGCTTCACCAAGGCTGAAGAACACAGTCTCCCCTACTATTTACCTATAGCTGGATGGAGAATAATTGGATTCATACCTTTCCCAAGGGTATTAGTGCTATGTGAAATGCAATCAGTCTTGTCCAGGAATTGAACTCCTATCGCCGTGTCCATATCCTGTGACGATAACCATTACACCACGGGCATCTCCTCAGCGCGACGAGATAAGGTAAAGATGTACAGTTGAACACCAACCGCCAAGATGTGAGAAGGCGAAAGTTTACGAGCCCCATTTTGGTGCGTGCAGTCCAAAGAGGAGCCTTAGACGCGACCCAGAGGACAAGCATGTTAGAACCAGGAAATTTCAAGATCTGTGTCTGCTCATCTTTTTCTCTCCTGCATACGTTTATTTTCTTTGTCTACCTGACGCATTCGTCTCAGTTTCTATACTTGCTTTCTATCTCCCGGCTGCTACCTTTGGGTAGTTAAACAGTTTCTTGTGTTCGTCAACCTTTACTACGTGGAGTCACAATGGTATCTACAGTCTCTTTAGTGCCGTTATTGTACAATATTATGTTAAATTAGAAAGATTTACGAAACTAAATATTTCTCTTATTTCAACCTTATTTTAATTGGTTTCTATATAAGGATTTCTTAATACGTTTTTATAATAAAAATAGAATTTGATATTATTTAAAATTAAATTATTACATTCAAGTTATTTGAAACTGAGGGGGTATAATTGAATAGAAGAACAGCTTGGACGCTAGCTTTTCCCATCACCCCTGGCTTTAATTGATAAATTGGCCTAATTTAACTAAGAGTAAGTAAAAAATGAAATTACTGTTATTTCTATTTGTCTGGATTTTAAGATTTATCAACGGAATTTTTGCTCATATTCATCAAATTAAAACCAATTGACTAAAAACAATATAATGGTTTGAAATAGAACTGTTTAATCATTTAATTGTGTGTAAACAAATGACTGATGTTTAATTGAATTTTTAGTAATACATAGCAATACTTGGAACTATTTAACTTTATTGTCATGCTAAACTGAATTGTTTGAAATGGTTGATATGCCATAAAACCAAACCAAACCACTTGTTTGTTTGCACACAGGAATAGTTTGTTTATAACTTCATTTTTAAATAAGTTATAGCCAATTTTTTGGCACTCTAGTATTGCAATTGTTTCTACATAGTCAAATGGTTTCAATTATTGCAATCTAACACAAATAATTCTGTTCAATATTAATCATTTGTCTACACACAGTGAAGTAGCTGCAAGTATTGTTTTTCAAACACTAATTATTCAATTCAATACTATTTATTTGCATACAGTCAAATGGTTTTAAGTATTGCTATGTATTGCCAATAACTCCATTAAGGTACACATTTAAGAAGTTTCAAATATTGCGATATATTACTAAAAACTCATTTAAACAGTCATCTGTTGGAACACAGTTAAATGGTCAAACAGTTCTTTCTCTAACAATTTGTTTAACGTAAGTTATTTGTGAATTGAATTACCACGACCAGAAAATCCGACGAACACCTACGCACGATATACGGGAATACTGGACAGCTGTTTCGACTTTATTCGGTCTCATCGGCAGTGAATACCGTAATCTCCACCACTGGAGATCGAACCAGGAACCACAGATTGCAGTGCCGAAACTCTACAACTGAGCCACCAGTTCATAGCGCACACAAGTGACACCAATCAATTCATAATATTAATTCCTCTACTTAAAAAAATAAGTCATTTGGTTACACACAGTTTAAATGTCAACAGTTCTATTTGACCTATAGATAGGACCCTATCAGGTGTTACCACTTCAAGTCAAAGTGGACCTAGGAGCATGGCAATAAAGGGGTACTCCATATTTCCCAAAGCTCCGGGTTACTCGTTGGGGGAGTCTTACCTTTCTGCAGAGATGCAGTCTGTGTATTTTACAGCCCCAGCCGACTAGGGTGTAGAAGAAAAAAAGAACAATTTTAAAAATACATTTTGACGGATTCCCTTGATCACCGTTGGTATGTCCTCTAGCCGGTCTCCAGGATCCACACAAAGCTGATAAATATAGATTTTATCAACTCGACCAATACTGGTGTGTCCATACGTAGGAGTTTATTGGATAACGTCACTTGTCAGTCCCTGCAGTGTAGTGGTTGATGTGCTAGACTCATGACGACTCATGTCACTTTTTTACGTTTACTTTCGGTCTAATACCCGAGAAAAATTTATGACCCCCCCTTAACCCAAAACCAGCTATGGGTTAAGTAGCACCTTTACCGTCCTTCAGCAAAGGTGGCTTTGGAATTAAATAACCCGCAAAGGTTGATATTGTTATATTTTGATCTTCGACCCGGCCCAAAAATACTATTCCAAGGTAATACACCGGAAGGAAGTGACACATTCCAACGGCCAGTAATCGAAAGAGATCGCGTGGGCGGATTAAGGCTTATGATATGGAACAAGGTGAAGGTCCTATTGTGCCACTACAGTGATGCACCGGAAGAGAGTAACCTCTGAACTGCATGACAGTTATTTCCGCTTGATGACGATTAAACATCCGATTTCAAAGATCCAGTAGGCGATCGTGTGGGCGTTGAATTATTATTTAACTCAGTTGAGCTTGGGGTGCCAAAGCAGTTGTCAGCAGACTTCCTGACAGTAGAGACCAGATGTGGTAGGGAAGGCCACACCCGACCGAGGGGACCCTCGGAAAACCCCCGATGGAGTGGACCCCAACATTAAGAGAACAAGAAAGACACAACGTGACGGTCATAACAGTGGGGTCAAAATATGAAGTTTATGTTCGGTCTCCAGCACCCTATCACATGCAAACCTTCAACAACCCTTTCGAACCCTTGCAACAAAGAGAGAGGTGAATATTTTTCTAAAGAAGTCTTCTTGCGTCTTCCTTCCTGCTTCCTTTCTTCATGCGTCTTTCTGTGTGCGTCTGTGTGAGATAGGAGGCAAGTGGCCATACTATTGCTGCTTTGTGGAATGTTGCTCCTAGAATTTGTTCAAGTGAGCGTGAAGAATTTTTTATTGTCCCCATCTAAATTTTTCTCTATGCGTTTTGCTAGCGTCCATGTGGTGCATTCGTATAATCGTATAGACACAGCTGCTGCTTGGAAGAAATTTCGTTTTATTTTATCGGATTGATCAGACTTCCATGTGATCGATAACCAGTCCACGCCTTTGCAAGGCGAATGTTAACATCCTTTTCAGTTGATGAGATGTAACTATCGAAATTCATTAACTGATCTACTAATTTTAGAAGCTTGCCACTGAGAATAAAGATGGTGCCTTTTAATTCAAAACGCATACTCTCTGTTTAATTTGCCTTCACGTAGATACCAACGCCTTCTGCTGATTGCTCCAGGCTATGCAGTAGGGATTCTGCTTGGACTGGTGTATTTGCGAGAGTCGTCTGCATAGGTCGTCTGCAGAATCTGCATCTGTCATAGTTTCTGCGGGATATCGTCTGCTTCTAGCTTTTTTTAATGTGAAACCATATTCTTTTATTCGATATATTGACGTTCATAGTACGTAATTTAGACAAAGTATAAACACATATGGTGTTATTTCTAAAATTTCAAGGTCAGAAAACCAACCCTTCTTTATAATTGTTCTAACTTGATCATCGAGTCTCTGACTAGTTGTCTGAAAATTCTTTTCCTATATCCTCTGTGTGTACGGTTGCTCCTAAATACTCTAGCGACAATGTCGAAAATTTGGTGTCCTCATCTGGTGAATGAACGATTGCTTTCGTGTTTTGTAAAGCCTCATCACGGTAATAAGAATTTCTTTGGGAAGACCATATGCAAGTAGTATTTACTTTATCTTTCTTCTGTGTATGGAATCGAATGCTTTAAAGAAATCTACAAACAGTTGTGTTGACCTGGGTTACTCGTTGGGGGGAGTCTTACCTTTCTGCAAAGATGCAGTCTGTGTATTTTACAGCCCAAGCCGACTAGGGTGTAGAAGAAAAAAAGAACAACAATTCTAAAAATACATTTTGATGGATTCCCTTGATCACCGTTGGTATGTCCTCTAGCCGGTCTCCAGGATCCACACAAAGCTGGTGAATATAGATTTTATCAACTCGACCAATACTGGTGTGTCCATACGTAGGAGTTTATTGGATAACGTCGCTTGTCAGTCCCTGCAGTGAAGTGGTTGATGTGCTAGACTCATGACGACTCATGTCACTTTTTTACGTTTACTTTCGGTCTAATACCCGAGAAAAATTTATGACCCCCACCTTAATCTGACCTCCCCACCAAATCTGCGAGGTTGTGATGCGATTTCTTTAAAAGTCGTTCTGATTTTTTTCTTAGAATTTTCTCGATTTCGAGATGAATACGATAGAGCTTTATCAACCTAAACTGTCATAACAGTTAGGTTCATACGTCTGAAGTTCTTGGCGATTCTGAAGTCACCCTTTTTGGAGGAAGGGAAATATGGAGCCTTTATCCTGTTTTGTTTATAGACTTTGTTGTATAGTCAAAGTATATAATGATTTTTTCTTCTAAACTTCAAAAGGTATTTCGTCAAGGCCAAAGGCTTTCCTGTTTTCATTTTTTTTTTTTTTTTCAAAACTGCGTCAAGTTCTTCCTCCGTAAGCTGTCCTAGTTTGATATTAATAATGATTTTTTGGATAGACTTGTCAGTGGTTTTAACAAGGTTATCGGGTAAATTCTTGAAATGTTCTTTCCACTTCAGGAGTGTCGCTTCTTGGCAGACAGCTTTTAATTTTGCCTTTCCGCATGCTTCATTTATTGTCTGCCACGGTATTTTATCGATATCGCCTTGAATGTATTCTAGTTGCTCTTTTGGGTATGTATTGGTTAGATCTTAAGTATCTGTGCTTTGTCATTTTTGGGGTTTTCTTTAAACGAGATAACTAAAAAATGTATTCTTACTCGAATACATTTTTATGTTATCTCGTTTTTCCTAACTACTAGTGACTCCCGTGGAACTCTACGTTTGACTCTTGGTTTGATTGGTATGCACTCTGCAGTTACTTCCAATGTGGATTTTCCATATTCGTCATTCAGAGTATGTCTTTTATATGTCTCCTGAAGGGTATCTAATTTGTTTCGTACTGTAATTGTATATCTATTGCTAATATCCCTCTTGGTAAGTGAGGACCAATCATGATGCGTGGTTTTGACTGTTTGTTTCTTATTTCTATGTAGACTCAGTTGTATCTTTGCAGTGAAAATTCTGTGATTGGAAAATACTCCTTCGAAATAGCAGTATGCATCACAGTTTAGAGCGCTATTTATCCACTTTTTGTTTATTAGAATATAATCTAGCAGTGCTTCAGCATTATTTGGGTTGGTGTAGGTCCATAGTTTTCTTTCGCTTTTTGTAAATCAAAATTATCAAGTATTACAACCAAACTCTAAAGCACTGAAATTCTTCAATCAAAGATAGGGAGATATTGTAGTCCCAACATAAGTATACCTCTTATATATATATATATATATATATATATATATATATAGAGAGAGAGAGAGAGAGAGAGAATTTCTAAAATTGCGTAGAAGCAGCATCCATTTTTATCAGATTTTCTGATCACATCTTAACTCATATAAATAAAAACACTGCAGGTGTCACGAGATCCCGTTGGCGCTTTGTGAGCAACTATGTTCCAACCCTGAAATCTTCACTGACCCTAAGGTTATCATCTGATATGTATTTTGTTAAGAACGCGGTTATTGATTAATTTCTTTGTTTAAGGAGGAGAGAGAGAAATGCACTTGATTTTACTGTATTGACAAAATGCTACAATTTGTTTCTTTTTCGGAGGATTTTGAAGCGGCTATTTGTTTGGTGGGTTGATTGGTTGGTAATTTTATGGCATATCAACACCTGTATGTTATTTAAAGCCAAATCTTGTTTATACATATATATATATATATATATATATATATATATGAACTTTTAAGTGAATAGTTTATTGGTAACTTTATTTTTTGTACACAGCTAAATGGTTTCAAGTATTCCTATCTAACACTAATAATTCTATTTAATATCAATCATTTGTTTGCACACAGTTAAATGGTTTCAAGTATTCTTATTCAACACTAATAATTCTATTTATCAAGTATTGCTGGGAGCTTTGGGGGTGTAAAGAACCCTTTCATTGCCATTGCATTCAGGTCCACTCTGATCCAGACTGGAAGTACTTATTACAGTCCCATCTACGGGTCGAATAGAAATGTTTAATCATTTATCATACTTGAAACCATTTAACTACGTGCAAGCAAATAATCTCCAGTTCGCTTAAAGATGTTACCTATAAATTATTCGTCTACAAATCGTATATATCTCATATAAGAGGATCATTAAATAAGTTTCCTGACTTTTTTCGTATAGGCACTTTTATTGATAGTACACATATAACACTCTAGTCCCCTTAGAAGTAATCTCCTCCGGTTGCAATGCACTTGTTGTACTGTTCCAACAACTTCTGGAAGGTGCCATAGAAGACCTCTTGTGTGAGCGCGTCAATGACCTTCGTCACAGCCTCTTTCATCTCCTCAATTGTCTCATTACGACAGCCTCTAAGTTTTTCCTTGAGCTTAGAGAAAAAGTAAAAGTCACAGGGAGCAAGGTCTCGACTATAGGTAGGCTAAGGAACTGTCTCGATGCCAATCTTGGTCAAATAATCAGTGACAAGGATGGAGTTGTGGACTGATGCATTGTCCTGGTGGAAATGCCACTGACCCGATTTGAAGAGTGCTGGCCTCTTCCTGAACTCCCTTAAAACCTCAACATAGTAACCCTAAGCGTTTGGCCAATCAACTCTGGTGTATTGACTTCCTTACTCCTCCCACACCTCCCATCATCCCTCACAGACTCTGTGCCTTCCTTGAATCTCTTATGCCACTCAAAAACTGATGCTCGATTTATGCAAGATGCTCCAAAAGCAGTCTGAAGCATTCCATACGTATCTGTGGCATTTTTTCAAAGTTTAAACAGAATTTTATTGCATATCGTTCTTTTAAAGTGTCCTCACGTCCAGATTGCATTTTTGAAATTCACCAGCTGTGACAATCAGGCTTTAGTAGGGTGTATTCCAATTGCTACTGGAGCTGTTCATTTGAACCTGAAATCCTAAAAATTGGTCAGTATATCTCATAAGATGTATAGCAATAACATAGTGAATTTTCAAGAATCAACGACAATTTTAATTGCCTGAACAAAAACAGTCTGGAAACTTATTAAATGTACCACGTATATGTACAAACAGGGTTATGCATTGAATAACCAACTAGTGTTGATATGCCATAAAATATATCCAACCTACCAAGTATTCCGATCTAACAAAAGCAATTTACCCACAGCTGTATAGTTTCAAATAAATAATAATAAACTTTTCAAAATAATTGAACTTTTCTGATTAACTCATACTATTCATGAGTAAAATAGAACAGTTCAATCAGCAGGTTCTACCACTCTAAATCAGAGTGAACTTGGGAGTAATGGCAATGAAGGAGTACACCTATTTACTGGGCCGGCCATATGTTGAGATGTTGAGTAGGGGTCTTACTCTTCCGCAGAGGTGCTGTCAGCGTATTTAACAGCCCCAGCTGCCATGGCAGATTATATATATATATATATATATATATATATAATGTGTAATGCAAAGTTCTTCGTATGAATTGAACACTCAGGTATCCGGTAAGGCAAAATGTAAGTAAGCGAAAGCTACTACATAATGCCTTATTTTTTCTGAGCAAACGTACGTCGACTGTTGGCTGAGTGGTATGATACTTTGTCTAATGTAAAGTTGGGACGGTTTCCCTCTCAGCTTGAAGCTTCCTGCATGTCTAACCACGCTGATGAGTTGTGATACAACGAAAGAGTCTGTCCGTGGATAACAACACACACATATATATATATATATATATATATATATATATATATATATATATATATATACGTATAAGAAGCATAGCTGATGTCCGATTAAGTGTATTAGCATACATATTGGTGTATGTGTCAAATTTGTATTGAGGATTTACTGTCAATAGGGGTATCTCATGGCTTGGATCGTATGCCAGTGATCGGTTTCCAACCAAGTTCAAAGCTAAGAGTTCATATGCCGATTTTTAAGGCAAACGTTCTGCCCTTGAAAGATTGACGGAGTTCAATCTTTCCGCGTCATGTTAATCAAAATATCAGTGATAATAAACAGAAGCAAAGGTTTTATAGAAGAAGAAGAAGAAGAAGAAGAAGAAGAAGAAGAAGAAGAAGAAGAAGAAGATAGTAAACTCCACAATGGATTTTGAATCTTGATTTTTAAAACAGACTCATCCATCTTAGAAAACTGACGAAATACAATCTTCCAAGCCCCCATCTTCCTACCCATTTCTCTATATTGGATGTTTTTCTATATAAGGCTAACCTTAGCAAATATCATTATAAATTTAAGAATCGCTATAAATGATTGCGTATTTATATCTATATGTAAATACATATAAGTCTTATATGGTTTGAAGGCGTATTTTCTG
This sequence comes from Sepioteuthis lessoniana, assembly GCA_963585895.1. NCBI lineage: Eukaryota > Metazoa > Mollusca > Cephalopoda > Myopsida > Loliginidae > Sepioteuthis > Sepioteuthis lessoniana. The sequence goes on from OY757919.1 coordinate 13,780,947, forward strand.
TGCATATATACATTTCCATTTTCGCAAAGCGTCTACCGAGCCATACTTATATAATATGAATGATTATATATCTGTGTATGTTTTCCACTGTGGTAGTGTTTTTTGTTTGTTTATTTCCCTTTTTTTATTCTTTTTCTTTGTTCTTTTTTCTGTATGCGTAAGCACGCATTCATATGTGTCTATACGCTTCTCCTGCTATGGCAGTCAATGTATCTGCACATGCGCGTGCGCATGCGTGCACCGTTAGCTGATTTGCTTCCCTTTCAATCATTAACGAAGCAAAGATAAACTTAGCCGCTTGCCACTCAGGCCAAGAATCAATGATGACGTCAGTGTGGGTAGGGAGCAGTAGCTAAGAAATCAAACTGCTCAACAATCACTGTAAAAAAAAATGAAAAAAAAAGAAGAAACGCTGATAAAGAAACGAAAGAAAAAACTTTAAAAAATATCATTATTCATAACAAATTTTAAACAGAATATATAACGACATAATCACACAAAGACAAGCATACCAAAAACAACAGATGTGCACACACAAGACCGTTTGCATACAAATTAGTTTATGAAATAAATGCTTATCTATACAAACATGCATCGACCTACATATTCACGTCACGAACAGTAGATTTTTGGTGCATTTCATGCATATATCGATGCATTCAGTAACTAGTTTAGTTGTGGCAAAGAACTAATTGAGAAGCCAGTAAAAATTGAACACTATAACAAATGTCTGCTTGCTTTGCTCGCTAACCATTGCACCACAAAAGACGTCCATACGTACATTAATGCGCTAGAAAAACATAAAGGAAGATATATTTATCATGTCATTGCGATTGATTGATTTTAAGGAAATGTCAACCCATCTTGGGTTATTTTAAACCAAGAGATTAAGTAACAGCGTTCATTTCTACACTTGGGCAGTTGTTTAAGAGGGGTTTTTTTGGGCTCTCGATCCGATCTAATACGAATAATTTTTAAATACCTCTATTTGATCAATAAGTTTTAACGAGGTGTTAATTCGTAGATAACACCTCGTTTCTTATAATGCATTAGGTTATCCCAAAGAAAATAAACTAACACAGAATATTCGGTAAGAAACAGAACAAGTCAATTAATAAGGCATTTAATTGTACACAATATGAGCAGGGAACTCAGTTCCCTCCACAGGAAATACAAGAGTCACATGCATTCAAGAAACAAACAGAAAAGTCCATACTGCAAAAAGGTGGAAACCACTTTCTCTTCTAAGTTCTGGAATATCAAGGAGGTAGCCCGCATATTCTTACCGCAGAGGAGCAAATTACCACGTTTGCTCTACTCAAGACCTGTTCGTGAAAGAGACGGATTCCCCGTTTCACCTTGTCGTGTGACCAAAAGAGACTCAAACATTTTGACAAAGGAGACTACTCCATTTAGTAGCACAACAGATCCATAAATGGGACCGTAAAAAGAACTACTATTTCGGTTCAGGGTGGACTTGAGAGTAATGGCAATGATGGGCTACTTGATACTCCCCAGAACTTCAGAATTCATTTTAAAAATGGGCAAGGGAAGGATGCATCCATCTGTCTATAGGATTTTGATTATATACGGCATCACAGGCTCGGAGCAGTATGTAGTCGAATTGTCTGGTCTTCCATACTTCTGGGGGTATTTCCTCGGGCCCTGCTGCTTTTCTACTTTTAATTTTTCTCGGTACCGAGTCGAGTTCTTCTTGAGTAAATAGTCCTAGTTTGATGACTAATTGGAGGGTTTACGAGTAAATTCTCGAAATGCTGTTTCCACAGGTGTATTCGATCTTGTTGGCTGGTAGCTTTCAGTTTAGCTTTAGCAGTGTTCTTCCTTCTGCTCACTTCATTTATCGTTTACCATGCTATCCTAGATTGTCTATCTTCAACCGAGTCTCTAATCTTATCGATCTGATTTTGTATGTATTCTGTCTATTCTTTTAGGTATATGTTAGCTAATTCATTTTGTGCCTTTTTAAGTTTCAGGGCATCACTATTGGTTGGTTTCTTCCTAATGCGTTTGGAGGCAGTTTTCACGTCTGCACGCTTTTCTCTAACTGCTAATGTCTCCCATGGGACTCTAGATTTAGTTCTTGGTTTAGTTGGTATGAATTTCGCTGCCGCTTCTAAGTGGGCGTTGACGAAATTCTCATTTTCTTGTAGACCAACGTATTTGTTTCTTAGTGCTAGCGCATATTTATCTCTAATTTGCCTGTTATTAAGCAAGGCGAAGTCATAGTGTACAGTGGTCGTTGTTCGGGTCGCATTCTTTCGTAGGCTCAGTCGTATTTTTGCCGTAACAATTCTGTGATTGGAGGACACACCCTCGAATGTGGAGTAAGCCTTGCAATTCAATGCGCTATTATTCCATTTCTTCTTTATAAAGATGTTGTCTATCTGTGCTTTAGTATTCTTTGCGTATGTGTGGGTCCGAAGTTTTCCCTCTCTTTTTTTGAAAGTTTTTATTGAGGCGTGTTAATCTATTTTTTTATCGTGAAATCTGTTTGATATTGTCCATTTCTGTTTCGGTTTTAACCAATTTGGGCATTCATGTCTCCGCCAATGATGAGAACGTTGTGTTTCGTGATACTACAAGCAAGAGAGGATTACTCATCATAAAAGGTGATGAGTTTATTTTCTTCACTGACATTGGTAGGGCTGTAGCAGGAGATGATTGTTGCGCTGGGGTTGCCATTAAAAGTAGCTACCATCATCCTAGGTTGTATTTTCTCTATGCTATTATGTGATTTAGGGCTCGTGGTTCAATAAACATACCTACACCTCCTATCGTGGAATTGACAGATTTTTTCCATGCTGATGCAGCGGCTAGCGTCAATCCATTGCCAGAATCGTGATATTTAATATCCTCGCTATGAGTGTATCTGCGTTTTTGAATGCATATTATGTCTATGTTATGATCTATGGTCGATACAGTCAGCTCCGGTTGCTGTCCTATTCTATTTAAGGTTCTAACGTTGAATCTCTCTATTTGTATTGTTCGTTTGCATTTTAGTAATTTTTGTTAGAGCTCTGTAGCTTTTTTACCGGCGCGAAGAGCGATGTGGTTTGGACATGTGGTTTGAGTGTGGGTCATGTTTATCTTTTGATGGCTATTCTTATTCTCATCTACAGAAGCCACTCTTATAGATGAGCAGCAGTAGTTCCCCGATCGAACAAATCGATCCTGGCCGTTGAACCGTAGGATTCATACGCCCAGGACAGGGTTAGGCATTGCGTTGAGCTGTCAGAGTGTTTATCCGCTTGCTTTTTACGTCCACCATACAGCTTCTCATGGTTTTCGAGAAAAAAAATTCTTATATTCCTCCGTTTTTCATTAATAAGTTTTAACCTTGTAAAGTCCACGACTACTCTTATTTAAATTCAGTAAAGTACTTTTTTTGCTTCTTAGCATCCTTATAGGCATTCTATTTTACGTTTACTTTGGTTTTTGGGTTTTAATAAATCCAAAAGTGCTAGCTTCTTTTGACTAGGTTCAAATTCTAATTTGGATTTGTACTTACAGAAACTATTGGAACGTGAAAGTCTATCTTTAGAACAAGGGTAGAATTATTTGACTGCCTTACTAGTATCGAATATTCAGTCGAAAGAAGAAGCAAAAAAAGAGTAGGTTAGTACCGCTTAAACAAATGAGCCTTTCCCCCTCCCCTCCGTCAAACAGTAGAACGACTAAATCTGTATAAATGCTTATAATAAAAGTACAAAAATTATACTCAAGAGACCATTTGAAAGTAACTTAGGAAAGAGTAACCGCGTCTACACCAAGACAAGAGTCCAAAAACTGGTTATTAATATATTGTCCTTTTACTAAATTGTCATTTAAAATGCATGTATGACTTTTTTTTTTAAATTTTCATTGTAAAATCAGTGCTGTATACTATACATACATATAAATGTATATATATATATGTAGATACTGAATGCCAACTTGAGAACCTTCCAAGAACAATGGATGAAAAGGACGGATGGTGATAGAGAAAGTCAAGGGAACCAGTGCTAACCAGTAAGGAGAGCACATATCATCAGTTCTATAAAAAGACCTTTTTTCGGTAACGTCTCATCAGAGAACTCCGAGACAAAAACCAAGCAATAAAGAAGAATGATCTATGCTCAGCGTAAACCTATTCTAAAAATTATATATATATATATATATATATATATAACCATGATTATAGTTCTTATATCTGCGGAAATGTCCGTGGAAATAAACAGTAGGCTGTATTTTTAAGCGTACTTTATATATACATATATATATATATATATATATATATGTGCTCGTGCGTACACATACATTTACATCTTTTTTGTTTGGTCAATTTCTGTGGGTATTGTGAATATATACTTTACTGCGTGTAATATAAATACAGACAGCTTGATTAGGGACGCCGGATCTGAGCGCAGTATAATTTTCCAAATAATTTATTTTTTAATTCGACCATAAGAACCCCTGCTATAGGATGAATTATCTTCCTCAATATATATATATATATTTATATATATACATATATAAAGATAAGGGATTCAGAAGATGAACTTATTCATAGTTGAATATTCAGCCAACCTTAAAAGTTTCATCTTTTTATATCGAAACAATATTAGGGCAATGTTAATATATCTTCCGAATTTTATTCAAATTTAAAAATGAAGCGAGAAAAAAAAAAGAGAAAATCTAGGCATTCTTATACTGTTAGTAGCGTTCTGTTATCAAATATAAGTGACGTAATTAGTTGCCGAATTTTATTTTAGAGCGTAACATATTTGCTATAGATTTAAATAATTTTGGGAAACTCCAAAAGAAATTTTTCAATTTTTATTGCTGACTATAATTTAGGAAGAATTAGGATCAGAAGTATTATCAAAAAAGTTAATATAAGTATGAATAATAAAAGATGACTAATTTAAATAATTGTACTTTTTTAGCACTAATTTAACCAAATATGGAGCTAAATGAAAAAAAACAAAGAGTTTTAACTATAAAAAATGGTACCTGATGCCTCCTTGCTTAACTCTCATCATTATAAGGTAGGGGTCAAGGATAAAGTGGAGCAATTTAGGAAAAGGAATAGCATCCTCCTCTACACCTCGGTGTAATAGCGATTGAAAAAGGAGCCTTCGAGTTGCCCTGGGCTACGTTTGCCAACTTACAACGTTCAGCAATCTTTCTATGTTATTTATTATTATTAAAATTTTTAAATCTTAAAAGTTAAAATCGTGATTTATTTCTAAATTATGTTTTACGAACGCGTTTTTATCGTTGCCAAATCTCCAGTGCAAATAAACATTTTTTACTTTATATATATATATATATATATATATATATATATGCGGGGATATATCGATTTCTCGTCATCTGTTCCCATCTATCAATATACAGATGGATTCCAAAAGAAATTGACTGTTTCAAAAATTCATTAAACTTAAACTCAGTGCGTATTATGCACGAGAACGCGTTATACATGAGTGCGCATGACACATGAATAACTAAAGTGTGTAAATACTTACATTTTCATTCAGTTTGTTTATCACTGTTTTTCTTTTCTTTTCTTTCTTTAAATTCTGTTATCGTATTTTTAGGCTTACTTGCAATACACGAGGGTGTGAGGGACGTTACACATACCAACATGATATACTGAATCACTGAAACCTTTTGTGTTCACTTTGTGAAATCAAGGATCTAATTTTCCCGATGCGCTGTCTCATCGCCAGATATCTTTTTTTTAAAAGGGGATCCTCATGGTGTAATGGTTAAAGCGATGGACTGCGAAATCGTAGAAAGTGTTGGGTATCACCCACCTTTTTCTACACAATGAACTAGTCCATCTGCCATATATAGCAGTAGCTACTATTACCTGGGCAGACTAGAAGGTGAAGAGCAGCTTCTTATAGGAATAGTATTAGAGCGTTGGACACTGGAGATCGCACTAGATCCCCTTACTTGCTACCGTAATAACGGAAGCCAATACTATCGTTGGACTATATATTTATTCTGTATTCACTAATCCTATGTTCTTGTCTACTAATATTCTCTCTATGGTATATACTTTTTCTTGAGAATATATCTCTATTTCCTCTCATATCGTGGTTTGTCCTTTATTTGATATTATAAGCGTTCACTAATCAGAATGCAACAATAAGCGAGTTCGAATTCCAGTCGCGCTATTACGTTAACTTTCGAACAAATACCCTTGGGAAAGGTATGAACCCCCTTATCCTCCCAGCTATGGGTTAAATAGTACCACTACTGTTCTTCTAGAAGGATGACTTTGGCATTAGATAACCTACAAAGGTTGATATGCCATTAAACAAAGAAACCTAACCTTTTTTTAAATGTCTTTTCACAAGTAGATAGACGACAAGAGAGCAAAGGAGTTTGCTGAGTGAGAAGTTGGACAAAGTATCACCCCACAATTACTATTTACGCTGCGACAGAAACAACTAAAATGGAGTGACTTTCATATAAAACCTTGATAGGGTATAATCACCAAGGAAATATATACATATACTTTTTATATTTCTTTACATTTCTTTGTCACTAACAATGAACATCTAGTAAGATATGTAGATGTGAACAAACTGAGATAGATAGATAGATAGAAACAAAAAGATACTAACAAACGGAGATAGATAGAAAGATAGATAGATTGCCAGAGTCAACGCATCTTTCCCAAACTCTAGTCAATTGTAATTCTTTTCAACTAAAAACATTCTAATACTTGAACCAAATCAATATATATATATATATATATATTCAGTCCTGTTAAACCGGTTAAACTTCCCACCCTTCCCTCCTGTGTCTATTCTGACTGTAACTATTTTATCCATTAGATCTGAAGGGGTCCCGTTATTTTTAGTGTTATTGATTCATATCAATACCTATAAAAGGATGGAAATAAATTTATAATCCTTATGTGACCAGTTTTTCTTTTTCTTAGAGGTATATATATATGTGTGTGTGTGTGTGTGTGTGTGTGTGTGCGATAGGGAATCGAAAGATTTTCAATATTTTGGTATCGTGAGCCTCAATTCAGCAACTACAAATGTCGTTAAGGTGACGAACTATACTGGACTGTGAGGTGCCGAGTTACCCTGATATTCTGCAAGCGCTATTCGTCGGAATTGCCCCAATGTCTTGGAGAGCGTCCTCGTGACGAGATGGTTAAAGCAATGGACTGCAGAATCGTTGTAAGCGAGTACATACTCCAGTCGCACTATTACGTTCACTTTCGGGCAAATACCATTGGGAAAGGTATGAACCCCCTTATCCTCCCAGCTATGGGTTAAATAGTATTGCTACTGTTCTTCTCAGAGAATGGCTTTGGCATTAAATAACCTACAAAGGTTGATATGCTATTAAACAAAGAAACCAAACCAATGTCTTTGAGCGCAGCAATGGAATCCATGGTTTTAGACCTACCTGACATTGCCCGATGAGCGAGCTTTTAGCGACCTGAGCGAAATTCCTTCAACTATCTGGTGATTATGATCAACTGCGCCTTCACCTTTAGAACAACAAACGAAATGTATTTGGTTGTTTTCCCAGTGTTATAACCCACTTCGTACACATAAAACATAAATTACTGAATTAGACAACATTTCAATTTCATTTCGGCAGCTTTCAAATCCCACCGGGTAAAGCAATTCAGAAGATTTCAGCGCACCAACTATCACGACACAAGCCCAGTCGGCCGGAGGTGTAGAATACACCGACTTTGTCTCTGCAGGAGGTAAGACCTCCCCGCAACGTATGTGCTGGATATGATATAAAACAGTCTGATCGTGAGGCTCCACCTGGAGATTTGGGAAATGTGAAGTACCCCTTCATTGCCATTGCTCCCAGGTTCACCGTGATTCGGAGTGGTAGCACCTGATAGAGTCCTATCTATGGATCAAATAGAACTGTTTGACGTTTAAGGTGTACAAAAAATGACATAAGTTAAACTGAATTGTTTAAAATAGAACTCATCATCATCATCATCATGTAGTGCCGCTAGCACGGATATCCCTGACCCTCTCTCGCCACTTCTCCCTATCGTTCATCGCCTCTGGCAGGTCTTCAGGGCTACATCCCGTATCCTCACATAGCTGTTGTATGTATGTTCGAGCTGGTCGTGCTACTTTTGCTTGGCCATATGTGGGGGTCCATAGGAGTACATCACTGATGAGTTCGTCCTTGCTTCTCCAGCAGTATCCCGCGTGTCTGGTTCGTCTAACTTGTATAGTTTTCGTGGCGGGAGGCAGGTGGCCGTATAGTTGGTGCCTTGTGGGGTGTTGCCGCCAGGACTTGTTCAATATTGCTCGCAACATTCTTGTGTAATTGCCGTCTAGTTTCTTCTTCAGCCGTTCAGTTAGCGTCCAAGTAGTGCATCCATATAGCAGTATAGATACGACCGCTGCATGGAAGAAACTGCGTTTCATTTTATCGGTTAGGTCTGATTTCCATATGATCGAGAGTCTATCGATAGCTGTCCATGCTTTCGTTAGCCGTGTGTCGATGTCTTTTTCGGTTGATGAGACACTGCTTCCTAGGTAGGTGAATTTGCCAACTAGTTTCAGAGAGGTTCCATCTAGTGTGGAAATGTCGCATGTTTAGTTATAACACATATATTCAGTTTTGTGTGCATTGACATGGAGGCCAATGCCTGCGGCGGCTCGTTCCAAGCTACGTAATAGTGTCTCGGCTTGGTTGGGTGTATTCGCCAGTAACGCTATGTCATCGGCGTAGTCGGCGTCGGTAATTGTTTTTGCGGGGTACCTTCTGCTTTTTTTCTTTGTCAGCTCGAAGCCATTTTCTCTGATTTTGTTGATCGAAGTTCTAAGCACGTAGTCTAGACAGATGATAAAGAGGTATGGAGCTAGCGTGTCCCCTTGTAGTACTTCTGCTACAATGTCGAAGTATTCTGTATCTCCATCCGGTGAACGTACTTTCACTTTGGTGTTTCTGTAGAGAATTGTTATTGCTGCTACGGTTTCTTTTGGTAGGCCGTATGCTAGTAGGATTTGTTACATCTTCCCTCTGTGTATGGAATCGAAAGCCTTGGTAAAGTCGACAAATAGTAATGTCACCTGTAGGTTTTTTGCCCGTTCGCCTTCAAGGATTCTACGGATGGTCAATATTTGTGAGGTTGTGGATCTATTTCTTCGGAAGCCATTTTGGTTTTTCCTAAGGATGTTATCGATTTTGGGTTCTATGCGGTTTCGTAATCGGGCATTGTAAATTTTGGGTGCTATGGATGTAAGTGTTATACCTCGGTAGTTCTTGGCTAATGCGAGGTCACCCATTTTAGGGAAAGGAAGGATGCATCCTTTCATCCATCTGTCTATCGTATTTTGATTATAGACTGCGTTGCATTGTCGGAGCAGTATGACGTCGAATTGTCTGGTCTTCCATACTTCTGGGGGGGTTTCGTCAAGCCCTGCAGCTTTCCTATTTTTAATTTTTCTTAGAATCGAGTCGAGTTCTTCTTTGGTGAACGGACCTAGTTTAATGTCTAATTGCTGACAGATAATTCTGGTGATCGGTTCATGCGTTACTTTCGGTGGGTTTGCTAGTAGATTTTCGAAATGCTGTTTCCACAGTTTTATTCTTTCTTGTTGGTTTGCAGCTTTCAATTTTGCTTTGGCTGTGCTCTATGTCTAAGTAAATGACTGTCTAATTGAATTTTTACTGATACATAGCAATACTTGGAACTATTTAATTGTGTGCAAATGAATGGTGTTGAATAGAATAATTAGTGTTAAATAGCAATACTTGTAATCACTTCACTTTCAGCAAACAAATAATTAATATTGAACAGAATTATTAGTGTTAGATAGGCATAAGTGAAACCATTTAACTGTGTAGAAACAATATCAATACTAGTGTGCATACAAATTAGTTGTAACTTCTTAAAAAATGAAATTACCTACAAACTATTCACTTACAAATTATATATGTATATCCATTCAAATGTGTGCAAACAAATGATTTATAATAAATGGAAATACTTGAAATAATTTAACTGTGTACAAAATTAAATTAACTCAAATGTTATCAAGAAAATGTTTACAAATAATATATTTGATATATATGTATACACTGGATTTAGTTGTTCGTTCGTTGTTTGAGTTTTATGGCATATCAACCTTTGTAGGTTATTTAACGCCAAATCCATTTTTATACAAATAGTTCTATTTCAAACAATTCAGTTTAGCATAAGTACGCAGTTTAAGTGTAAGTACGGTTTAATTTTCAAAAACATTTCTATCAAGCTATTCAGTTTAGTCAAACAATTCAGTTTATCATAAGTGTGCCGTTATTTCTATTTAACCCATAGAGAGAGCCCTATCAGGTACTACCACGCCAAGCCATAGTGGACCTGGGAACAATGGCAATGAAGGGGTGCTCCGCATTCCCCAAAGCCCCAGCATCATTGGAACATCACTATCAGATTGTTGAGTGTCATATCAGGACACTCATTGGGGGGGTCTTACCCCTCTGCAGAGAAGCAGTCGGTGTATTCTACAGCCCCAGCCGACTGGGCAACTGAATTTAGTCTTAAATAAACAACAATAGTTGATATGCCCAACCCAACCAACCAATCATATGTTTGATATATATTCACGAAAAAGATTTGTCATTAAAAAAACTACAAGGTTTTCATCATCATCATAACCATGTCGTGCCGCCAGCACGGATATCCCTGACCCTCTCTCGCCACTTCTCCCTATCGTTCATCGCTTTTGGCCGGTCACCAGGGTTACATCCCGTATCCTCACATAGCTGCTGTATGAATGTTCGAGCTGGTCGTCCTGCTTTTGCTTGGCCATATGCGGGGGTCCATAGGAGTACATCACTGATGAGTTCGTCCTTGCTTCTCCAGCAGTGTCCTGCGTGTCTGGTTCGTCTAACTTGTATAGTTTTCGTGATGGGAGGCAAGTGGCCGTATAGTTGGTGCCTTGTGGGGTGTTGCCGCCAGGACTTGTTCAATATTGCTCTCAACATTCTTGTGTAATTGCCGTCTAGTTTCTTCTTCAGCCGTTTCGTTAGCGTCCAAGTAGTGCATCCATATAGTAGTATCGATACAACCGCTGCATGGAAGAAACAGCGTTTCATTTTATCGGTCAGGTCTGCAAAACCCAGCCAAACCTAACCGAACCAAACCAAACCAAACTACTGCGGGTATATACAACAGATTCCATTGGTTCTGTCAAGTATTACAAAACCTTTGACTCCATAATTTATAGGCGAATAAACAAATAATTTAAAACGTTTCTCTTAAATTGAGAAAGTGCTCAAATAATGGCCAGCAGAGTAGAATAAAACTTTTTTTATATCACCTCCTTATTATCGGCTTCATCACATAAAATGCAATCGTCAGATGAAGACACAATTGTTTCACCTGATGATCATATTTTTTGTACATCAAATATTTCGAAATGAAAATAAATCCGTCATGAAGAGGTTAGACGACAGTATCTTTTCGGTTATTAGTTTTATATATATATATATATATATATATATATATATATATATATAAGAAGAATTGGCAATCAGCATGTAAGTTTTTTTTAATGCTAATAGTTTCACGTATTTTCTATAAAACAGAAAACACCGTTGTAAGATGAAACCAAGAAGGTAAGATCTTAATTCCTTTTATTTTTATACTACTCTGCTCATTAACATTTGAACACTTTTCCTTTATCAAACGCTTTTTAAATGAGTGTATATATATATATATATATATATATATATATATATATATATATATATATACCTGCTTTGCTGCAGTGCTGTTGAATATGTCATCTTGATAACTTTTGTCATTCGCATTTATATTTCTATAATATATATATATATATATATATATATATATATATATATATATATATATATATATAAGTTACGTGAAATCTGAACATCGTATTTTTGTTTTCAGTAATGATGCCGACATGAGGAGGTAAGGTAATATTCCTTTTAAATCACACACGCACACACACGCACACACACACACACACACACACACATATATATATATATATATATATATATATATATATATATATATATATATATATATATTTATAAAGTTGTAGACTTAGCTATCATTATTACCCGACTTTTTTTATCATATTGGGAGAACTTATTTTGAAAAAAATAAATAGAAGATAAAGTCTTTTGCAGCCACAGGTCTTTTAGATAATCGATTAAATTGTGGCTTAGTCTGACATCATCAATCGTTGGAAAATCTTAAGCAGTTTTTACTAAAGTGACACATTTTAAAGGGAATTTTAACCCCTGAAGCCAACATTTCAGCGGAAACGTTTTCGCTTGCGTAGAAAGAGCATTATTTACGCTTTGGAAAAATCACCTGGAATTTGTTTTTATCGATTTTCTTTTCTGGGAAAATCGCAGTTAAAGTTAAACATTTATAGAAACCAAAATTTAAAATGATGAAGGGGAAGTTGCATTGCGAAGCGGTTAAAGTACTTGACTGTGGCCTCGAAGAAAGCAAGGTTGGGCTTCAGTTGTCAGATTACGTTCACTTTTAGACAAATACCCCTGGGAAAGTCATGAACCTTGTTATCCACCCCGCAGCCATGAGTTAAGTAGTATCATTGCTGTTTTGTTCAAGGACGGCTTTTGCATTAAAATAACCCTCGAAGGTTGATATGCTATTCAACAAAGAAACCAAATCAATGATGAAATCTTAGAGGTTTGAGGTTTGGTGGGTTTTATGGCATATCAACCCTTGTAGGTTATTTAACGCCAAATCCATTTTTATGTAAATATTCAATTCTATTTCAAACAATTCAGTTTAGCATAAGTACAGTTTAATTGTCAAAAACATTTCTATTTCAAACTATTCAAGAAGTTATATTTAACAATCCAGTTAAGTGAAAATACAGTTTTAATGTCGAAAAAAAGTTCTATTTCAAATAATTCAGTTAAGCATAAGCACACGGTTTAAATGCAAGTACGGTTTAATTATCAAAAACATTTTTATTTCAAGCTCTTCAGTTAACTCAAACAATTCAGTCCAGTATAAATATGCTGTTTTTTCTATTTAACCCATAGATCAGGTGCTACCACTCCGGGCCAGAGTGGACCAGGGAGCAATGTCAATGAAGGGGTACTCCGCATTCCCCAAAGCTCCAGCACTGCTGGAACCTGACCATCAGGTTTTTTAGTGTCATAAACAGGACACTCGTTGGGGGTGGTCTTATCTCTCTGCAGAGAAGCAGTCGGTGTATTCTACAGCCCCAGCCGACTGGGCAATGAAATCTTAGAAACTTGACGCCTATGGATCATCACTGGATTTGTGGAGAATTATTATTATTTTAAAGGATGGAATTTGTGTCATAGATTCGGTTAGAATTTAAATTTCAATAAGTTGCAAATTGGGGATCACACAGCTAAAAATCTTTTAAATAAAATGCCAGTCTTGAACTGCCTTTAATAAATAACCACCAAATATTTCTCATGTGTGTTTGATTCAATACACAGAGGAATGATGGAGCAAACGGTGTTATCATGGTAGTGATTCTCTGCAAAGACAATGGTACGCTCACTCGTTGGTGACTGATTATTTTAACATCCTCACTTGAGTCTTTCAAAGAAATACATTTGCTCTATTTTTATTCATAATCTGCTCAGATTATGAACATAAAAAGATCTAACGAAAGAAAATGGTCTCACACTGAAAAAAGAAAGTAAGAACCAGACGATATCCAGCAGAAACTTTTACTAATGCTGACTACACTGATGATCTAGCGCTTTATACGAACACACCAGTTACATAACCTGAAACAAGCTGCAAGAGGTATTGGTTACTGCATGAACCTAGATGAAACCTTGGCCCAGTCGGTTGGGGTTTCAGTATAAACCGACTGTGTCTCTGAAGAGGAGTAAGACCCCGCTAACGAGTGTCCTGAATACGACTGGCCCAGTTGGCTGGGGAGCAGAATAAACTGGCTGCGTCTCTGCGGAGGAGTAAGACCCTCCCCAACGAGTGTCCTGCATATGACACTAAACAATCTGATGGTAAGGCTCCAGTAATGCTGGAGCTTTGGGGGATGCGGAGTACTCCTTCATTGCCATCGCTCCGAGGTCCACTAGGACTTGTACCTGATAGAGTCCTATCTATGGGTTAAATAGATCTAGATAGTCTACTTAAGCTAAACTGAATTGTTTGAAATAGAACTGTTTTGACATTTAACAGTGTGTAAACAAAAACTGTCCTTCTGCTAAATTGAATTGTTTGAAATAGAACTGTTTTGACATTTATACTGTATACTTATCCTAAACTGAATTGTTTAAAATAGAGCTATTTTCGACATTTAAACTATGTATTTATTCTAAACTGAATCGTATGAAATAGAATTGTGTGTATATTAAAATAGATTTGGCACTAAATAACCTACAATAGTTGATATGCCATAAAACCAAACAGACAAAACCAAACAAGATGAAACCGATTTCATATAGATTTGTAGCAATATCTCATCTACATAAAGCAATGTCAACATACGCTTAGCTTCCCATTGACAGGTTATCGATCATAAGAAAATCTGATCTCTTTAATAAAAATGAATTGGGAAATCTTCCAAGCAGTTGCTCTATCAGTACTATTGTTTGGTTACACCACTTGGACACTGACGAAACGTTTGGGGAAAATGCTAGATGAGAATTGCACAATAATGCTGCTTGCCGTTTTGAAAAACCTGGAAGCAGCAGCCCACAAAACAGCAATGGTTCCTTACTTCTCTTCTCACAAACTATCCAAGTAAGTTGAACACTTCTGGAGACTAAGCACGAACTCTTTTGCGACATTCTTCGATGGACTCTTACGCATATGAACACAAAAGTAATGGCCTAGCCGCAAAAACTTACATTCATCAGCTTTGTGCGGACACCAGATGCCGTCTAGAGGATCTATCAAAAGGGATAGCTGATAGGAACGCCAACGTTTTCAAGAAGGCCCGCAAATGCAACAATTAGGATAGATAGATAGACTTGCTGTTTAGTGTCGTCTATTCATGATTGTATAAAAGTTATGGATATTTGTCGTTGCCTCCCACCAGAAAGGACCAGACACAAGGTCAATGATTATAATGGGGATTTAGGGGAGGGGAATGTCGGGAAGAAGCCGAGACTTGAACCCTGCATGGTCTGTGCTGCTCATCGACCCACGAAGTGCAATGTGGGTCTAATGAGGCAAGCAGTTTCACGAATCCAAATCTGGATCCGGGTACGTATGCCGAGTTATAGCATGAACTAGACAGCAAGGTCTAGTGCTAGACATAGGGTTGCAGCTCGCCCACCCGAAGGTGGCCCAACCGAATCAGGGAGCCTTTCGGCCTCGAATCTGCCATTGATTTCGATACCCCATCCGACACGAATGCCAGACGGCCCAGCAAAAGCCAGGGAAGTATTGTGTAACAGGTATGCATTCATGTGTACGTACATCTATTCGGGAGGTCTCATGAGGCAGTCTGTTTGTTACATATTTTAGTATTTACATACATACATAGTTTCCAGACTTTTTTCGTATGGGCACTTTTATTGATAGTACACACATGAAACTCTAGTCCTCTTCGAAGTAATCTCCTCCGGCTGCAATGCACTTGTTGCACCGTTCTAACAACGTCTTGAAGGCCCCATGGAAGTCTTCTTGTGTGAGCGTGTCAATGACCTTCGTCAAAGCCTCTTTCTTTTCCTCAGTTGTCTCATAATGACAGCCCCAGAGCTTAAGGAATAACCAAAAGTCACAGGGAGTATGGTCTGGACTATAGGGACGGTGAGGAACTGTCTTGATGCTCATCTTGGTCAAATAGTCTGTGACAAGGATGGAGTTGTGGTCTGGTGCATCATCCGGGTGGAAATGCCACCAACCCGATTTGAAGAGTGCTAGCCTCTTCCGACAGAATCTCTTCCTGAACTCCCTTAAAATCTCAACATAGTAACCCTGACCCTAACCCTTTGGCCAATCAACTCTGGTATATTGACTCCCTTACTCCTCCCACACCTCTCATCATCCCCCACAGACTCCGTGCCTTCCTTGAATCTCTTATGCCACTCAAAAACTGATGCTCGATTCATGCAAGATTCTCCAAAAGCAGTCTGAAGCATTCCATGCGTTTCTATGGCATTTTTCCAAGTTTAAAACACAATTTTATTGCATCTCGTTCTTCTAAAGGATCAGATTGCATTTTTGAAATTCACCAGCTGTGACAATCAGGCTTTAGTAGGGTGTATTCCAATTGCTGCTGTAGCTGTTAATTTGAAGCTGAAATCATAAAAATTGGTCAGTCATCTCATAAGATGTATAGCAATAACATAGTGAATTTTCAAGAGTCAACGACAATTCTAAGTGCCCATACAAAAAAGTCTGGAAACGTATTGTATGCACCTCGTACGTGGATATAGATGCATGTATTTTCCCGCGCCCAGCCGGGAAGCAATTATCAACATGTTAATCTCGAAGATTTTCACTGGGTGGCTCGCCCTCGGGGCTTAGTGTCATACAAAGCTAACCTTAGCTTAACTGAGTGATTTGATAAAACCGAGTGACTCTAACGGTTTAATATTCCAACAAGGTAATCATCTCATCATCTTGTTGTGCCATCAGCACGGATATCCCTGACCCTTTCTCGCCACCTCTCCCAATCGTTCATCGCTTCCAGCAGGTCCTCAGGGCTACACCCCGTATCCTCACAGAGCTGCTGTATGTAGGTTTGACCTGGTTGCGCTGCTTTTGCTCGGCCATGTGAAGGAGTCTATAGGAGTATATCACTTATGAGCTCGTCCCTACTTCTCCAGCAGTGTCATGCATGTCCGGTTCGTCTAACTTGGATAGTTTTCGTGATGGGTGGTAGATGACTGTACAGCTGCTGCTCTGTGGGGTATTGCCTCCAGGACCTGTAAAATGGTACTTGATACCTCCTTGCTTAACACTCAGCAGTATAAGGTACGTATCGAGGGTAAAGTGGAGCAATCCAGGGAAAGGAGTAGCGCCCTCCCCAACACCTCGGTGTAGTAGCTATTGAAAAGGGAGCCTTCTGGTCCCTCTCGACTATGGTCGCCAACTTTTACACAAGAATGCTGAGAGCAATATTGAAGGAACATTCAACAAAGTAAAATGCAACATTAAAAAGCTTAAAATTTTGGCAAAGAAAAGTTAGAGAAGAGGTTGTCACTTGACCTCGGTGATTAAAGAACTGGATTAATATAATCTTATAGTTTGGTTCCCACATTAATTGATATGTTCATTCCATGCTATCTTTCATAGGGAAGAGAGAACTTCTTGCATTTTGTCATGGAAATATCGAGACCCCTAAAAATGGCCTTCTAAAACATTAGACACCAAAACTAACGTCCGCTCTGAAGTACAGCAGAAAATCAACGTCCAAAACTCAAACATTTGAACGCTATTAATTATTATTATGATTATTATTATTATTATATAACGAGAATCCTTCTTGAAGAAAATTCCAAGACTAGAAAGACCTTCTCTCATCGAAGATTTGTACAACACAGTCTTCCAACTCTCATTACCATATCACAAACATCTAGAGTTTCTCTGGCATATTTTGAATATGGTTTGTGTAAACTTTTTCCAAAACTACCAACACTAGATGGCCCTTCTCCCATGGAAGATTGACGCAGCACAATCTTCCGATTTATCGTAGTTTTCTACTCTAAACTTATATCAAACCAACATGAAACAAAAATATTGTGATGTGAAAGGTTAGCACTGGTTAGTGGCTAATCAAGTTTCCCTCAAAAGTTATTCTTAATTAGAGATTTATATTGACTCTCTCTTACCCTTATGCTAATTACGCTGATTAATTTGCCGGTCTCATTACATCTCCCTGAAGCATATCGGTTTTATGCCCCAAGAAGACTTTGTAGTTCTTCTAGTAATTGTTTCATTTTCTGGATTACTTTGCCCAGTCGGCTGGGGCTATAGAATACACTGACTGCTTCTCTGCAGAGGGGTAAGACCCCCCCCCAACGAGTGTCCTGGATATGACACTAAACAATCTGATGGTGAGGTTCCAGCAGTGCTGGAGCTTTGGGGAATGCAGAGTACCCCTTCATTGCCATCGCTCCCAGGTCCACTCTGGCACGGAGTGATAGCACCTGATAGGGCCCTATCGATGCGTTAAATAGAACTAACAGCATACTTATGGTAAAATGAATTGAGTAAACTGAATAGCTTGAAATAGAAACGTTTTTGACAATTAAACCGTACTTACACTTTAACTGCGTGCTTGTGCTTAACTGAGTTATTTGAAATAGGACTGTTTTTCGACATTAAAACTGTATTTACACTTAACTGAATTATTACATATAACTGTTTGAATAGTTTGAAATAAATGTTTTTGACAATTAAACTGTGTACTTATGCTAAACTGAACTGTTTTCAATAGAACAGATTATTTACATAAAAATGGATTAGGCGTTGAATAACCTGCAAGGGTTGATATGCCATAAAACCAAACAAACCATCTGGATTACTTTGCTCTCCTTATCTCTCATATTTCTTTCTCTTGAAGATTTAGATCTGTCCCACACTAAACTGTAATCAAGGTTGTCCTCTTGCATTATTTGATCTTCATCCGATTTTTTTAACTCATTCTGGCCCTCCTGATCATTCATTATTTCGTCTTCTGACGTTTCATTCTCTAAAAGTTGTTCTAATAAATCATTAACGTAAGGAAGCACCGAGATTACTTCCTCATTTTGCTCTTCATATTCCTCCTGAGGCCTTATTTGATCTGCATGGGCTAATTCACTGTTCCTCTTTTCTCTATTTATTATAGCTGTATTGTAGCCTTTTTGCCTGATAAATTCTGCCCTTTCTGGATTTAATTCTTTGTTTGTTTGTTTTTTTTGGGGGGGGGGCTGTACCACATTTTTTCACTTTTGAATGCGACATCGTTTGCAGGGCTCTAATTTGTCTTCTCATTAACACTGATCGCCCTTCTAGTCTTCCGGTGTGTGGTATTGTGCGATAGCTTAAAAGCAGCCTTGGTTGAAAAACTTCTATTTTTCTTCTTTTACGGTCTGCACCGTTCTTTCCACTTACCCATTCGATTGACGGTGATATGGAGGTGTCTTAAACGGTTTACACCCTATTTTTTCCAATCATAAACTAAGATCTTCATCAGAAAATGCTGGTGCATTGTCGGATACCAGTCTTTTGGTATGCCGTTTCTGGAAAATATGACCCTTAGAGTATTTGTTTACTGAGTTGACTTTTACCATGGCTGTATTTCTGTTTTAATTCTTGTTGTTATATAAAACCAATGCAGGTATTTAAAGACATATATCCTCTTTGCAGTCGTTCCATTATTTTATATCGGTGTAATGTATTGTATATGTATGTATGTTAGCGACCGTAGTCGAGGGCGACCAGAAGGCTCCCTTTTCAATAGCTACTACACTAAGGTGTAGGGGAGAACGCTACTCCTTTCCCTGGATTGCTCCACTTTACCCTTGATACGTACCTTATATTGCTGAGTGTTAAGCAAGCAAACATCAAGTACCATTTTTAAAGTCTTTGGTATGACTCGACCTGGGATTGAACGCATGTCTCCCGGACCATTGGCAAATACTCTACCCTCTAGGCTAAGGAGCCGGTAATGTATTGTACATACCTTCAATTAATCTTAATTGAATCAAGTCTTCAATTGTCTGTTTTTCTCCAAGTTTTTCAAACTCACAATATGTACTCGCATTTCGTAGACGGTGTAGATATTTTATGATTGGTTCGTCAATTTCTTGTTTCATCGATATGAATTTTGTTCTTTCTGCCACGACCAACCTTTTCTTGGGTCTCATATTTCTTCTTATGAATGACTTATTTTTTCAAAAGTCAGGTCTTCCAAATTAGAGGTATACACCATTGTAGAAACTTTCATTATCGCCTCGCATCCAGCTGTTGCTAAAAAGAAATCCAGAATTTCATTTTCTCCTCCCATTTCCTGGTTGTCTTTTAGCTTTTTAGTTCTTGCAACCTCAGCAAAAGATCGTAGCTACGTACCGACAAAATCGGAATCCTCGAGAGACAATTGGGATCCTATCGGCGCCCGTGGTGTAATGGTTATCATCGCAGGATATGGACACGGCGACACGAGTTCAAATCTTTGACCTGACTGATTGCATTTCACATAGCACTAATACCCTTGGGAAAGGTATGAATCCCAATATTCTCCCTCCAGCTATGGATAAATAGTAGGGAAGGCTAGGTTCTTCAGCCTTGGTGAGGCAACTAGTTTAGGAGAAGGAAAACTCCGAATTTAAACCTGTTAAACTCCTCTTAAAAATTGACCTTGCGTCATATCCTGCCCGAGCGGAGGGGTTGGTAAATATGATCGGCGATGCCATTGTTATGATGTGAAAGGTTAGCTCTGGTTAGTGGCTAATCAAGCTTCCCCCAAAAGTTATACTGTGTGAGAGATTTATATAGGCTCTAGTGGGGTTCCAGTTGAAGGTCGAGGGAAAAGGGCAAAGCTGTGTTGCCATTTGATATCTGACTCCATAATTAGGTTATTTTATTTTACCCCAATTTGGCACTAGCCCAAGAAAGTCCCAAGAAGAAGTATACAAATGAAGACAGCAACAGATAGGAGACGAAGACGTTTCTTTTATATTTTCCTTTATTTCCTGGGTTCAACAACCATTCCATAGGTGAGGGAATTTTCCCTGAATACAATTGAAATGGTTGAATCCCCCAGTTAAGGTGTCAAAAATGCGTTAGTCGTTTCTTGCATATGCTCGTCCTCATTGGGTATTTAAAGCTTCCATAAGGGTTAGTTTCTTTTGGAAGTTTGTCAAAGTCCAGTTGTTTTAGTTTGTAGTTCCATCTCGTAGTCTTTTATATTTCAGCATACTGTTAACCGAGAGAGAGATGCTACTGGGTGAAAGGGACTAACTAACGCCTAGTCCAAACACGTATGGCGTAGCGCCCAGACACCAGTCAGCAATGATGTAGTCAAACCGACGGTCACTGCCTGAAAGAATTAGCCTGTTCCACCTTGTCGGGAGGTTGCTTTTTTCTTTATACATGCGTCATCCCTTTTTCCGGTCAGGGACCTCTGGGAGTATCATAGTTTTCCTTCTTTTTTTCAATTCAATTTAAGTTTTTTTTAATTTACTTTTTCGTTCCCTACACTCTCTCTTACACTTCTGCTAATTAGTCAAATTAATTTGCCAGTATCACAACAAAAAAGATACGCCACTAGGTCAATTTTTAAGCAGACTAAAACTAGTTTGAATTCAGAGTTTTCCTTCTCCCAGACTAGTTTTCATACAGTGGCAAAAGAATCCAGTTTGATTTACTATTTATCCATACATAGCCACAGAAAGAATAGATAATTTCATACTTTTTACATGAGAACATTCAAAATGACGAGGACCATTAAACTGAATGTGTGATAGTTGATGAATTTGGTGCGCGTAAATCCTTTTTTAACTCCTTAGTCTGATTGTTTTATATAAAGATGACAAACAGGTTTATATTGGCATCTTTTTGCTCAATAATAGGAAAATCTTAGAATGGTCTCTATCTTTTTACTCAGCTCTTTATTGCTCGTGATATCAATCAATTGTACTAAGTCGTTTGCAAGACTAAGTAAAAATTCTGAATCTAAGAAAATGTATTTCATAGAAAATCACGAAAGATAATATCGATCAGCATTTAAACGTTTGTTTTCCTATTCTTGATCCTGACAGAAAATAATGACATTTTTGGATACGAAAATTACTGACAATAAAAAAAGGATTCATTACGAGAATCCTTCACGAAGAAAATCGTGACAAGATTTCGAGATATCCTTTATATTTGTTGCAAAAAATATTATTTTTGGATACGAAAGTTACTAACAATAAAAAAAAGGATTTATTACGAGAATCCTTCACAGAGAAAATCATGAATAGATTTGAAGATATCCTTTTTGTTTGTTGCAGAAAAATACTTTGTTTTTAATTTTTTGGATACGAAAGTTAATGACAATGAAAAAGGATTTGTTACGAGAATCCTTCACGAAAAATTAACGAGAGTCCAAGATATCCTTCGGCATTACAACTAGAACAAAATCAACTGAAGAAGATGTTTTTCTTCTGTATTTTTTGAGGATTCAAAGGACAGTCTTCATTGCAAATTCTAAAAACTTTTTGTCCAGTCGGCTGGGGCTTTAGAATACACCGATTGCACCTCTGCAGAGGGGTAAGACCCCACCAACAAGTGTCCTGGATATGACACTAAACAATCTATTGGTGAGGTTCCAGTAATGCTGGAGCTTTGGAGAATGCAGGGTACCCCTTCATTGCCATCGCTCCCAGGTCCACCCTGGCCCGGTGTGGTAGCACCTGACAGGGCCCTATCTATGGGTCAAATAGAACTAACTGCATACTTATGCTAAACTGAATTGTTTGATTAAACTCAATATATTTAAATAGAAATGTTTTGACAATTAAACCGTACTTACATTTGGACTGCGTGCTTATGCTAAACTGAATTGTTTGAAATTGAATTGTTTTTGACACGAAACTGTACTTACACTAGACTGAATTGTTATATATAACTCTTTGAATAAACTGAATAGTTTGAAATAGAAATGTTTTTGACATTTAAACAGTGTACTCATGCTAAACTGTTTGAAATAGAACTTATTATTTACAAAACATCGATTTGGCGTTAAATAACCTACAAAGGTTGATACGCCATAAAGCCCAATCTTCCAACCAACCAACCAACCAACCATCTAAAAACTGTACAAACTAATCTTGTGCAATATAACGAATGAGCAATTGGCACCTTTAAATTATGCATTCCTTCTTTTCTTGACATATATAATCTTTCTTTCTTATAAAAGAAGTCAACTATTGATTATGTTGTAAAACTATGTTCGTCTTCATGTTGCAAATGAGACACAGGCTATGATGAAGCTGGAATGGGAAGTTCTTCCACATTTTGCCTATTCTCTAACTGCCCTGTTTGCTGGCGTATAGAGTACATAAACTTCAAAGAAATTAGACACCCTCCACCATGAGGGTTTTGAGTATGACACTAAACCATCTGATGGTGAGGCTTCAGTACCCGTTCATTGCCATTACTCCCAGGTCCACTCTGAGCCGGAGTGGTTGTTACTGTTATGGTTGCATCTACGGATCAAATAGAACTGGGAAAACTTTTCCTAAAGACTATTATTATTATTATTATTATTATTCCTGGAGAGTTTTTCCAATCCGCGTTAGCTGATGGTCTTTCACTAGGGTTTGAGTGACAGTAAGTTTCCTCAAGCCTCCAGGACTCTTCTCAGTATTCTGGCCGATCTCAGTAATGCAGTAGTTTGGATGGTCTCCGCTCGCCCGTTTATTTCCAAGTCCTCCAGTCTCTTTATTAATCCTTTGGAAGTGCCCGTGATGTAATGGTTATCCTCGTAGGAAATGGACACGGCGACACGAGTTCAAATCCTAGACGAGACTGATAGCATTTTACATCGCACTAATACCCTTGGGAAAGGTATGAATCCAATCATTCTCCCTCCAGCTATGGGTAAATAGTAGGGCAGACTGGGTTCTTCAGCCTTGACGAGGCAACTAGTCTAGGAGAAGGAAGACTTTGAATTCAAACCTATTAAACGCCGCTTAAAAATTGACCTTGCGTCATATCCTGCCCGAGCGGAGGGGTTGGTAAATATGATTAATCTGTGACTGTACCAAGAGCACCAATTATAATTGGTATTAACGTCACTTTCATGTTTCACAGCTTGTTTTTTTTTTTTTCAATTCCCTGGCAAGGTCGAGATATCTATCCTTCTTTGCACTTTCTTTTAATTTTACTCTGTGGTCAGCCGGGACAGCAAAGTCCACAATTTTACAGGTTCTCTTTTTTTTTTCTTTTTTCTTTTTTTTTTTTTTTTTTTTTTGTTGATTATTATAAAGTCTGGTCGTCTGGTCGAGATTAGGTAATCCGTTTGTATGTCAAAATCCCAGAGGAGTTTGTGTTTGTCGTTCTCCAGGACAGATGCTGGGTTATGCGTATCCCATTTGTTCGTATGGTCAAATTTCAATTTCTTGCACAATTCCCAGTGGATCACCCTCCCCACCCAGCCATGTATAGTCTTATATTCTTTCTGTGCTGATTTGCTGCTTTCGCTGATTATGTGATTGATTGTTTCGTATCTATCACCACATAACCTAGATTTGCTATTTTGTTGCGTCTTATCTATTCTTGCTTTGATATGATTGGTTCTTATAGCTTTATTTTGCTATCAGGAGGTGCCCGTGGTGTAATGGTTATCGTCGTAGGAAATGGATACGGTGACACGAGTTCAAATCCTGGACGAGACTGATTGCATTTCACATAGCACTAATACCCTTGGGAAAGGTATGAATCCAATTATTCTTCCTCCAGCTATGGGTAAATAGTAGGGCAGACTATGTTCTACAGCTTTGGTGAGGCAACTAGTCTAGGAGAAGGAAAACTCTGAATTCAAAACTGTTAAACTCCGCTTAAAAACTGACCTTGTGTCATATCCTGCCCGAGGGGAGGGGTTGGGTACATATGAGTATTTTACTATCAGGAGAGATGCAGTTCCTCTTTCAAGGTTTCCCTTTCTTAACCAAGTCCATGTTTTCTTGTGTGAGATGTTTGCTTATTAGTCGTTTAAAACGTCCATAGAGTTGCTTTTCTTCCCATTTTTGTTTTTTTGTTATTGTCGTTCTGTTTGTCTTCATGTAATCAGTATTGTTTCTGGTGGCTGTTATCCGTCTTCCCCACTCTTTTGTTTTTAGTCTTCAAGTTGTTGTAATGATGCGTCAACATTCTCAATACTGGTAAGTCCTCTTCCCCCTTCTTTTCTTGACACATATAATCTGTCAACTTTATCTTACGCATGGGCATTAGTTTTCTTGCTCACTGGTCCATTTGTTTAAGTTCTTCTCTGGTCCACTTCAAGAATGGTCCCAGTATTTACTCCTTTGATAAGGTTTCTGCGATATAGCTTTGTCTCAAGTAGCTTTCTGGTTCTCCTGAAATATTATTTCTTAGTTTTTTTTCTTTCGTCTCTTCTTGTTTGGGGGTGCCAGCTTCCAGTATCATCAAGTATTTGTTGGTTTCCTTTTCTTCAAGCGTTCTAATTTTGTCTTGATTTGGTCGTTCCATTCCGTCCGTAAAGTGCCGTTCACCGCTTTTCATTACTTGCATGGCGCATTTTTCTTTGCCAAATTCCATTCCTATGTCCTGACCGCATATTCTTATGGAGTGTATTAGAGTTTTCAATTCTTTTTTTTTTATTTTTTGCAAACAGTTTAATGTCGTCCATGTACATTAGGTGATTTATTTTTTCCTGCGACTAGTAAGTAAGTTTGTGTCCGGCAGTACATTTCCAGAGTATGTGATTGAGTGCCATCATCGCAGTTATAAATAGTAATGGGGATAGTGCATCTCCTTGAAATATACCTCCTTGGATCTTTGTTTCAGCTAAGCTTCTTTCTCCTGCTGTCAATTTCACTCTCCAGGTTTTTGGGTTTTCTCGATAAAGTTTAAGACTTCATTTGATAGTTTTTCCTATTTACCCAACCCCTCCACTCGATCAGGATATGACACAAGGTCAATTTTTAAGCGGAGTTTAACAGGTTTGAATTCAGAGTTTTCTTTCTCCAAGACTAGTTGCCTAACCAAGGCTGAAGAAACAGTCTGTCCTACTATTTACCCATAACTGGAGGGAGAATAATTGGATTCATACTTTTCCCAAGGGTATTAGTGCTATGTGAAATGCAATCAGTTTCGTCCAGGGTTTTGAACTCGTGTCGCCGTGTCCATTTCCTATGACAATAACCATTACACCACGGGCATTTTGAGACTGCTTATAATCCAGCTTTATGGGACCATATGCTTTTTGTAATCAATGCACTTCCTCATCTATCAATACACAGATTATTCTGCATGGGTGTTCAGTTGCTGTTTTTTTTTTTTTTTTTTTTTTTTTTTGGTGCTGCTTCCAGGATTAGTTCAAAACAGCACGTTGCATTCTTGTGTAGTTTCCTTCTAGCTGTGTATAAATGTGTAAACGCACTTCTTTGTCTGTGTACGCGTGTATGTGCGTAAGTATGGGTGCACGTATTTGTAAATGTCTATATCAACATGTGAAAATATGTAAGCTCCATTGATTTGAGCTGTGAAGTCGTTTTGCTTGTTTTGTTTTGTTTTTTGTTTTGTTTTTGTTTTTGTTTTTTTTCTGCGTGTATAAATCTTTTCCTTATTTTAATGTGTACATTAGCTTGCAATTTGTGATGTCTCTTTATGAATGCGTGAGTTTTTTTTTTACTTTTTTGTTTTGTTTTATTTCTCTTTTTTTTTTTTTTTTTGCAAACATGTGACTTATATATATATATATATATATATACACGTCTTTGTTTTTCAAGGAATATTTGTGATTATATGTCTGTATTTATTTGTACCTTTGAACCTTTGTATAATCGCGTAAATTTTGATAATTGCACACGAGTGTATCTTCGTATCCATGTGTGTGTATGTGTGTGTGTGTGTTTGTGTGTTAGTTAAAATGTTTGTGCAAGTCTAAGTGCACGGTTGTATTTTTTTTACGAGTGTAGAAGGAAGAGGCTTTTAGCAGAGTGTAACTGGCTTAATTACCCAGCGTCAATAATTAGACTCAGAGAGAAATAAATAAATAAATAAAATTACCTCATCAAAAAGAAATAAAAACAATAGGAAAACAAATATATTTATATATAAATGTAATGCGAAAAAGAATCCGGAAAGGAAAAAAATCGACAAAATCCACAACCGAATACAGAATAAAATAAAGTATAAAATCACATTGCATTCTCAAACTAAAAACATGAAAGTTGGCCTTCTCCATTATCAACAAAAATTTTAAAAAAATAAAAAAGGTTTCAACAGGAAAAATTTTCAAACACATTTTCAGAGAGGGGAAAAAACTTATGAAGCAATACACATGCACGCAACGGTGAAAAAGTTTACAATCTATGTACGCTAATAGTTCAATAGATAGATAGATAGATAGATAGATATGAACAGACAGACGTAGAGATAGATTGATAGAGTAAAAGAGAGAGATTAAAATATTGAGATAGATAGATAGATAGATAGAATTGCTTTTTTAAAGGGTGTCGTACTTACAAAGAGAGTCATCGGTATCGGATTGTAAATAATATTTGTTACATCTTAAACTTTGTATATTTAACAAATAATTTAAATTAGTGTTTTCATTTTTATCGGTTCAAGTTTTATTCAACGTTTTGTTTTACCCATTCTTTGGGCTTGTATGAGAGACTGTTACATACATATATATATATATATATATGTGTGTGTGTGTGTGTGTGTGTGTGTGTGTGTGTGTGTGTGTGTGTGTGTGTTTGCGCGAGCACGAGTGTGAGTAGAAATGAGTAGAATCCGACAGAATGTACGTAGGAAAGATAAAACGGAAGGAAGATATAGGTTTGTTTGTTTGTTTGTTTGCCAACGCGTTTCGACTTCAATCTTTTTTTTTTTTTTTTTCTGAATGCTAAAACATTTTATTAGAATTATTCTAGAATCAGAAATAATTGTGATAGTTAAATTTTGATTCAATCAGAAGTCTTCATCGGGGATTGTAGATATTGCTAAATGAAAAAACGGAAAAAACTGGTTCATATGTTTAAATTGCGTCAGATCCTGCCAGAGAATTTTTTTAAAGACAAAATGGCGTTTTATGATTTAAGAAACGGATTTCTGACGTTTTATTGCTTTGAATGTTTAGAGAAAAGGGAGATAATCTTTTGTGTGAATTTTGAATTCTTTTAAAATCATTTTTCCTATAGATGATGAAATTTTGAAAAACTTTCTCGTCGTGGTATTGTGTTGTGGTGTGCAATAAAACATGCTTCAATTATTTTTCGTTTATTTTTGTCATGAATCAAAGCAAATATGTCAGAATTTTGAAAATCGAAAGTGTGGTTGATTAAAATATTATGAGAAACGAAAGTGTTCGTTATGTTACCAGTTTTATAGTCTTTCTTGCGTTCATAGATTTTGTTGTTTAAATTTTTGCTTGTTTTTCCTTTGTAAAATTTATGGCAATTTTAGCAATGAATTTTGTAAACACCTACGTTGGGAAGGGAATCTGTTTTTAGAGTTGTTTTTTACTATTTGTTTTATTGCTTTTGTCGAGCGAGTTGTGTTTTTTTACGGCTATGTAATTTATGTTTTTTTTTAATTCATGTAATATTTTATGTAATTCATAAATTTTATGTAATATCTTTATGTAATTTATGTAATTTATATTTTTTATGTAATTTATATGTTTTATGCAATTTATGTAAATTTTATGTAATTTATGTAAAACCAAGTACCGGACATTGGCCTAGGGGTTAGAGTGTTCGCCAATGGCCCGGGAGACCTGGGTTCAATCCCAGGTCGAGTCATACCAAAGACTCAAAAAATGGTACTTGATGCCTCCTTGCTTAACACTCAGCATTAAGGTACGGATCAAGGGTAAAGTAGAGCAATCCAGGGAAGGAGTAGCGCCCTCCCCTACACTTTGGTGTAGTAGCTATCGAAAAGGGAGCCTTCGGGTTACCCTCCACTATGGTCACCAACTTTACTTTTACTTACTTATGTAAAACCAAATATATGTTCAAATATAATTTGTATATTTTATGTAATTTATGTAATTTATATGCTTTTTATGTAAATGTAATTTAAGTTTTTTCAATGAGGGTGGTAGTGGGATTTTGAGGCAATATGATGTGTTTTTATAAGGTTGGTATTTGTGCTTAGTTTATTTTTATTCCTACTGTGGGATGTATGTTTATGGATATTTATAGCTTTGATTTGGCACGGTGGATGAAAGATACGGGATAGAATAGTTGGTGTAGGGGGACACGTTATTTGATAGTTATGTTAAGTCACCCAACATTTAATGTTAAAGTTTCCCATTTTCTAGTTTAGTATATGTGGTGTTTGGAAAAAGGGTACGTGAAAAGGTAAAATAGGCACATGAAGACAAATGTAGTAAATGGAGCAATATATGAAACGGCGCGGACAAAAAGAACATTCAAAACAAGGCGACAAACAAAACAAATTTATACTCATAACAAAACATGCATTAATACATTAAAAATATTGCTAATTCTACATTGTTATTAAAATAGTCCTCTGTGTGTGTGTGTGTGTGTGTGTGTGTGTGTGTGTGTGTGTGTGTGTGTGTGTGTGTGTGTGACTAACACAACTAAACTACAGAAAAGGTTGAATAATGAAAGCGTCCTATTAAGGTTGATTGCATATTTTAACAAATTCCCTTACCTAGGAAGCAGCGTCGCATCAACAGAAAAGGACATCGACACGAGGTTAACGAAAGCATGGACAGCTATCAATAGGCTATCGATTATATGGAAATCAGTCCTGACCGATAAAATGAAACGCAGTTTCTTCCAGGCAGCGGTCACATCGATACTGCTATACGGGTGCACTACATGGACTCCAATAAAACGGCTGGAGAAGAAGCTACATGGCAATTACACAAGAATGCTGCGAGCAATCTTGAACAAGTCCTGGCGGCATCACCCCACAAGACACTAACTGTACGGCCACCTGCCTCCTATCACGAAAACTATTCAAGGTAGACGAACCAGACATGTAGGACACTGCTGAAGAAGCAGGGACAAACTCATAAGTGATGTACTCTTATGGACCCACACACATGGCCGTGCAAAAGCAGGACGACCAGCACGAACATTCATTCAGCATCTATGTGAGGATACAGGATGTTGTCCAGAAGACCTGCCTGAGGCGATGAACGATAGGGAAAAGTGGTGAGAGAGAGTCAGGGATATCCGTGCTACCAGCACGACATGATGATGATGATGATGATGATGACATATTTTAAAATGTCTATTTCTTCTTGTGGTTAGAAACAGTCGGTTTTTCCGAGGCTAGAAAAAGTCTCTTAGTCATAGTGTTTTGAAGAAATAAATGTCTGCTAGGCTTATCCATTCTTTTGGCTTTTTACTTCTGTTGGTGAATGAGAGTGTCACCTGGAGAGAGCGTATCAGCGCTGCAATGAAAATTGGGAAAAAGAGAAAGAGTGTTTGAAGACGACGTATTTATAGAAAATACGTGTCTTGGAATCGGCTCCAAAAAAACGTGGGACGAGATTTAAACGCGGACGTAGTTTTAAGCAGGTCACGTGGTTCTCCTAGCCAATGGTGTCTCGAGACTGATTATTTGTGTGCGTCCGCCATTTTTGTTGTGGGAACAAGTGGCATACCGCCCAAATTAAATTATAGGAGTGTAAAGTCCTATATTGGGAAAAAGAGTTTTTAATGTGTTCAAATTCTTCATTTAGAAATTTGTTGGGGGAAGATTGTAAGGGATCTCAAGAAAAAAAAATATAGGAAACTTACTTTTTGTTTTATTGCCGTGTGTTGTATAGCCACATAATACATATACAACTATACACATACATATATATGCGGAAACATAATCAACAATAATGACGAACGAACACAATTCTTTAGAAAAATATACATCTCACACTTTATTCTCGAAAGGGTTGCAAAAGGGTTGTGTATGAGAGGTGAGTTGGAGACCGAACAGACTGCAACATATTGACCCCAAGTTCCTCTGACTATAGCAGCACTTCTTTCTCATTCTGCTAGGCTGCCCAACCGGGAATCCTGAGGGCCCAAGCCCTCTGCTGGGAACTGGTTCTCACTGCCTCAAACTGCAACTCGAACTTCAACTGCAACTGATTCCAACTAACTCGAACTGTCTGTGGCACCGGGTTATATAATTGTTTGACATCCACCTGCTTCTTGTGGGCGTCGCATCTGCACCGAATTCAACCCGTCGAAGGTCAATATGTTACACGTGGTTTGAATAAGAAATTATATGTAGTCATTTTAGTTATTTATCTTGGGGTAAACTTTGAATTTTAATTCATTGTCGTTGTTTATTAGTAAGATGTCCAAGAAAGGTAAGAGAAATTAATGCTTGGTTCAACTTGATTGAGTTTTTATACGATTGAAGGAATGTTATGTTCTTTGGGATAGACGATTAAAATATCGATGATGTATCTAAAGTATTGAATAACATTAGGTAGGATTTGTTTGAAAGGTTGGGATTCCAAAATTTCTAGGTAAAGACAAGCTAGAATGCTACTTAAAGGAGATCCCATGGGAAGACCAAATTTTTGTTGGCAGTAAGTATTATTATATTTGAAAAAGCAATGGTCGGTACATAATTCAATTATTTCAATGGGTTTAGAGAGATATAATGGGAGAGTTGTTTTTTCTTGGTGGATTTTCTGTTGAAGAATACATTTTTAACGGCTAAGTTTGTATATAAAGATTGAATCTCAAGACGAGCTATGAGTTTATTTTCTATATTTATGTATCTTACTTTGCTGAAGATGTCGCCAGATTTTTTTTAAATGTGCAGGGTTAATTATGCCTAAGAGATGTCAACATTTTGGTTATGTATTTTGCAATGTTATGGGGGCCTTGTTTATACCAGAGATTATTGGGCCTAGAAGATTTTTTGTGTGTGTTTTAGGGAATCCGTAGATCGAAGGGATATTTGGGAGGTAATTAATAATGTGGACCATAGTTTGTCTTCGTTGAAGATTATTTTTCATGGAATTTGTCAAAGATTTCTATTTTTTATTGATGTTTTTCAGGGAGGTAGGGGTGTAGGTGTTTTGGTCGTTAAGCAACTTCATTAGTTTTTTATGGTAATCTATGGTGTCTAAGATTGCTATATCGCCATCTTTATCAGGGCATGTCATATTGATGGTGTTTTTTTTTTTATTAGGTTGGTGAGGGCTGTCTGAAGTTCGTGTTTACGATGTCAAGCAGTTCATATTTTTTGTGTTATAATGTTGCAAACTTTAGTCGGAATTTTTGGGCTTCCGGTTCATAATGTTTTAAAGGTGTTGTTCTAAGAATGAGATCGGTGTGTCCAATATCTCTCCACTTACTGTTTCCGCATTGAGATCGTAATTTGTTTTGCTTTTTTAGTTTGGATATGTGTATGCTGTTTATGTGTAAAATATCCTTTCTCACTTTTTCGGCTATCCTTTGTGTCATGTGTTTATTTGTGCGGATATCTTGTCCAAGTTTTTTTTTTTTTTTTTTGCTTCTTCGAAAGTAGAAACTTCTAAGAATCTAAAGTTCTTGAGAGATGACTCCATGTTCTCTGGGAAGATGTGTTGAGAGTATCTATGGTTTTTTAGTGTGCTATTCGGACTGACTTTTTCTTATAGGAATTTTTTTTTTAATTCATAAACAGGAAATTGTTACTGTCAGCCCACTCAAATAAAAACAAAAGACGCTTTCTGACAAACTGCCAAAATCGCAATAAATTTTACATTGGAGAAACAAGCAGAAATCTAAACAAAAAGATCTGTGAATATAAAAAGACTTTAAAACTGGTAACACCACAAACTCTTTAGTTTCTCATAATATTCTAATTAACCACACTTTCGATTTTCAAAATTCTGCCATATTTTCTTTCGTTCACGACAAAAATGAACGAGGAATAATTGAAGCACGATGGTTTATCCATCAATATATATATATATATATATATATATATATATATATATATATATATATATATATATATATATACCATAGTTTAAAATTCATTTTTAAAAAGTTTGATATATCAAAAGTGGCCGAGTGCGGTACATTTTTTTTTTTAAGCAGGGGGATTTTATGGTAAATAGAATTACCATGACCAGAAAATCCGGCAAACACTTGCGCACGACATATGGAACACTGGACAGCTGTTTCAACCTTATTAGGTCTCATTAGCAGCGTATACCGGGATCTCCCCCACTGGAGATCCAACCAGCGACCATAGAATGCAGCGCCGAAACTCTGCCACTGAGCTTATGTGCAATGTTGACCAGTAGCTCAGTGGTAGAGTTTCGGCTCTGCATTATGTGGTCGCTGGTTCGATCTCCAGTGGGGGAGATCACTGTATACGGAGCTAATGAGACTGTTGTGGACCAGTAAAAGATTCAGAAGAAAGACACGAACTCGGGATTACGTGAAACAAGTATACTGAACGAAAGTATAAATACAGCATAGGTAAAAGAGTGTTGAACGTCAGTCTGACTGCCAAAATGTTAGGCTGGAGTTAACTCAACACCGAGATGAATATTCTCCCGGTATTCATAGTAATAGAAAGAGTTCATTATAGTCCCGTAAGGTAGGGACCATAACCTTATAAGGTTGAAACAGCTGTCCAGTGTTCCACATATCGCGCGCAAGTGTTTGCCGGATTTTCTGGTCATGTTAATTCAATTTGCTAAGTGCTGACAAGAAGTATAAAGGCTAAAAGAAATAGGGATCTCACCTTTTTATTTTAATTTTGCCTCGCCTCATGCTAAAAGTTTCATATATCTTCTACAAAATAGAAGACACGTCATCAGATGAAATAGAAATGTGAAAAAAGTGGCTAATGCAAGCGCTCTATATCGTGCGAGATACTCGGTTTAGTTTTCTTTGTTAAATGACAACTTCAACCTTCGTGGGTTATTGACTGCCAAAGTTAACGTTGTAGAAGTCAGTTGTAGTTTAATTTAATCCATAGTTGGTAGCATGAAGAATAGTCACGTGAAAAGATGTTAGCACACGTGACATTTACACGAAAAAAACCGTAGGTTATAGTAACGTAATTAAGGTTTATAAAGTATGATATTGAAAAGATGTATTATATATATATTAATATATTATAATATAATATATGCAAATTTCATTAAACATAATAGACATTTTATGCCTACATTATGTTTAATGAAATTTGCATTAACAAAGAAATGCTGCCAAAATATGCATATACATATATATATATATATAATTTTTTATATCTAATCTATACTCTGTTGGTGTGAAAAAAAAGACCCAGATGGTAGAATTTGCAAATTCTACAAACTGATATCTGAGTAAAATTTTTGTAAAAAAAGAAAAAAACGAAAAACGCACGTGCTACTTGAAAATAATTAAGCTGCATGTATGTCTAGTCAAAAGAAAAATTACCGACAAAATTACCAAAGCTAAAACGTAATAAAATGCTCAATACATGAGATAGAGCTAATATTAAGAAAATAATTCCTACATGGCCAAGAGCGAGTCTACCAAGGTTTCACCAAACGGCTCTTCAGGATTGCTCAGCAATTGTCCTTCTCGAAATGACAGTATCAGACGTTTCGGTAATTTGAGAATACAGGAGTATCGGTCGTCTGAAGTTCTTTCAACTTCTTCAATGAAAAGAAACAAAGAAACAAAACAATCAGGAAAGAACGAAAGAAAGAATAAGTTGACAGGAAATAATTTCTTCCAAGCAGCGGTTGTATCCACACTACTATATGGATACACCACATGAACGCTGACTAAGTATATAGGGGAAAAGCTTCACGGCAATTGCACACGAATAATATGAACTATATTGAACAAATCAGGAAGCAACATCCCACAAAACAATAGCTGTAGGGCCACCTACCTCCCATCTCTAAAACCATCCAAATAAGACGGACAAGACATGCGGGACACTATTGGAGAATATGTTGGGAAATTATGAAGATCTGCGAGAACAATGTGTCAGAAAAGACTGGACAACCAATGTATTTCTTATCGAGGTCGGATGCCAAGGTTTCATTACCCCCGCATTCTTAACTAATGTTGGACTTTCTCCATCAGACAAAAAGAAATACATAGAAAAGCTCCAAGATAAGGCTCTAACTGCATTAGCGTGGATATGGTAATCCCATAGAGTGACGATGATCCAACAAAATCTGGTGGTATCGTGAGTTAAAGCTAAGGCGCTCTAGGTTAGTGGTAATGATGTTTCAGCCCCGAAATCAAGCCTGAACACAGAGTCATTATCTGATGAAGGCTTTGTTGAAAGTAATGTTTCTGTACAAAGAGTAGTCATTGTATGATGCCTATATATATATACATCTACCGATCATATGGAAGTCAGACCTGACCGATGAAATGAAACGCAGTTTCTTCCAAGCAGCGGTCGTGTCGATAGTGCTGTATGGATGCACTACTTGGACGCGAACAAAACGGCTGGAGAAGAAGCTAGACGGCAACTACGCAAGAATGCTAGGAGCATTGAACAACGATATTGAACAAGTCCTCGAGGCAACTCCCCACAAAGCACCAACTATACGGCCACCTGCCGCCCATCACGAAAACTATCCAAGTTAGACGAACGATATATGCAGGACATTGCTGGAGAAGCAGGGACGAGCTCATAAGTGATGTACTCCTATGGACCCCACTTATGGCCGGGCAAAAGTAGCACGACCAGCTCGAACAAACATACAGAAGCTCTGTGAGGATACGGGATGTAGCTCTGAGGACCTGCCAGAGGCGATGAACGATTGGGAGAAGTGGCGAGAGAGTGTCAGGGAAATCCGTGCTGGCGGCACGACATAATGATGATGATATATATACATTACTCGATTTTTTGATATATATATATATATATATATATATAAATTTCTTTGATCGAATTCCTAAGTTCTTTCTTTCTTTGAAACCATGGCGAAAATTTTCTTAGAAACCAGGATGAAGATAATGAGGATGAGCAAGAATATGAACCAGCTAGCAGAAGCTATGGAACTCGCAATTTCAAGAAGCGGCTTTTCCGAAATCTTCTCGAAGTATCAAGGTACTGGGAGTGTTTTGGATCGATCAAGATGTGATCACCCTCAAAAGCTGTTACATAAAATGGTATGGGAACTGATTAGAGAAGACAAGTGATGGATGAGAATGATTTGTCAAGTCATTTAGTCACCTTGACTCGATTTGTCAATAGATATAACATTCTTGGGGAGAAGAGGATGTTATACGAGTCGTACAAGCGTATATAGATTTAGAAACTATGGTGGATATGAAGCAAGATAGATAAATCCAAAAGCGAGTCAACGATACGCTTCACCTGATGCAAGGGCGGGGGAATCTCATAGGTCGACGGCAAGAATCAAATAGTTCAGGCAGTAAACTGTTGCTACTCATCCATGTGAGTGGGATGTTTTGAGCAGAAAAATAGTCATAGAAAGATTAATATGACTCGAATTCAAACCAGACGTTCAAACACCATTGCCCTTCACGAAGGTCATCCAGTGGCGCGTTCTGTTGAGGTGGGAGCTCTGGCCCTTGTGTTCGAAAAATCAGCTACAGAGCCCAAACTAAACTTACTTTTGAACCAGCAAAGACTTGCATACATCAGCTCTGTGTGGACATTGGGTGCCTTCTTGAGCATTTAACAAGAGTGATGACCAATAGTGAGACCTATGGCGAGAAAAAGTCAGGAGAATCCGAGCTATCTGGACGCTTTAATATAATAATGATGTTAAAATATTACTTAGTGTATCCTTCGAGAATTTGGACTGAAGGGTCACATTTTAGCGTAGGAACCATCATTAAACAGAGATTATTTGAAGGCAAGATTCAGTTGGTCAAAGAGATATGAACTATGAGATGCAGATACTTAGAATAAAATCCCATTC
>OY757919.1:13817715-13835215 GCA_963585895.1 Sepioteuthis lessoniana
ATAAAATCCCATTCAGCATTGTAATTTAGATATTATTGAGAGCATTTGCCAGAAGATCTACAGGAAAACGAAACAATTCCGATTAAACGACGAAAAGTGTAAAATTTGGGGATAAGAGTCTGGTGCTTTGGAGATACATAAAAGTGACGGTTGAAAAACGTTAATTAAAACTGACGGTAATTTGAATAGTAACAAATTCATTCAAATGCTGAGCGAGACATTTGATACCATGTTTTTCAGCAAAACGGAACAGATCGCGTGTAACAAAACAGACACTGGCTGATAAAGGTGTCACCGAATTGAAAGATTAGCCAACTCAAAGCTCAAGCGAATGTGAACGAAACAAAAGAGAAGAATTCGTCAGAAGAAACCAGGAGCTGTGAGTGTTCAGTCGCAGAGAATGTTAACTCAGATCAGTTAAGAGGAGAAAGAATTTGAACGCTTCGCTTCCCAGGCGTATTAAAGCAACTACTCAAATTAAAGAAAATCACAAAAAATATTAAAAATGTACAGTAAATTCTTCAAATATATTTATATATCTATCTATCAATCTTAGTCTGTTTTATTCTGGCTATCTATCTATCAACAATCTTCGTCTATTTTAGTCTAGCTATCTATCTTCGTCTGTTTTAATCTATATATATATATATATATATATATCAGTGGCGACTCGAGCCTATTTTTGCTACTCGTGACCCCCACCCACCCTCTGTCAACTTCAGTTCCCAACCTGTGGTCCGTGGACCCAAAGTAAGTCATCATAGTTGCTATTGCGTGATTCTCCATTGTATAGCACAGATCGACAAACGTACCTTGCATGGTGTTTTTTTTCTTTTTTTGTAAACAATCAAGATACTATATAATTAGTAGTCTTGTTAATACAGTAGATAAGATAATTTTTTTTTCCTTTCAAAAGTATAGAAGAAAAGAGAAGATGTTCATTACTATGACCAGAAAAATATGTTTATTAGAATAAAGAAACTGATGACAATATACACAGACACAGCTAGTAGTTTCAATTTCGCTTAAAATAAAGATTATTTGTTGAAAATGTATTCAAATAAACAAATTTTAGTAACAGAATGTAATATATGCAACATTCATTAAAGAAATAGAGATCTGTTAGTGAAAAAACGAATTAAAACACGCCGTTTAACCAACATTTACCATAGCGATGATGATGACGTCGGGGACGGCTATAATCTGCTATCCCCCCTCCCCCTCTCTCTCTCTCTCTCCCTCTCTCTCTCGGTCCCTCTCCCTCTTCCCAATACAGCTGTCAGCAGTCAGAATGTGCTAAGATTTTTGAGCACGGTGTTTGGGTTGCTTTTGCTATTGGCTACAGCCAAAAGCGGATTTCTCTAACATTACTGTTAGTATTAGGGTCTAGTGCTCGGCACGGATTTGCGCGTGTTCAACATTATAGCCGATTTTATGGGATGTTCTATGAATCTGACGGTTGCCGGACAAAGACCATCCGTTCAAAACAGTATCGTTGTATTATTCCCAGATATATTTATGAACTTTTGGCTACTTAGTTATCGAAACTTGAATAGATACGTAATTTAATTGAGATCAGACTAAGTATGTTTGCTTGAAATTAATGGATAATTTTTAATCCATTTTGAATAACATTGACCGAGTTATTGGTCGTGCCGGGCACGAGTAACACTAGTCCCGTCTCCGCCCCTGATATATATATATATATATATATATATATATATATATATATAGGTATTATTCGGTCCAGTTAAACCAGAGTTGGGAGTAATTCCTTCAGGACAAGAAAATCATTCAAAAGCTGAACATTTAAATTTTCCTGGTAGAGAGCTCAATGTAACTAATATTACAGAGCAATACTTTCTTTAAAGAAAAAACCGAAGACCGGTTATTTTAGGATTATAAATTTATTTCAATCCTGTTTTGTGTTTCTGATGTAAACCAAAAACTAAAAAAGTTAAATTACCATAATTCCAACCGACGGTAAAATTAGAAAAATAAATCAAATAAATAAGTAATTAAAAAAACGGAAGTTTAATAAAACGAGGAGATAACTCTTCACCTCTCTCCCTCCCCCGTGTCTATTCTGACTTATTTTATCCATAAGATCTGAAGAATTCCTGATATATTTTTCTTCGTGTTTTTGGTTTACATCAGAAACACAAAACAGGATGGAAATAAATTTATAATCCTAAAATAACCGGTCTTTGTTTTTTTTCTTTAAAGAAAGTATATATATATATATATATATATATTATATATATATATATATATCGCAGTCTCAATCTATCTTTCTATCTATCAATCTATCTATCTTCGTCTGTTTTAATCTATCAATCTATCTATCTATCTATCTATCACAGTATCTATCTATCTATCTATCTTTGTCTGTTTTTGTCTATCTATCTATCTATCTCGGTCTGTTTTGTCTATCTATCTATCTGTTTATTTATCTATCTTAGTCTGTACATATCTATATATCTATCTCAATCGGTACACTTCTATCAATCGATCTATCTATCTATCGATTCAGTCGATACATATCTATCTATCTATCTATTTTTCAATCTCAGTTCGTTTTAATCTATGTATCTATCTATCTCAGTTCGTTTTAATCTATCTATCTATCTATCTATCTATCTATCTATCTATCTCAGTTTGTTTTAATCTATCTATCTATCTCAGTCTGTTCCTATCTATCTATCTATCTCAGTTCGTTTTAATCTATCTATCTATCTATCTATCTATCTCAGTCTGTACATATCTATATCAGAAAATTATTATGTAATAAATTTTCATTATAGTCATTTTCCATTTTATATTTTATCATAAGTTTTCGTATTGTGATTCTACATATTACAGTATATTCATTATATTATATTCATTTTACATTTTACATTAAGTAAAAAAATTTTCATAATATTCATTTCACACTTAACAGTAAGTAATAATTTGGTAATATTTTACTTTTATATTTTACATGTAACACATAAATTATATACGTTAAGTTTATACCATAAATTTTCAAAATATCCAATTGACACTTTGCATTTCGACCAATCGGTTGGGTCTGTAGAATATGTCGATTGCATCTCTGCAAAGGAATAAGACCTTTACATTCCTAAATGAGTGTACTGGATTTGACACTAAAATGCATCTGATGGAGAGGCTCCAGTTCTGCATCTTTTGGAAATGTGGAGTACACCTTTATTACCATTACTCCCAGGTCCACTCTGACCCAGAGTGGTTGTAGCTTTTAGTGTCCCATATTTTATCATTTACGATACTGGAAACTATTTAACCGTGTGAAAATAAATCACTGTTAAATAGTAATACTTGGAACTATTTAACTGTGTGCAAACAAATAAGATCTGGCTCGTTTAAAGATGCTACCGACTATTTCTTTCACAAATCATATACATATATATATATATATATATATATTCAAGAAAAAAACAAAATTCGATCACATTAGGATTATGAATTTATTTCCATCCTGCTAAGAGCATTGATATGAAACAAAACCTTAAAAAAAAATTGAACAGGACTTCTTCAGATCCAACAATTAGATTAATTTATCTCCATGTTGGATCTGAAGAAGTCCTGATGAATTTTTTTTTTTTAGTTTTTGATACATATCAGTGCTCTTAGCAGGATGGAAATAAATTTATAATCCTAATATGATCGATTTTTGATTTTTTTTTTAAAGAATATTTGTTCTGTGATATCATTTACATTGAGCTCTTTACCAGGGATATTTAAATATTCAAATTTTGAATAATTTAATTGTCCTGACGGAATAGTTCCCTACTCCGGATATATATATATATATATATATATATATATATATATATATATATATATATATATATATGGCAATAACGGATCATCTGGAAGTCTAATACCGACCTTACAGTCGGATTTAGACTTCCTGATAATCCGTTAAAGTGAAACTTTAGTAGGAGATTTCCGACTCGCGATTTAAGTTAATTTTATATATATATATATATATATATATATATATATATATATATATATAAGAGATTAGGTTGGTTGGTTTGTTGGTTGCTTGCTTTTACGGCGTATCAACCCTTTTCGGGTCATTTAACGCCGAATTAAATTTCAAACATTTCAATTTAGTCCGGGAGACCCGGGTTCAATCCCAGGTAGTGTCATACCAAAGACTTTTAAAATGGTACTTGATACCTCCTTGCTTAACACTCAGCAATATAAGGTACGTATCAAAGGTAAAGTGGAACAATCCAGAGAAAGGAATAGCGCCCTCCCCTACACTTCGGTGTAGTAGCTATTGAAAAGGAAGCCTTCTGGTCACCCTCGACTACGTTCGCCAACTTTACTTTACTTCCTTAAATGTCAAAACAGTCCTATTTCAAGCAATTCGCTTTAGCATAAGTACACTGTTTATTTCTATTTGACTCATAAATAAGACCCTATCGGGTGCTACCACTTCAAGGCAGAGTGAACCTGGGAGTGATGGCAATAAAGGGGAACTCTGCATTCCCCAAACCTCCGGCATTACTGGAGCCTCACCATCCGATTGTCTACTGTCATATCCAGAACACTCGTGGTGCGGGGAGCTCTTACCTCTCTGCAGAGAAGCAGTCGGTCTATTCTATAGCCCCAGCCGGGTAGGCAAATATAAGAGATTGTATAAATAGAATTTTTGATTTTATCTCAACCAAAGTGTTGGTTGGTTTTATGGCATATCAACCTTTGTAGGTTATTTAACGCCAAATCCATTTTTATGAAAATAATTCAATTTTAAACAATTCAGTTTAGCATAAGTACGCAGTTTAAATGTAAGTACAGTTTAATTCTGAAAAATATTTCTATTTCAAGCTATTCAGTGTAGTCAAGCAGTTCTTATTCGGCTAATTCAGTTTAGTATGAGTACAGATTTTGTTTGCACAAAGTTAAATGTCAAAACAGTTCTATATTAAACAATTCAGTTTAGGGTAAGTACAGTTTCAATGTCAAAAAACAGTTCTAATTCAAATAATTCAGTTTAGCATAAGTACGCAGTTTAAATGTAAGTACAGTTTAATTCTGAAAAATATTTCTATTTCAAGCTATTCAGTTTAGTCAAGCAGTTCTTATTCGGCTAATTCAGTTTAGTATGAGTACAGATTTTGTTTGCGCACAGTTAAATGTCAAAACATTTCTATATTAAACAATTCAGTTTAGGGTAAGTACAGTTTCAATGTCAAAAAACAGTTCTAATTCAAATAATTCAGTTTAGCATAAGCATGCAGTTTAAATGTAGGTACACAGTCTATTTTCAAATTCAAACAGTTCTAATTCAGTTTAGTATAAGTACTGGTTTTGTTTGCACACCGTCAATTGCCAAAACAGTTCTATATTAAACAATACAGTTTAGTGTAAGTACTGGTTTTGTTTGCACAACGTCAATTTCCAAAACAGTTCTATATTAAACAATACAGTTTAGTGTAAGTACTGGTTTTGTTTGCACACCGTCAATTGCCAAAACAGTTCTATATTAAACAATTCAGTTTAGTGTAAGTACTGGTTTTGTTTGCACACCGTCAATTGCCAAAACAGTTCTATATTAAACAATTCAGTTTAGTGTAAGTACTGGTTTTGTTTGCACACCGTCAATTGCCAAAACAGTTCTATATTAAACAATACAGTTTAGTGTAAGTACTGGTTTTGTTTGCACACCGTCAATTGCCAAAACAGTTCTATATTAAACAATTCAGTTTAGTATAAGTACTGGTTTTGTTTGCACACCGTCAATTGCCAAAACAGTTCTATATTAAACAATACAGTTTAGTATAAGTACTGGTTTTGTTTGCACACCGTCAATTGCCAAAACAGTTCTATATTAAACAATTCAGTTTAGTATAAGTTCTGGTTTTGTTTGCACACCGTCAATTGCCAAAACAGTTCTATATTAAACAATACAGTTTAGTGTAAGTACTGGTTTTGTTTGCACACCGTCAATTGCCAAAACAGTTCTATATTAAACAATACAGTTTAGTGTAAGTACTGGTTTTGTTTGCACACCGTCAATTGCCAAAACAGTTCTATATTAAACAATACAGTTTAGTATAAGTACTGGTTTTGTTTGCACACCGTCAATTGCCAAAACAGTTCTATATCAAACAATACAGTTTAGTATAAGTACTGGTTTTGTTTGCACACCGTCAATTGCCAAAACAGTTCTATATTAAACAATACAGTTTAGTATAAGTACTGGTTTTGTTTGCACACCGTCAATTGCCAAAACAGTTCTATATTAAACAATACAGTTTAGTATAAGTACTGGTTTTGTTTGCACACCGTCAATTGCCAAAACAGTTCTATATTAAACAATACAGTTTAGTGTAAGTACTGGTTTTGTTTGCACACCGTCAATTGCCAAAACAGTTCTATATTAAACAATACAGTTTAGTGTAAGTACATTTTCAGTGTCAAAAACCGGTCCATATCAAACAATTCAGTTTAGCATAAGCACGCAGTTTAAATGTAAGTACGGTTTAATTGTCAAAAACGTTTCTATTTCAAGCTATTCAGTTTAGTCAAACAATTCAGTTTAGCATAAGTATGCCGTTAGTTTTATTTAACCCATAGATAGGGACCTATCAGGTGGTACCACGCCGGGCTAGAGTGGACCTGGGTGCAATGGCAATGAAGAGGTGCTCCACATTCCCCAAAGCCCCAGCATTACTGGAACCATCAGATTGTTTAGTGTCATATCTTGGACACTCATTGGTGGGTGGGGTCTTACCCCTCTGCAGTGGTGCAGTCGGTGTATTCTACAGCCCAAGCCGACTGGGCAACAACCAAAGTGTGATTAGGAAGTAGTCACGAACTATGTAAACAGACACATCCTTCTATTTTATTTCTTTTTTGGTGAAAGTCTTTTGAATTTTTTTTGTTTTGTTTTGTTTTGTTTTGTTATTTTGCTGTAGAGAGTAAGGAATGTCTACACTGCATCATATAAATACATGGCATATATATATATATATATATATATATATATATATATATATATATCAGGGGTGGGCATGATGTCTGTTCAAAAGTCGAAACACATTGAAACTGACCAGACTTCTCGTGCTTATACGGTTTCATCTATATTCTTCACCAGAACAAGGATATAAAATCTAAAAACCTTATTCTATTTTTTAAAGACCTCATGTCCCTTATCGTAGCCAATAGTCGACTTGAGATAGATTTTGAGAAAAATTTCTATTTTCGAAAGAAAAAAGTTAGAAAAACAAAGATAGCATAAATATTGAAGACAAAACGGGAAAAAAAACTTGGAAGATTATCAAAAATTTGTTTCACTTTTATATTTCTTTGACACACATTTTAGTAGCACGCATAAATATTAAAAAAAAATCGGTGACTCTGTATATTTTTGTTGCCCTACCCGCACAGACTTTGCCACACACACACACACACACACACACACACACACACACGCATATATATAGTTTTACATGTTCAGGTAATCATGCAGATATGAGTTGTTGCATATAAATACACGTAAATTAGTGCAAAATATATACGTACATATACCTGAATATATATTCACTTATATACTCACGTTTCCATGTATATGTACTCATATTAATACACACACACCACACACACATATATATATATATATATATATTCGTGAACATGTATACATATATATATACACATATGTGTAGATATATACGTACACATATTTATGTATGTATATACTTTCATATATATGAATATACGTATATGTAAATATATATATATATATATATATATATATATATATATATATATATATATATACAAATACATACATATATTCATACATA
This sequence comes from Sepioteuthis lessoniana, assembly GCA_963585895.1. Lineage (NCBI taxonomy): Eukaryota > Metazoa > Mollusca > Cephalopoda > Myopsida > Loliginidae > Sepioteuthis > Sepioteuthis lessoniana. Next base: position 13,825,560 of record OY757919.1, read on the forward strand.
TGCATACATATAAATATATACACATGTATATTCTCATATATGTATACATATACACAGATATAATATAAACACATATATGCACACATATATACATACACGTATATATATATATATATATATACGCCCTTGGCGTGATTCCACGAAATGTCATTAATCAATTGGTGTTCGATTTCTTCGTTTTATAAAGTTTCATATTTTTAAACCTTACGCCTGAATTAAGCCACTCACAGATCTATATATATATATATATATATATATGTGTGTGTGTGTGTGTGTGTGTGTGTGTGTGTGTGTGAATATAAGTAAATCTTATACGTATTCCTTTTACTGTATTCAGGTTTTGCATGCAAACCATAACTTCTTAAGTTATATCAGACAATTTTAAAATATAAGAAAAACTAAACGTTCTAAGAAAGCATAATGGTAGATAATCAATATTTTATTAGAAAACAAGAAATCTCGTTAAGTGCTACATCGATATTTTTCTCAATAGCAAGATCCACATATATGTCATTATCATTGCCAGATAGAATCTATATTCCTAATTGGAATGAGATTGTCTGTCCTCCATAAATGGACAAATGATCTGAGGAAGATCAACTAAACTCACTATGCAAAATTAGTAAACAGTATGCAAAGATCTGTTTTATTCCGAAGGCACGACACTAAAAAGAAATTGCCCTGTCGGCTGGGGCTGTAGAATATACCGACTGCACCTCTGCAGAGGGGTAAGACACTCCCCAATAAGAGCCCTAGATATGACACTAAACAATCTGATGGGGAGGTTCCAGTGATGCTGAAGCTTTGGGGAATGCGGGGCACCCCTTTATTACCATTGCTCCCAGGTCCACTCTAGCCCGGAGTGGTAGCACCTGATAGAGCCCTATCTATGGGTCAAATAGAACTAACTGCATACTTATAATAAAACTGAATTTTTTTAATAAGAACTGTTTTACTGAACTGAATGGCTTGAAATAGAATTTTTTTTTAAAAATGTGTTCTTATGCTAAACTGAATCGTTTGAAATGAAACTGTTTTTGACATTGAAATGTACTTACTCTGTTAAACTACGTACTCATGCTAAATTGAATTGTTTGAAATAGAACTGGTTATTTGTATAAAATAACCGGCACATTGGCCTAGTGGGTAGAGTGTTCGCCAATGGTCCGGGAGACCTGGGCTCAATCCCAGATCGTGTCATACCAAAGACTTTAAAAATGGTAACTGATACCTCCTTGCTTAACACTCAGCAATATAAGGAAAGGATCAAGGGTAAAGTAGAGCAATCAAGGGAAAGAAATAGCGCCCTCTCCAACACCTTGGTGTAGTAACTATCGAAAAGGGAGCCTTCGGGTCACCCTCGACTAAGGTCGCCAACTTTACTTTATAGTTTTTGTTTATACACATTTTGATATCAAAACAGCTCTATTTCAAACAGTTCAGTTTAGCATAAGTACGCAGTTTAGTTCTATTTGACCTATAAATAGGACCCTCTCAGGTGCTACGACTCCGGGCCAGAATGGACCTGGGAGTGATGACAATCAAGGGGTACTCCGCATTCCCCGAACCTCCAGTTTTACCGGACCCTCATCGTCAGATTGTTTACTGTCATATCCAGAACACTCGTGGTGGGGAGTCTTACACCTCTGCAGAGAAGCAGTCAGTGTATTCTATAGCCCCAGCCGACTGGGCAGATCAGATGGTGAGACTCCAATCTTCGAGTTTGGAGGATGTGGAGTATCCCTTCTTTACCTTTACTCTTGGGTTCACTCTGACCCGGAAATCGTAGTACCTGTTAAAGACCCATCTATGGGTCAAATAAAAGTGGTCAATCTTTTACTAGATATTAGTAGTAGCAGTAGTAGTTGTAGCAGTCAGTAGTAGTAGCAATAGCAGCAGCAGCAGTAGTAGCAGTAGTAGTAGCAGCAGTAGTAGTAGCAGCAGTAGTTGTAGCATAAAGGTTAGTAGCATAGTAGTAGTAATAGTAGTACCAGTAGTAGTAGCAAATTAGTAGTAGTAGTAGTAGTAGTAGTAGTTATTTGCAACTGTACCCCAGCGTGCATGTTATTCGTATTAGATAGGAATACTTGATAAATAAGATTACCAATAGTGCATAGCAGTGCGTGAAACTATTTAAATGAGTGCAAACAAATGATAAATATTGAATAGAATTATTATTGATAAATTGCAACTCTTGAAACCATTTAACTGCGTGCAAAAAAAATGATATTATTAACTGTGTGCAAACAAATAATTAATGTTAGATTAGACTGGAATACTTGATGATATAGAATGACTCACGTTAAATAACAATTCTCAGACTTCAGTGAAATGCTACCAGTTTAAACTGGTGTTAAAGATTCACGAGAAGTGAAATAACAATAATAATATTTTTTTGCTGACACACAGTTATATGGTTTCAACTATTTCTATCTAACAAAAAATTTCAATCATACTGATTTGGCTCATAGATGGGATCCTAACAGACACTACCAGTCAGAGTCAAAGTGGACCTGGGAGTAATAGCAATAATAGTGTAGTCCACATTGTGAAGAACTCCAAAACTGGAGCCTTACTTCTGAATACAATTTAAGGTCATACATCGAACATCTATTTTATTTAGGTTTTGTTTTCTTTTTGCCTTGGGGTTTCACCTCTCTCAGTCGTCGTTGAAACTTGCTTAGAAAAAAAACTTTTCTCGTATTCTTTTCTTCCCGGTTCTTCGACTAAAGAATTTGTGACTTTTCATCTATCTTCGTTGAACAGAAAAGAGACATTGTCTCCAATCCTAGCAACAGACTTTGTCTCGCCTCGGCATTGAAACACCATGTCATCATGGCCAAAGAAGATAAGCACGACTTTTTACCGTTTTTCTACCCCTTTCATATTCTGCTTGTTCATTGAAATATATGCGCACATTCAGCTTATTAGAACATGTTAATGTATTCTTGTTGATATATTTTGTGTATTTATTTCGTCTTTCCTTCCGCCTATTTAGTATTAGTATTATGATGGGATTTCTGAAGTTTTATTGTATTACAGCCCAAACCATCCATGTGTTGTATAGCCACAGACAACTATACGTATACATATACAAATATAAGCGGAAACATAGTAAACAATAATATACGAACTTCAATGAACGAACGAACACACTTCTTTATAAAAATGTACCTCTCACACTTTATTCTCGAAAGGGTTGCGAAAGGGTTGCGAAAGGGTTGATGTTATGTGTTATGTGTGAGAGGTGAGTTGGAGACGGGGACAGACTGCAACATATTGACCCAAACTTCTTCTCGCGACAATAGCAGCACTTCTTCCTTATCTTGGCTGGGCTGCTCAACCGTGGGTCGCTGAGGACCGCAAGCCCTCAGTCTGCAAGCTGATTCTCACGCTTGCATCTGGTCCCCCAACTGACTCCAACTACAACTGGAACTGAACAGGAACGGACTCGAACTGACTGACTGACTGACTGACTGACTGATTGACTGACCCGAACTGACTCAAGCCGTGTGTGGTACCTGGTTATATAATTGTTTGACATCCACCTGCTTCTTGTGGGCGTACGCATCTGCACTGAATTCAACCACGTCCACGGGTCAAGGTGATATTCCGATAACTTCGACCGGATGCACCTGTTTCGTCTCTTGATTGACTGCTCGGTCGAGGGTCAATATGTAACACATGTAAGACAAACAAAATGTACCAGACATTGCTGGTGAAGTAAGGACAAATGCATAAGCGACATGCTCTTGTAGACGCTTACATATGGATAGTCCAGGTTTAGCTGACCAGCAAGGACTTACCTACGTCAGCTCTGTGCGGACATTGGATGCAGTCTGGAGGACCTTCTAGGGACGGATTGCGTGACAGAGTCAGGAAACCCCGTGCAAACAGCAAGACTTGATGATGATATCATTGGATATGCGAATTAGATCTTAGTGAGTACTTGACTTAAAATCTTCACTAGCACCAATCACCCCAATACTGCTACTAATTTCTTCACGAAAAGATTTATTTATTTTGATTTATTTTCTTCAGTCTGAACGAACGAAAAATAGAAGGTACTTTAATAAAAATGAAGTCTAATAAAGAGTAAACCAGAAAAGATGCGTGGGTGTCCCCGTGGTGTAATGGTTAAAGCGATGGAGTGCGGAATTGTAATATGCGAGTTCGAACTCCAGTCACGCTATTACGTTCACTTTCGGATAACTACCCTTAAGAAAGATACGAACCCCTTTCTCCTCCCAACTATGCGCTGAATAGTACCTCTACTGTTCTTCCCTCAGCATTAAATCACCTACAAAGATTGATATGCCATTAAACAAAGAAACCAAACCAGAAAAGATGCGATTCCAGACACTGGAGTATTCATTGTACAGAAATGTCTTTTGAAAAACAAGCTGCGAATTAATCCAAATGTTTATTTCTTCTCTCTAAATGTGCATAAAATTAAATATCGGTTATCTGGTTTGAATCGGAGTCATGGTTGCCTTTCATTGGCTATTTTTCTCAATAGATACCACACTAATAGAGAAATAGCAGTAGTTTCCTGACTGAATTCTTCTTTATCCAGGCCGTTGCTTCATGAGCCTTCTCTGTCTGGTATCAGATGAAGCACACCGTTGACTCGCCTTTGAATATATCCTTCTTTCTTCAAATCTACCATGCGCTATCCTGTGATGTGCCTTTACCGACACAGGTAAATCGACTAGGCCCATTTTGCTTCATACTCGGCCATATATTGCTTGTATATCACTGCATAAGCTCACTGATTTGGTATGGGGAACTTGTCCATAGCCAGCATATTCTCTCACTCAAAGACTACCATTTTTTTTTCCAAACATCTGGACGCTTTTTACGACAAAAAAAAAATTCCGTTCCGAGAGAGAAATATAAACTGCGTTTAAATATTTCTTGACATCAAAACGTTTCATCGTACTTGTATAAATACGCTTGTTACTCAATGTATAGATGTTTAGAAGTTATATTTTGACCAATTGATACTCAGTTTAACTTCATTAATCCAAAAATGAAAGTTTATTTTAAAATCGGACATTATTTTCCGAACAACCTCATAATGATAACATATTTCAATCGTCCCATTGCAATCATTTTATGACCCTTATTTGTTTGCATACCGTTATATGGTTTAAATATTTCTATTTAATATTAAATATTTATATATAATTGTATATTTTCAAGTAACTACACCAGATCTCATTTTCTACGACGAATTAAGGCTTGTGCACATGTCATATATCGGCATGGAGGTGCCTGTGGTGTAAAGGTTATCGTCGTAGGGAAATGGACGCGGTGACATGAGTTCAAATCCTAGACAAGACTGGTGGCATTTCTCATAGCACTAATACCCTTGGGAAAGGTATGAATCCAATTATTCTCCCTCTATGGGTAAATAGTAGGGCAGACTATGATCTATAGCCTTGGTGAGGCAACTAGTCTGGGAGAAGGAAAACTCTGAATTCAACCTTGTTAAACTCCGCTTAAAATTTGACTTTGTGTCATATCCTGCCCGAGCAGAGGGGTTGGTAAATATATATATCGGCATATCAAGTTTTAATCACAATTTGTTCCTTGAAATCGAGCATGAATTTAATTGTATGTAAATTATTAGTATTAGATAGGAATACTTGAAACTCTATAATTATGTGTTAACAACTGATTATTTGAAGTAGTTTTGTAACGCTCTCATATGCATAAAAAGAAAAAATAATTGACCGACAACTTAACAAAAGTGTAAGTATTTAAATCAAATGAAATAACACATTAGCAGAAAAATAAGTCAAACAAAAGATAGTTACTATCCGTACACTACCGGCCAAGATATTACTGAAAAATCTTTCTCGCTGAGGTCCGTCCGACTACTGTCCCCCACTAGCGTCCCATGCTAATTGTCCTTTAAAGAACCTTTATTTAGATTATCAAGAAGGCCGCCATTTCCGCTCACTGTCTATCGGTGTTCTATCACTAGTATCTCACTTTATTTCTATATGACAGTAGTAAATTGGAAAGTTGCTTGAAATCATGTAATCGTGTAGAAATTATTAGCATGTGATAAGAATACTTGAAACTATATGACTGTGTTTAAAAATTATTATTATTATTATTATTATTATTATTATCATTATTAGATATAGATATTTGTTTGAAACTATATAATTGTGGATAAATTAATAGTATTAGATTGGAACTTAAAAATCTATAACTGCATGTAAACAAACTATTATTAATAATAATTTTATTATTTTTTCCTGACGAGTTTTCAACACCTGCGTTTGCTGATGGTCTTTCACTGGAGTCTGAGCAACGGCAAGTTTCTTCAGATCTCCAGAATCTTCTCGGTACTCTGGTCGATCACACCAATAATGTAGTTTGGATGGTCTCGGCTCGTCTTCTGTTTTTTAACTCTTTCAGCTCCTTTCCCAATGCTTTGGGGACCGTTCCAAGTGAACCAATTATAATTGGTATCACCGTTACTTTTATGTTCCACAGTTTTCTTTCTTCTCTGGCAAAATCCAATTACTTACTTCTCTTTTCGTTTTATGAATTTTCATACTCTAGTTCGCTGAGACGGCAAAATCTACAATACGGCAAGTTTTCTCTTTTTTTCTGTTGATTATCACCGGGTCTGTTCTTCTGGCCGGGATTAGGTGATCTGTTTGTATCTCAAAAGAGAATTTTATGCGTCACAATCTCGAGGACAGATTCTGGTTTGTGCACGTACCATTTGGCAGAATGGTCAAATTTCACTTTCTTACACAATTCCTGGTAGATCAACTTTCCCACCCAGTCGTGTCTAGTTTTATACTCCTTTTGCAACATTCGCTTACAATGTGGTTATTGGTTTCGTCTCTATCACCACATCAGCTACACTTGCAATTCATGTTGCGCAATATCTTTTCTGCTCATTATTTACAAACTATATAACTGTAATATATATATTATTATTAATAATAATAATATTAGTAATATATATATATATATATTATTATTATTGCAATGACGATGTTTTGTTCCTTAGCTATAGTCACCTACTCATTCAGAAATAAAATAATGTAGCGAAAAATTAAGATACACCTACGAATTCACATCCGGCTGAAACAACGCGCTGCGTTTGTAACTTCACACAAACCCATACACAAACATTAATACGCTACTATAACCCACACAAACATACGCACACACACTCACACACTTACAACCACACGTAAAGAATCATACAAAATCCCAAACGGTTTTTTGACTGTATTTTTTCGATTTACGATTCATTTCATTTTCTTAACTGCTTGATGATTGTTGTTTTGCAAAAAAACTCCATGAAACCCAGTCGCAGTCTAAATTCCATGAATTAAATATATATATATCATATATATTTTATCATTATTATTATTATTATTATTATTATTATTATATAGCTCTATCCTAGATATTGAGCACTCTCCCTATTATATTGCACTTGGTTCGACACATACCCACAAAGTGATTTAATGACAATATAATATAATATTATAATATAATATAATATTATTGTTATATAATATAATGTTATAATATAATATTATTATCATTAAATATAAATGTTTGTTTGAAACCATATGTGTATAATTTATTAGATCTTAATACTTGAGACGATATAGTTATGTGCCAGTCATATGATACAAATTTCGGCATTGAATAACCCACATGGGGTTGATGGAACGTTAAAAAAATAAATCAAAATAAATAAAATATCTTCTCTTTTGCCGGCGATTTTAACTTTAAGAAAATAAGAATTTTAACTTTCAAAATTTAAAAGAACAAAATAAGTTGCTGGAAACAAAAGTTTTTAAGTTATGGAATGATTTCAACTCCCCCAACCATACACACACATTTCCGACACCTTTCAAAAAAAAAATAAATTCCCGGGATGTCAATTTGAACGTGATGATCAAGCAGTACACAAGCTCGCCAAGTAGTGTCTCACTGATGATAGAAAAACGTCATGGAAGAGTATCTGTTCCTGCATGTGAGGAACCGTCTCCTCTGATTAGCTACTGTGTTGCATCAAGACCGCACAACTGGGGGTTTGTTTTGTTTGTTTTTTTTTGTTTTGTTTTGTTTTACTTTGCTTGTTTGTTTGTTTTAGATATTTAAATATAGATAAACATTTTTCGATCATATATTTATATATTATTACATCTTTCAATATTTATCGATCGTCGTCTTTTCGCATATGTAACGTTTCTGTCTTAAACTGTTTATCTCACCAGATAGACACTTGGCAGACGCGCATGCGCGTTTTGTTTTGCTTTGTCGTCGTTTTTTTTTCCGGCACCCGTTCTAATTTCTCCCAAATTCTCCTCGTTTCATTTCATCTTTTACTTTTTATTTTTATTTTTATTTTTTTATTGATTTATATTTTGTTTTATTCTTGTTCTATACGTAATTTTCTCGTTCTTGCCACCACCTTCCAGTATCTATCGACTACCATCTTTATTTTTATCCCATTCTTTTGGGTACCCTTCCACCTCACACTTATTCATTGCCTCATTTTTTTCTTTCTGGTTTTCTTTTTTTCTTTCTTTCTTTCTTTTTTCTTTTCTTTTTATCTTTGTCTTAAATTCTTCTTTCTTTTTATGTCTTTTCTTTATTGTCTTCACAAATTTTTTGTGACCTTTATTTTCTCTTTTCTTCCAACGTCAGAGGAAGTCTCCGTAGCGTAATGGTTAATGATCTGGACATCGTCGTAAGTGAGTTTGAACTCAATTCGAGCTATTACGTTCACTTTCAAATTAATACCCACTGGGAAAGGTTATGAATGCCCTAATCTACGCCCCTCCCCTCGACAGCTATGGGTTAAATCGTACCTCTACTGTACTTCTATAATGATGGATTTGGCATTTAATAACCCATGAAGGTTGATACGCCATTAAAAAAATGAAAATGATCTTTCTATTTATTTCCCTTTCTCTTTTTTTTTTTTTTTTTGTTTGTTCGTTTTTTTCTTATAATTAAAATATTATGTTCATACATACGAGCTGTTGATGGTGTCATTGATATCATCGCAGGAAATAGACAGTGACGCGAGTTCAAATCCTGGACGTAGCTACTTGCATTTCACATAGCGCTAAAACTCTTGGGAAAGGTATAAATCCAATTCTTCTCCCTCCAGCTATGGATAAAATAGGAGGGGCGACAAAGATCTTTAACCTTGGTATGACAACCGGTCTAGGAGAAGGAAAACTCTGAATTCAAACCTGTTAAACTCTGTTTAAAAACTGACCTTGTGTCATATTCTGTTCGTGCGGAGAGGTTGGTAAATACATATTTAATTATATACTCAAGTAAAGTTGGGGACCATAGTTGAGGGAAACCTGAAGGCTCCCTTTTTAATAGCTACTACACCGAGGTGTGTTCTACTCCTTTCCCTGGATTGCTCCACTTGACCCGTATCTTATAATGCTGAGTGTTAAGCAAGGTGGTATCAGGTACCATTTTTGAGTCTTTGGTATGACTCGACCTGAGACTGAACTCCGGTCTCCCGTGCAATTGGCGAACACTCTCCCCGCTAGTACTTGGGTAGATACATACATGAAAAATATCATCTCTTTTTTCTTTCTTTTTTCACATTTCTTCTTTCATGTCTTTTTTTTTTT
>OY757919.1:13837715-13905215 GCA_963585895.1 Sepioteuthis lessoniana
TAAAATCAGTTTTCTTCCTCCCTGCAGCCTTTTTCGATGGACAATGTCCCATGTGAGCTTCTTCCGATATAAACTTTGCCTGTCACAGGCAAAATTCTCGGAAAAGAAGTGACCGAAACGAAGGGGTCACTTTTTTAGGATTTTGAAATATCTTAATCGTTTTCAAAATATTTTATTATGCACACGCTTTTAAAAACAATGTCTAAATTTTTTACCTACCACAAGGCCTTCATATATATAAATATATACACACACACATATATATATATATATATATATGAAGGCCTTGTGGTTAGTAAAAAATTTAGACATATTATGAAAATAGATTTCCTTTCAATATATATATATATATATATATTAAAAGGAAATCTATTTTCTGTGCAAGTTGTACTTTCTTATTTATAATCAACCTTTATATGAAATAAACAACAATGTTTGTTCATCGGCATTCCCAGGTTGCGTCATACCAAAGTCTTTAAAAATGGTACTTGATACCTCCTTGCTTAACACTCAGCAATATAAGGTACATATCAAGGGTAAAGTGGAGCAATCCAAAGAAAGGAGTAGGGCTCTTCCCTACACCTCGGTGAAGTAGCTATTGAAAAGGGAGCCTTCTGGTCGCCCTCGACTACGGTCGCCAACTTTACTTACTGTTATCAAAACTAAAACTTAGCCAATGATATGCGCATGTGATTCATAAAAAGAGGTGAAAACTTATAGAGTGCCAGCTTTAGTGTTTAGATCATTGGATGACAGAAGAATAGTGTTTAGATCATTGGATGACAGAAGAATAGTGTTTAGATCATTGGATGACAGAAGAATAGTGTTTAGATCATTGGATGACAGAAGAATAGTGTACCGGTGTGTCATAGATTCTCCAAACAACATATCAGATTTTGAAATCAAAGTTTTCCATTTCCAAACCAGTTGCCCTTCCCAGGCTAGAAATCTCAGCCTAACCAAAAATCGATTCATGCAAGATGCTCCAAAAGCATTGTGAAGCATTCCATACGTTTCTGTGGCATTTTTTCCAAGTTTAAAACACAATTTTATTGCATATCGTTCTTCTAAAATGTCAGATTGCAGTTTTGAAATTCACCAGCTGTGACTATCAGGGTTTAGTAGGGTGTTTTCCAATTCAGATCATTCAGAAAGGTATGAACTCCCTTATCCCTCCCCCAGCAATGGGCTTAATAGAATTATTATCGTTTTCTACAAGAATGACTTTGGCATTAAGTAACCCATGAAGGTTGATATGTCATGAAAGAAAGAAAGAAAGAAAGAAAGAAAAGGTTATTGAAATGTTGCAACAGATTAATAAAAAAAAACAGTGGGAGAAAACTTAACTATTAATTTTAATGAAACTTAAACGCACACAGGAAGTGATTATTTTCTTTGATTATTTATATGTACCAACCCCTCCGCTCGGGCAGGATATGACACAAGGTCAATTTTTAAGCGGGGTTTAACAGGTTTGAATTCAGAGTTTTCCTTCTTCTGGACTAGTTGCCTCACCAGGTCTGAAGAACCAAGTCTGCTCTACTATTTACCCATAGCTGGAGGGAGAATAATTGGATTCTTATCTTTCCCAAGGGTATTAGTACTATCCGAAATGCCATCAGTCTCGTCTAGGATTTGAACTCGTGTCGCCGTGTCCATTTCCCTACGACGATAACCATTACACCACGGGCACCTCCTTTTTCCTCTGCCTCCAACCAGACAGGGCTTGACACAAGATTAGTGATTAAAGTGGGGATTAAGGGAGGGGTAGGTCGGGAACCAGCCGAAGCTCGAACCCTGCTGGTCTTTGCTGATCATTGACCCACTAAGTCCAATGTGGGTCTAATGAACCAAGCAGTTTCACGAACCAAAATCTGGGTCCGGGCACGGATACCAGTTCACAGCTTAAACCAGACCACAGCCGTGGTCTAGTGCTATACATAGGGGTCTAAAGGAGACAAAGATACAGCTTACCCACCCGAAGGTGGCCCAGTCGAAACTGGAAGCCTTACGGCTTCAAGTCTGCCATTGTTCCTTTACGGAACCTCGCTCTGACCAATAGGTTGCGAAGCGATTATTTTCTTTGATTATTGTTGTGAAAGTTCTTTTAGTTGTAGCGAAAAGTCATAATTTTCTGAAAATAAAATTGTCAGGAATAACAATAAATAGAGAATTTCTTCGAATTTTCTTTTTCTTGGCTTGGTTTGGTTTCTTTGTTTCAGGGAATATCAACCTTCTTGGGTTATGTAATGCTAAAGCCATCCTTGTAGAACAACAGTAATACTATTTAATCAACAGCTTGAGGAATAAGGGCTTTTATACCTTTGACCAAAGGTCCGAAAGGTCCCACGTTTGATTTCTTAATTTGTGATTCGTTGCTTACAATTAGCTTGTAAGCAGTCGTCTGAATTTTAAAAAGGTCAAATCGTAGTATATAATGATTGTGGGCGATTACTTCATGATATTGCAAAGAAATTGAATCGCTGTCATTCTTCAATTGATGTTTTCCTTTTTAAAAAAAGTTATAAGAAAACTGTAAATTATCGCAAGAGAATACTAAGCGGTCATAAATTGTCCTAACTTGTCATAAACTATACCAAAAGTCATCAATTGTCTTAATAAAAAAAATTGTCTACTGTCTTTTTTGTTGTTGCTTTTTTTATCCAATCTTGTATGTATAGAGTGAAAACTTAGGACACACTAGGTTGGCTGGTTGGTTGGTTGGTTTGTTGGTTATTTTTACGGCTTATCAACCTTTTTCGGGTCATTTAACTCCGAATTAAGTCATTTTGATAAAAGTTTCAAACAATTCAGTTTAGTATAAGTTTAGTTTTTTGTTTATAAACAGTTAAATGTCAAAACAGTTCTATTTCAAACGACTCAGTTTAGTGCAAGTACACAATTTTTTCTTGATACATAGTTAAATGGAAAAATAGTTAATTTTAAACATATTTTTTGCGTAATAAATTAAGTTCTATTTAATCCTTAGATAGGACTCTACCAGGTGCTACCACTCCAGGACAAAGTGGACCTGGGAGTGATGCCAATGAAGGGATACTCCGAATTCCCCAAACCTCCAGCATTAATGGAGCCTCACCATCAGATTGTTTAGTATCATATCCAGGACACTCGTTGGTGGGGTCTTTGCCCTCTGCAGAGAAGCAGTCGGTGTATTCTACAGCCCCAGCCGACTGAGCAAAAACTATTGGCTGGGGAGTCAACAATCTTGTCTCGCAGATCATTAAATCTGTCAAGCATGTTTAATCATTTGCTGGGCTTCTCACAAACGGCTATATTTTTTAATTTCTTCGCAATCTTGTCTCATGTAACAGCGTGCACCATGCTGACAAATAAACCTGTCATATAATTGAATGAAACTGGCCTAAACATAGTACATCAACAAACCAATGCCACAACTGTTCTCACCTCCTCATCAAAGCATAACGACATCACAGATTACTTATATATATATATATATATATATAAAGAAGAAAAAGAAGTTAATGATTAAATAAAACAACAATCTACAAATTCATAATTTTTATTTCTTTACACTGAATGAAAAGTTTACTGAAAAACAGAAATTACAAAATCTTTTCTTGTAAGCAAAGTCAGGGTGTATATATTTTTTAATTGATGATAGTTAAGATTTTATGAATGAAATGTAGCACTAATTGTTAGCTTAAAATAAAAGAACGTATTTTTTTTAATGATTATATATTAACTTTTGTATGAGGATGTCATTATGTAGAGAGAGAAATGTATTTATGCTTTAATATGAATAAAAATAAAAATAAAAATATAATAAAGATGTAATAAAAAAATGTAAACAAGCAAGCGCTCCGCAGAATGAAAACTCTTCGGCTGCAGGATCATCTGACCCCCTTATTGTGTTAGCTTTCTCTGCAAATCGAAGTACATGAGTCCGAACGGTCCCACCGGGAAAGAAACAAGAGGAAAACCAAAAGTTGAACATATGTTTTTGGTGACGAAGAAGCACTTTTTCAACGAAATCCCTTAACTAATAACTCCTCAGCATGTCTGTCTGTCTCTGTTCTTCATTCTCTGGTCCCCCCCACACACACACACATACACACACAAACACATACCATCTCTTCTATATCTGTTCTCCCTGACCATCTCTCTATCTGAGGTCCCAGCTATATGTGCTCTGGTCGTATACTCTCTATGTCTAGAAGCTAACTGATTTCTCCCTGTACTGTTCGTGTCATCTCTCTGACTGACCCACAGCGTCTGTATCCACCTACATCGGTCTCTTACTTACTTCCTGTAGCAAACTCTCTCTTCCCCCAGTTCTTTGCTTGACTCTCTGTATTTATGGAGAGGCGAGCATTCCTATTTCAGGACTTTCGGATACCCAAACTGAACATTAAAAAACGGCAGACAGCGAGACTCCAGAAGACGCCTAAAGGCGTGACAATAAAATTCTTTAAGTCGTTGATCCCCTTTGATCAGTTATCTAAGTTTTATACAAGCAGGGCTGAATCAGTGATTCCCACGTAAATACGTCTCGGCCCCTATATAAACACACACATACACATTCATAGCATATACAGGTATGTATATAGCGTTAATACGTTCACGTTCGAGCAAATACCCTTGGGAAAGGTATGAACCCCCTTATCCTCCCAACTATGGGTTAAATCGTACCACTACTGTTCTTCTTGGCATTAAATAACCTACAAAGGTTGAAATGCCATTAAACTGAAGCCTAACCTAACTTAACATAGAATTAAGCCTGTATTTGTTGACACAGTATCTCTAAATTCAAAAACTAGCGCAAATGCGCCGATTGGTCAACGAATTCAAAAATGAAGACACAGAAATTACAGCTTCTAGAGCTTTCTTTTTTACACAAAATCAACACTTTTTTAAAGTATGGAAATCAGCTGAGTTCCCACGTTCCCCCAGATATATATATATATATATAATATCATCAGGATGAAAGCGTGCTGATAGCACAGAGATTCTTGATTCTCTCTTGCTATCTGTCCCTATCGCTCATTGCTCCTGACATGTCTTCAAGACTGCATTCTGACTCCATATGGAGATGATGTATGTAAGTCCTTGCTGGTTGGCCAATCCTGGTGCGTCCATGTGTAGTAGTCCATAAAACAATTTTGCTTCCAGTCTAGGTTCAAAACAGTACGTAGTATTCTTGTGGAGTAGTTTTCATCTAGATATTTTAAGTAGTGCAACCATACAGTAGGATTGACATGGCTATAGCTTGGATGAATTATAATTTTATTTTATCAGAGAAATCAGGTATCCGAATGATCGATAACCTATCGATATAAGTCCACACCCTCACTCACCGTTCGTTTACATCACTTTCAATAGATGAGATATTGCTGCCGATGTATGTAAACTGGCTCACTAATTTTAGAGACTGGCCACTTAAAGTAGAGATGGTACGGTCTTGTATGATAAAACACATGAACTGTTTTAGCTGAGTTCACACAGAAGCCTTTGCCTCTTGCTGCCTGTTCGGTTTGAGTTGGAGTATTTACAAGAAGGACTAGAACATCTGCGTCGTCTGCTTCTGTCATAGTTTCTGCGGGATATCATCTGCTTCTTGTTACCGCTATAATGATGTTTTACAAAAACATGAAAGAAGTGGTTAGCTCACCTGATGGCAACACCAACTTCTTCGACATTGTTACTGATGTCTTTCAAGGAAATACAATAACACAATATTTGTTTATAATCAGCCTAAATTGCATACTTTGAATGTCATTTGATCTAATAAGAAAAATGGTTTTACACTTTAAAAGACACACGCGCACACACACACACACACATATATATATATATATATATATATATATATATATATATGTTGTAATCCACAGGCTGACTGTTTCGTTGTATCACACCTCTTCAGTGTGGCTAGACTCGCGAGATGCCCCAAACTGGGATCGAAACCCCCGGGCTTATTACACGGATTCGTTGCAAAAATAAACCTATTAAATATATGTAAGAGTCGTTCTTTACACAGAAAGAAATTACCTTTTGGGGAAATTTACTGATTTTTTAGAAAAGTTACAAACAACGTCCAAAGTGTGTTGAACTTTAGAATGAACCTGTGGAATATGTTTCAAGGCACCAAATCATTCTGTTTCTTGGTTGGGTCAAGAACTTTTCAGCATTCCTTCATACAGATAGAATAGTATTAAGATATGCAAAATATAAAATATATTTCTGATGATTTCATATAAAAAAACATTGACAATAATTCAACAATATGAATAAAAGTAAAGTTTGCAACCATAGTCGAGGGTGACCTGAAGGCTCCTTTTGTAACATATTGACCTCCGACCCAGCTGTTGATCAAGGAACAGGTGCATCCAGTCGAAGATATCAGGGTATAACCTTGACTGTGGATGGGTTGAATTGGGTGCAGATGCGACGCTCACAGGAAGCAGGTGGATGACAAACAATGATATAACGCGGTGCGACAGGAAGTTCAATGAGTTGGAGTCTGATAGTTGGATATAAGATGTTGTAGAGAGAACCAGCACCCAGCAGAGGGCGATGGGCCCTCAGGGCTCCCGATTGAGCAGCCCAGCAGAACGAGAAAGAAGTGTTGCTAAAGACAGAGGAAGCGGGGGTCAATATGTTGCAGTTTGTTCAGTCTCCAACTCCCCTCTCATACATAACCCTTTCGCAACCATTTTGAATAAAGTGTGAGAGGTATATTTTTCTAAAGAATTGTGATTGTTCGTCATTGTGTTGACTATGTTTCCGCATGTATATGGTTGGGACAATGCAACACCTTTTCACACAAGGCGTAGGAGAGGGTACTACTCCTTTCCTTGGATTGCGCCACTTTACCTTTGATTCGTACCTTATAATGCTGAGTGTTAAGCCAGAAGGCATCAGGTACCATTTTTTGAGTCTTTGGTATGACTTGACTTGAGATTGAACCCCGGTCTCCCGGGCCATTAACGAACACTCTAACAATTATGCCAATGTCCGGTTAATAATATAAATTATTAGGGTTTCTATATGCGCCATTCTATTAGCAGACATTATGATTTGAAGTGTGTGGGTTGGTTGGTTGGTTGGTTGGAAGTTATGGCATATCAACCTTTGTTGGTTATTTAACGCCAAATCCATTTTTATGTAAAAAATCTGTTCTATTTAAAACAATTCAGTTTAGCATAAGTACACAGTTTAATTGTCAAAAACATTTCCATTTCAATCAATTCAAGCAGTTATATGTAACAATTAAGTTAAGTGTAAATACAGTTTTAATGTCGAAAAACTGTTCTATTTCAAATAATTCAGTTAAGCATAAGCACGCAGTTTAAATGTAAGTACGGTTTAATTGTCAAAAACCTTTCTATTTCAAGCTATTCAGTTTACTCAAAGAATTCATTTTAGCATAAGTATGCTGTTAGTTCTATTTAACCCATAGATAGGGCCCTATCAGGTGCTACCACTCCGTGCCAGAGTGGACCTGGGAGCGATGGCAATGAAGGGGTACTCTGCATTCCCCAAAGCTCAATCATTGCTGGAACCTCACTATCCGATTGTTTAGTGTCATATCCAGGACACTCGTTAGGGCGGGGGGGGTCTTACCCTTCTGCGGGGGTGCAGTCAGTGTATTCTACAGCCCCAGCTGACTGGGCAAGAAGTGTGTGTGTGTGTGTGTGTGTGTGTGTGTGTGTGTGTGTGAACAAATATTAGGTTTAACTGATGACCAAATAGGTTTCCCTTGTGTAAACTTCTTAAACTTAGAATTTTGGAAGCTATTCTTCTAAAAACAACCGTAGAGGCTTAAAATTGTGCGTCGATTTGCGAGATGAACATATGAAAGAGGATGTACACTTCAGTTACGTAATAATAATAACAACAGAATATGGGTGAGGGGGATTTGATGCTTGCATATATTTGTTGAGAAGAATGTCCCCATTATATTTATCTTGACTTTGAAAGGAAGCGGAATTCGTACAATTATGCATGGGTTCCGGGGAATTTCCACGGCTACAGATATAACGTTTTAAAAGCATTATTCTGCAACAGATTTAGATAATGTCTTTTGGTACCTGTTTTATTCAGTTCTTCGTTGTTTTTTGATGGTTTTTTTTAATTGTTTTTTGTTGTTGGTTTTGTTTTGATTTTCGTTCTTTGCTTATATTTTTGTTTTTATTTTTGTTTTGTTTTTGTTTGTTTTGTTTTTTTTCTTCTTGAATTTTATTCATTCAGTTATTCTTTTTATTTATTTTTATCTTTTTTTTTTTGTTGCTTGTTAAAATTTGCGAACAATCATAATCATCATCATCATCATCATCATTAAAAATTACTTAACTATATCATTTTCTTCATATATATATATATATACATACATATATACAAATACAAAATTTATATATATATATATATATATATATATATATATATATATATATATATATATATATATATATATATATTGTTTTTGTTTTATTTATGTTTTTTTCAATCTGTCAACATCATCACCATCAATAACTACAATGGATAATTTTGTGTCTTTTTTATTGTTGTTGTTGTTCTTCTTCTTGCTCTTGTTGTTGATTGCAATCTGCGAACAGTTATCATCATTAACATCATCACCATCAACATTATCATCATCTATAACTAGAAGGGCATCTTTTTCTTTTATCTATTTATTATTAATTACTCATTAGAGTAGCTGATGGTTTTTCACTGGAGTTTAAGTGACAGCAAGTCTCCTCAAGTCTCCAGGACTCTTCTCGGTATTCTGGCCGTTCTCAATAATGCTGTCGTTTGGATGGTCTCCACCCATCCGCCAATTTCCAGGTCCTCCAGTCCCTTTAATAATTCTTTACTTACTGTTCTAAACGCACCAATTACAATTGATATAATTGTCCCCTGCGTGTTCCATAGTTTTTTCAATTCCCTTGCAAGGTTGAGGTAATTATTATTATTATTATTATTATTATTATTATTATTATTATTATTATTATCTTCTGTCGTCTTCGTTGTTGTTTTTTGCTTTTTTGAGGGTTTTTTTTTTGTTTTTTCTTTTGTTTGGTAGGGTTGTGTGTGTGTATGTGTGTGTGTGTGTGGTTTTGGTTTTGTTTATCTTTTGTTATTTTGCAATCTGCGAATAATCATCATTATCATCATGAAAAATTACAACAGTATCATTTTCTTTTGTTTTATTTATTCATTCATTTATTTCGTTATTTATTGCTGCTATTGTCGCTGATGCTGTTGTAATTATCGTTCTTCTTTCTAGTATCCCAATTATGAACAAAACTATTTTTTGTGGGGTTTGTTTATTTTTCTTAATTGTAGTTTGTAATTACCGAATATTGTTTGTTGAAGTATTCTCTTGAGGTCAGTCCAAAGTGCATTTCAAACAATTGCTCCTTCTTCTAATCAAGAACTGGTACGGCTCCAGTATTCTCTTAACGTCCCGCCCAGAGAAAGATGAAGTCTTTCTTTCCTCCTTCTTCTTCTTCTTCTTCTTACCCCTGCTCCCACTATTCCTTTTTCTTTCTACCTCTTCCATATGCTTCTTCTTCATCTTCTTCTTCCTTTACCTCCTCCGACTCCAACATCTCCTCCTCCATCTCCTTCTTCTTATTCCTCTTTATTCTTTATCTTCATTGACTTCTTCTTCCTCCTACCACTCCTACTCATCCTTTGTCATCTTCTCCCTGCTCCTCCTCTTCATTACTCTCCTGTTTTCTTCGTTGTCTTCTTCTTTCTCCTACCACTCCTACTCATCCTTTGTCATCTTCTCCCTGCTCCTCCTCTTCATTCCTCTCCTGTTTTCTTCGTAGTCTTCTTCTTCCTCCTACCACTCCTACTCATCCTTTGTCATCTTCTCCCTGCTCCTACTCTTTATTCCTCTACTGTTTTCTTCGTTGTCTTCTTCTTCCTCCTACCACTCCTAGTCATCCTTTGTCATCTTCTCCCTACTCCTCCTCTTCGTTCCTCTCCTGTTTTCTTCGTTGTCTTCTTCTTCCTCCTACCACTCCTACTCATCCTTTGTCATCTTCTCCCTGCTCCTCCTCTTCATTCCCCTCCTGTTTTCTTCGTAGTCTTCTTCTTCCTCCTCCCACTCCTACTCATCCTTTCTCATCTTCTCCCTACTCCTCCTCTTCGTTCCTCTCCTGTTTTCTTCGTTGTCTTCTTCTTCCTCCTACCACTCCTACTCATCCTTTCTCATCTTCTCCCTGCTCCTACTCTTTATTCCTCTACTATTTTCTTCGTTGTCTTCTTCTTCCTCCTACCACTCCTACTCATCCTTTCTCATCTTCTCCCTGCTCCTCCTCTTTATTCCTCTCCTGTTTTCTTCGTTGTCTTCTTCTTCCTCCTACCACTCCTACTCATCCTTTCTCATCTTCTCCCTACTCCTCCTCTTCGTTCCTCTCCTGTTTTCTTCGTTGTCTTCTTCTTCCTCCTACCACTCCTACTCATCCTTTGTCATCCTCTCCCTGCTCTTCCTCTTCATTCCTCTCCTGTTTTCTTCGTTGTCTTCTTCTTCCTCCTACCACTCCTACTTATCCTTTCTCATCTTCTCCCTGCTCCTCCTCTTTATTCCTCTCCTGTTTTCTTCGTTGTCTTCCTCTTCCTCCTACTACTCCTACTAATCCTTTGTCATCTTCTCCCTACTCCTCCTCTTCGTTCCTCTCCTGTTTTCTTCGTTGTCTTCTTCTTCCTCCTACCACTCCTACTCATCCTTTGTCATCTTCTACCTGCTCCTCCTCTTCATTCCTCTCCTGTTTTCTTCATAGTCTTCTTCTTCCTCCTACCACTCCTACTCATCCTTTCTCATCTTCTCCCTGCTCCTCCTCTTCATTCCTCTCCTATTTTCTTCGTAGTTCTCTTCTTCCTCCTACCACTCCTAGTCATCCTTTGTCATCTTCTCCCTGCTCCTCCTCTTCATTCCTCTCCTGTTTTCTTCGTAGTCTTCTTCTTCCTCCTACCACTCCTATTCATCCTTTGTCATCTTCTCCCTGCTCCTCCTCTTCATTCCTCTCCTGTTTTCTTCGTTGTCTTCCTCTTCCTCCTACTACTCCTACTCATCCTTTCTCATCTTCTCCCTGCTCCTCCTCTTCATTCCTCTCCTGTTTTCTTCGTTGTCTTCTTCTTTCTCCTACCACTCCTACTCATTCTTTCTCATCTTCTCCCTGCTCCTCCTCTTCATACCTCTCCTGTTTTCTTCGTAGTCTTCTTCTTTCTCCTACCACTCCCACTCATCCTTTGTCATCTTCTCCCTGCTCCTCCTCTTCATTCCTCTCCTGTTTTCTTCGTTGTCTTCCTCTTCCTCCTACTACTCCTACTCATCCTTTCTCATCTTCTCCCTACTCCTCCTCTTCATTCCTCTCCTGTTTTCTTCGATATCTTCTTCTTCCTCCTCCCACTCCTACTCATCCTTAGTCATCTTCTCCCTGCTCCTCCTCTTCATTCCTCTCCTGTTTTCTTCGTAGTCTTCTTCTTCCTCCTACCACTCGTACTCATCCTTTGTCATCTTCTCCCTGCTCCTCCTCTTCATTCCTCTCCTATTTTCTTCGTTGTCTATCTCTTCCTCCTACTACTCCTACTCATCCTTTGTCATCTTCTACCTGCTCCTCCTCTTCATTCCTCTCCTATTTTCTTCGTTGTCTATCTCTTCCTCCTACTACTCCTACTCATCCTTTGTCATCCTCTCCCTGCTCCTCCTCTTCATTCCTCTCCTGTTTTCTTCGTAGTCTTCTTCTTCCTCCTACCACTCCTACTCATCCTTTGTCATCTTCTCCCTGCTCCTCCTCCTCTTCATTCCTCTCCTGTTTTCTTCGTTGTCTTCTTCTTCTTCCTACCACTCCTACTCATGCTTTGTCATCCTCTCCCTGCTCCTCCTCTTCATTCCTCTCCTATTTTCTTCGTTGTCTATCTCTTCCTCCTACTACTCCTACTCATCCTTTGTCATCCTCTCCCTGCTCCTCCTCTTCATTCCTCTCTTGTTTTCTTCGTAGTCTTCTTCTTCCTCCTACCACTCCTACTCATCCTTTGTCATCTTCTACCTGCTCCTCCTCTTCATTCCTCTCCTATTTTCTTCGTTGTCTTCCTCTTCCTCCTCCCACTCCTACTCATCCTTTGTCATCCTCTCCCTGCTCCTCCTCTTCATTCCTCTCCTATTTTCTTCGTTGTTTTCCTCTTCCTCCTCCCACTCCTACTCATCCTTTGTCATCCTCTCCCTGCTCTTCCTCTTCATTCCTCTCCTATTTTCTTCGTTGTCTTCCTCTTCCTCCTCCCACTCCTACTCATCCTTTGTCATCCTCTCCCTGCTCTTCCTCTTCATTCCTCTCCTATTTTCTTCGTTGTCTTCCTCTTCCTCCTCCCACTCCTACTCATCCTTTGTCATCCTCTCCCTGCTTTTCCTCTTCATTCCTCTCCTATTTTCTTCTTTTTCCGCTTCACTACTTTCTCAGTCTTCCTTCTTTCTTTTCTTTCCTTCTATTTCTTTTCACGCACTACTTGGACTAATTCTACAGTTTAATTAGTATAGACAGTTTAATTAGTATATAATTAGTATATTCCTCTAACTAAGGTTTAAATAGTACCTCTACCGTTGTTTTACTAGGACGACTTAGGCATTAAATAACCTCGTTTGTCCAACTATTTACTCAAAGCTGGGAGTAGTAGGGTATTAAATACGAGGTGCCTTCAATTAGGTGCCAGACGTATGGGCATTTAAAATTGTCGTAGACTCTTCAAAATTCTCCATGTTATTGCTATACATCTTATAAAATGACTTACTAATCTTTATGATTTCAGGTTCAAATGAACAGCTACAGCAGCAATTGGAATACACCCTACTAAAGCCTGATTGTCATAGTTGGTGAATTTCAAAAATCCAATCGCCACAGAAACGTATGGAATGCTTTAGACTCCTTAGTCTGTGAGGGATGATGAGAGGTGTGGGAGGAGTAAGGAAGTTAATACACCAGAGTTGATTAGCCAACGTGTTAGGGTTAGGGTTTCTATGTTGAGGTTTTTAGGGAGTTCAGGAAGAGATTCCTAGGGAAGATGCCAGCACTCTTCAATTCGGCTCAGTGGCATTTTCCACCAGGACAATGCACCAGCCCACAACTCCATCCCTGTCACAGACTATTTGACCAAGATGGGCACCAAGACAGCTCCTCAGTCTCCCTATAGTCCAGACCTTGCTCCCTGTGACTTTTGGTTATTCCCTAAGCTCACAGGCTGTCCTTATGAGATAATTGAGGAGATGAAAGAGGCTGTGACGAAGGTCATTGACACGCTCACACAAGAAGAGTTCCTTGGGCCTTGTAGAAGTTGTTGGAACGGTACAACAAGTGCATTGCAGTCGGAGGAGATTACTTCGAAGGGGACTAGAGTTTCATGTGTGTACTATCAATAAAAGTGCCCATACGAAAAAAGTCTGGAAACTTATTGTATGAACCTCGTACATATATCGTAGAGTACGTCGACTTTTCGTATTTCATTCATTTTTCTGTTCACTCAGCAGTATTCTCTTTCTGCTCTTTCTTAAATGACAATATTTTCTTTCTCTTTCAATTCCTCTTATTATCGTTTGTAAAGATGCATTTATCATTATTATTATTGCTTTTGTTGTTGTTGTTGTTGTGATAATTACATCACACATAACTTTTAGTAGATACTTTTGAAAGCCCCAAGAAATCATGTCTCCTCAGAGCCCCAACGTTCTCTTCTGTGATTTCCAAACTTTCCATTTGTTCGCATTTCTTTCCAATCCGAATTTGGTTTTCCTTTTAAGAATTATTTCTTGCAGTACTTTGGGAATAAGAGCCACTTTCGCATTTCGTACATTTTACAGTTTTCGGGCAAAATATTTGTTCTGTTTTCGTTTTGTTTGTTTTTGTTTTTTTTTTTTTATCTGTGTGTGTGTGTGCGTGTGTGTGTGTGTCTTTCGGTGTGTGTGTGTGTGTGTGTGTGTGTGTGTGTCTTTCAGGGTGTGTGTGTGTGTTTGTGTCTTTCAGTGTGTGTGTGTGTGTGTGTGTGTTAGAACGATTTCTCAAGAGATGGGTGGTTGGTTGGATTTTATGGCATATCAGCACTTGTTGGGTTATTCAATGCCAAATCCCGCATATACCATATATACGAGGTGCATACGATAAGTTTCCGGACTTTTTTCGTATGGGCACTTTTATTGATAGTACACACATGAAACTCTAGTCCCTTTCCAAGTAATCTCCTGTGACTGCAATGCACTTGTTGTACCGTTCCAACAACTTCTGCAAGGACCCATGGAAGTGCTCTTGTGTAAGCGTGTCAATGACTTTCATCAAAGCCTCTTTCATCTCCTCAATTGTCTAATAACGACAGCCTCTGAGCTTAAGGAATAACCAAAAGTCACATGGAGCAAGGTCTGGACTATAGGGAGGCTAAGGAACTGTCTTGATGCCCATCTTGGTCAAATAGTTTGTGATAAGGATGGAGTGGTAGACTGGTGTATTGTCCTGGTGGAAATGCCACTTATCCGATTTGAAGAGTGCTGGCCTCTTCCCTGGGAATCTCTTGCTGAACTCCCTTAAAACCTCAACATACTAACCCTAAACCTAACCCTTTGGCCAATCAAGTCTGGTTTATTGACTTCCTTACTCCTCCCACACCTCTCATCATCCCTCACAGACTCTGTGCCTTCCTTGAATCTTTTATGCCACTCAAAAACTGATGCTCCATTCGTGCAAGATGGTCAAAAAGCAGTCTGAAGCATTCTATACGTTTCTGTGGCATCATTTTTTCTAAGTTTAAAACAGAATTTTATTGCATCTCGTTCTTCTAGAGTGTCAGATTGTATTTTTGCAATTCACCAGCTGTGACAATCAGGCTTTAGTAGGGTGTATTCCAATTGCTGCTGTAGCTGTTAATTTGAAGCTGAAATCATAAAAATTGGACAGTCATCTCATAGAATGTATAGCAATAACATAGTGATTTTTCAAGAGTCTACGACAAATTTAAATGCCCATACGAAAAAAATCTGGAAACCTATCGTACGCACCTCGTATATGCATTAAGAGGACTTGGCATTAAATAACCCAAAAAGTTTGATATGCCTTAAAATACAACCAACCAACCAATTCGACTTATTGATGGGACCCTAACAGGTACTACCACTCAGGGTCAGAGTGGACCTGGGAGTAATGGCAGTAATGGAGTACACCATATTCCTCAAAGTTCCAGAACTGGAGCCTGACTATCAGATGCTGTTTAGTGCCATATTCAGGATACTCATTGCTGGGGTGGGTAATCCTCTGCAAAGATTCAATCGGGGTATTATACGGCCCCAACGGATTTTTTGCAAGAGAATATGAAAATAAATAATTCTCTTTGCAACTAAAACACGGTTGTATCTTGTATTTACATCTGTATCTCATTGCTGATTGAAGTAATTCTTTCACTGACCCATAAAATAATCTATACTGGCCCCATTGCCCAGGTGGATGGGGCTGTAGAATACACTGACTACACCTCTGCAGAGAGGTAAGACCACCACCCCCATGAGTGTCCAGGATATGACACTAAACAATCTGATGTTGAGGTTCCAGTGATGCTGGGGCTTTTGAGAATGCTGAGAACCCCTTCATTACCATTGCTCCCAGGTCCACTGTAGCCCGGCGTGGTAACATCTGATAAGGCCCTATTTATGGGTTAAATAGAACTAACGGCATACTTATGCTAAACTTAATTGTTTGACTAAACTATATAGTTTGAAATAGAAATGTTTTTGACAATTAAACCATACTTAGATTTAAACTGCGTGCTTATGCTAAGCTGAATTATTTGAAATGGAACTGTTTTTTGACATTGAAGCTGTACTTACACTAAACTGATTTATTTAATATAGAACTGTTTTGACATTTAACTGTGTATAAACAAAATCCGTACTTATATTAAACTGAATTAGCTGAATTAGAACTGTTTGACTAAACTGAATAGCTTGACGTTGAAATGTTTTTCAGAATTAAACTGTACTTTAATTTAAACTGTGTACTTATCCTAAACTGAATTGTTTGAAATAGAACTATTTGTATAAAAAATGGATTTGGCATTATATAACCTACAATGGTTGATATGCCATAAAACCAACCAACCAACCAAGCAACTATACTGGCCCCAAAATTGATGACGTTTTTAAATATTAGTTGTCTGATTTTCTGAAACGAATCTTGATTATCTATTATCATTCATGGTTTTCGGACTATTGTCTTCATCTTTATTATAATATTCTAAACGTTTCGATCGATGTATCCTCTGGCCTTCTTTAAGTGTTTCTTGTCGAACTCGGGAACCTACACGGAACTTCGAACCACGTCCTTTATTTAATCGACGTGGGTCGCTTGCTCTGATTCCGTTAACCATAACCGGATACAAGTGCTAAGTATTCCCGTATTGTAATTCGCCAGCAGTCAGGATTGAACTTGAAG
The DNA here is from genome assembly GCA_963585895.1 of Sepioteuthis lessoniana. Lineage (NCBI taxonomy): Eukaryota > Metazoa > Mollusca > Cephalopoda > Myopsida > Loliginidae > Sepioteuthis > Sepioteuthis lessoniana. Next base: position 13,854,170 of record OY757919.1, read on the forward strand.
TTTTCAGATGATTGTTACTTAGAAGCTTAGGGAACCAATGCCTATAACCGATACGCTATGCATCCCGCTGGATAGTTCGGAATGAATTTTGGGGACGTATAAACTTAATGTTCTCACACGTTTTTAAATATTTTGACTTTTTTTTATAGACGTTTAAAGACTTAAACGTTGTCAGTTACAATAAGTTGGTATTGATAAAATGAGAGATGACAGTTTCAAGCTGGCAAAGGAAAGAAGCAGAAGATACCACACACAAACAATTACTTACGCCGACTACGCCAATGACATAGCGCTTCTGGCAAACACACCCAACTAAGCCAAAACCCTGCTACATAATCTGGTACGAGCAGCTGATGGTATAGGCCTCCATGTCAACGCAGACAAGACGGAATACATGCGCTTTAATCAAACAGGCGACGTCTCCACACTAAACGGTAGTTTTCTGAAACTAGTAGACAAGCTCAACTACCTAGGAAGCAGTGTCCCATCAACCGAAAAAGACATCAACACGCGACTAGCAGAGGCATGGACAGCTATCGTTTCTGGGACGAAATTAACCTCGGCACTCAGAGTTGACCCCTAAAATAAAGCGCAGTTTTTTCTAAGCAGCGATCGTGTCGATATTGCTATATGGATGCACTGCATGAACGCTAGCTAAACGTATGGAGAAAAAGCTTGACGGCAATTACACAAGAATGCGGCGAGCAATATTGAATAAGTCCTGGAGGCAACACCCCACAAAACAGCAGCTATACGGCCACCAACCATCCATCTCGAAAACTATCCAAATTAGACGAACCAGACATACTGCTGGAAAAGTATGGACGAGCTCATAAGTGACATACTCTGGTAGACCCCTTCACATGAACAAGCAAAGGCAGGATGACCAGCTAGAACCTATATACAACAGCTCTGTGCCGATACGGGATGTAGCCTTGAAGGCCTACCAGGAACGATAGACAGGTGGTGAGAGAAGGTCAGGGAGATCCTTGCTGGCTTGGCGACATAATGATGATGATTATGAAGACATGTAATTACCCAAATCTCCTGACATGATTTTTAATAGTTGGTCATCAGACGAGCGAATGGAGCAGGTGACTGGGATTTGAAAGCGCTAATTCCACTGGCCTGGCTTCGGCGAGCCCCGAAAGTCAACCGTCTTCCTCCGGCGGCAAAACTCAACTAACTTTTTTCAAATCTACCAAAATCCTCCGCGCACGTTTCCAGTGCATGACATCATTTATATCCCCTGGTCATACTTCCTATCTGTGATTTTTATTTTGACATCTGTGTACGACACATCCTCCCCGCACGCACGTCAACACCTGCGCTCAAGTTTGCACCTAACTAACCCATGCGCTAAGTGAAAGGTTCTCAGCCTAACTAAACCCAAAGGCAGGATATATAATACGAAATCTCTTGGCCATTATATTACAGACAAACTAGTCGACTTTTCTTGACCCCTTCTTCTGACACCGACTGTATCTATGCAAAGGGGTAAGACTCCTCCAACGAGTATCCTGTGGCCAAGTCGGTTGGGGCTGTAGAATACATTGACTGCATCTCTGCCGAGGAGTAAGACTCTCCTAACGAGTATGTCCATGCATATGACACAAAACTATCTGATAGTGAAGCTTCAATAATGCTGGAACTTTGGGGAAAGCGGAGTACCCCTTTATTGCCATCGCTGGCCAGAAGAGGTAGCACCTGGTAGGGCCCTATCTATGGGTCAAAAAGAACTAAACTGTGTACTTATGCTAAACTGAATTGTTTGTAATAGAACTAACTGGGTGGAACGATAAAATTGTCGTCTTAAAGAAAACAACACTACAGCTTTTTTTTTAACTTTTATTGAAAAAAATCAATTCAGGTAACTTGATTATGTAGTAGAGCTGACATCTATTTAATGTAGCCGCTTTCAGTCTCAATCACCGCCTCGATACGGATCCGGAACTGAGAACATGCCTTTTCCACAAGCGCCGGCGGGAGCTCGGCGAATACTAAGCGGGTGGCGGCGATCAGGCTGGCTTTGGTGTTGTGGGAGGTCATGTTGGTGATTTTCTCAACGTATGACCAAACGAAGTAGTCCAGCGGGTTCAGGTCGGGGGAGGAGGGGGCCAGTGAGAGAAGGGTACAAAGTCGTAGCACTCCTTCTGAAGCCAAGCCTGGATCTCTGTGGACTTGTGGGCCGGCGCCGAGTCCTGCTGCCACACCCAGCGTCTGCCACCGGCCACCTGATTACACCAGGGGATCATCACACTCTTCAGCACATCCAGGTACACTTTGGTGTTGACTTTCAAGCAGACTTCGAAGATGTGTGGTGACATGCTATGGCCCTCACTTGAAACCATACCAAGTCCATAACCGTGGCATGAAACTTTGTTTTCATCACCCTGGGCACGTTGAAACATCCGGATTTGCATTTTGAGGGTGCTGGCAATGGTCCTGTTGTCATAACTTGGATCGGTAGAGAGCATGAGTTGTACAGCGGCGCGTCTCTGATCTCGCTCGTTGAACATTGTGTCACTTTCAGACATGATAAAAGACTCCTATCGCTCTTGGGATTTTTACACAACTGGCCAACAAGTAGATGGTCTGCAACAAAAAAAAGAAAACCGGTTTTCATTAAACGGAAATGGAATCATGTCGTCTTTTCTAGAGCGACAAAGTTATCGTTCCACCCTGAATGTATAAAAATAGATTTGGCATTAAATAACAAACAATGATTGATATCAAATTTACCAACCCCTCCGCTCGGGCAGGATATGACACAAGGTCAGTTTTTAAGCAGAGTTTAACAGGTTTGAATTCAGAGTTTTCCTTCTCCTAGACTAGTTGCCTCACCAAGGCTGAAGAAACCAGTCTGTCCTACTATTTACCCAAAGGGGGAGGGAGAATAATTGGATTCATACCTTTCCCAAGGGTATTAGTGCTATGTGAAATGCTATCAGTCTAGTCCAGAATTTGAACTCGTGTCCCCGTGTCCATTTCCTACGACGATAACCATTACACCACGGGCACCTCCACTAACTAACAATGGTTGATATGTCATAAAACCAAAGCAAACCAAACTTAGACTTTTCTGCTTTCTTAGAGTTTGAAAAGGTCAATTTTTTAAGCGAAGTACACCTAGCTCGTATTCAAGACTTTTCTTTGCCTATCTTTTTTTTCCTTATCGAGGCAAAAGAGCACAGTCTGTCCTACTATTTACCCGTTGCTGGAGGAAGAGCGAATAAATTCATGCCTTTCCCAATGCTGGTCGTGTGAATTGAAACACAAACAGCTTCGTCTAAGATTTGAACTCCGGTCGCTGATTTTATTTCTTATGATTCTATGAATGTATATTTCTCATTACTCAGGTTGCGTGCCTTTCAAGTATCTCTAAAAGAATATCTATAAACCAAAGCGATGGGTAAAAATTAGCATAATTACAAAAAAAGAATTTTGTTCGACAGGAGACATGGCGTAATCGATAAGGCGTTTGGTTGAAAAGTAATGAATGAAATCATCTTGAAGTTGCTGATCTAATCCAGGGTACAGATGGGAATAAAAAGAATACTTACTCTGGATTAAACACTTGTACACGGTCATGGTTAGCGGAATTGGAACAATCTGCGCCCGTGGATTAAATAAAGGCTTCGGTTAGAGGTTCTGTGTAGACTCTAGAGTTCGACATGAAACACCTGAAGAAGGCCGAAGGACACACCGGCCGAAACATTGTGAGTATAACAATGAAAATGAGGACAATGGTCCGAATATTCTAAGCGACAGAAATTATCAAGATTCATCTGAGAAATTTAGACAAAGAGTTAGCATGATTAACAAATGAATTATAATGATAAAACTTTATAAAATATGAATGATTTTAACTCATTTATGTATTTACGAAACTCCTCCGCCAATTTTTAATGGAGTACAGCTGGCTTGAATTTAGAGTTTTCAAGATCAGTTGCCGTATCTTAGCTGAAGAGCACAATCTGCCAAACTATTTTATCTATAGCGTGAGAAGAAAATATAGATCCATACCTTTTCTAAGGGTATAAGCGTGAAGCGACGATAACCATTCGAACTTCCAATTTATGTTTTCAACTAAATACGTTTTAATAGTACAGCCAAACCAATATATATATATATATATATATATATATATATATATATATATTATAATAAATAAATACGTATATATTAGATAGATATATAGATTTAATTCATGGAATTTAGACTGCGACCCCTGGGTTTCATGGAGTTATATTTATATATATATATATATATATATATATATATATAAGAAGGAGTCAAAAGTTTTGCAATATCTTGCTGATTTAAGGCACAATTCTGCACCTCTGGATGTTTTGCTGTGGTCGTGAAGGTAACGAACCGCACTAAATTCTGATATGCCAACCTTGCCTGATATTTTCCAAGTGCAACTCGATTGATTTGTGTCTATGGTTCGGAGCAAGATTTTGGAATCCAATTACTGTACAGTGATCAACTTCGCTGTCAGCTTTCGCTTTATGGTCCAACTTGAACTCGTAAAGGGTTCGTTTCTGATTTAGACGACTCGGCACGTCCATCTGTGAGACTTTCAAATCACACACGTAATGAATCAATGCACAACGTGTTAGCACACCCACTACAATGATACTACCAAGCACAGTGGTTACCTACTACGGCTTTAACTGTTTCGTTCACGTGATATCCGCGCTGCAAACTGACATTTACCCCTGTAGAAATGAGCCAAAATGCAGACAAAATGCACACAAATTTCCGGCCGACTAAATTTGGCACGGCTATCTTTTCTATTCGTTCGTCGCTATTTTACTGGCTGAATCTCTTAAAACGACAAAGTCCATGTGTTGACTTTCTTCAATCAAAGATCCATTTAAATTGTGCAGTTTCCATCAGAAAGTTCTCTGGAGAACAAGATGGGCATCAAGACAGTTCCTCAGCCTCCCTATAGTTCAGACCTTGCTCCCTGTGACTTTTGGTTATTCCCTTAGGTCAGAGGCTGTAGTTATGAGATAATTGAGGAGATGAAAGAGGCTGTGATGAAGGTCATTGACACGCTCACACAAGAGGACTTCCATGGGGCCTTCCAGAAGTTGTTGGAACGGTGCAGTCTCCCGTCTCCCGGGCCATTGGCGAACACTCTGCCCACTAGTCCAATGGACCAGTATGAATTACTCTGCCCTAAATTTCATGTTTATGGATCCAAAGGATTAAAATTAAGATATAGTTTGAATGTTGATGACAGAGTCTTAATCAACTGAAAAATACTTCAATATGAAAATTAAAATCTGAATAATAATATCAACCCATAGAATCCGAGTGACTAGTATTTGTTCTGCTATCTCAAAGTATATATATATAAATAGCTAGGTGGCTAAACTCCGACCGAGAAATACCAATTTCTACATCGCTATTACTCATAAAATTTCAGTCATTGCCTCTTTTATTTTAACGTTATTTATTTAAGGTGCTGCTATTTCTCTTTGTAGTTATGACGTGTCGTGACGTAGACGTATTCTATCACGCGACGTCGTACTGAGTCTATAAATTGAATGTCTTTCTCTACATAGAGACAACAGAATTGATTAACCCACTTTAAACCGACCTTGTATCCCATGTCAATACCGTGGAGAAGGTGTTGATTAAATACATCATAATTGATTTATCATATTTTAATTGATGTTACATTGTTCGATACGTGACACAAGGGGATTGACAGCTTAACAGAGGTTGATGAAAGGAAAATGTTTAAATGAAAATCAGAAATCGCATTGAAAAAAAAAATAACAGAAAGTTTACGTAGTGATCAGAGAAATTTCTGCATTTGTTCTCACTTGTCTGACTCGTGCACAAAAACCAGCTCAGAATAAATTCCTCCTGTTTGCAGATTTTTGTATAATTCAATTTTAAAATAGTCAGGTGGTCCCGTTTAGTTTCTGTTTTAATATATCAATCTTCCTGTGTTATTCAATGCCTAAGTTCGAGGATCGTTAAATAAGTTTCCAGACTTTTTTCGTATGGGCACTTTTATTGATAGTACACACATGAAACTCTAGCTCCCTTCGAAGTAATCTCCTCCGGCTGCAATGCACTTGTTGTACCGTTACAACAACTTCTGGAAGACCCCATGGAAGTGTTCTTGCGTGAGCGTGTCAATGACCTTTGTCAAAGCCTCTTTCATCTCCTCAATTGTCTCATAACGACAGCCTCTGAGCTTAGGGAATAACCAAAAGTCACAGGGAGCAAGGTATAGACTATAGGGAGGCTGAGGAACTGTCTTGGTGCCCATCTTGGTCAAATAGTCTGTGACAAGGATGGAGTTGTAGACTGGTGCATTGTCCTGCTGGAAATGCCACTTATCCGATTTGAAGAGTGCTGGCCTCTTCCCTGGGAATCTCTTGCTGAACTCCCTTAAAACCTCAACATACTAACCCTAAACCTAACCCTTTGGCCAATCAAGTCTGGTTTATTGACTTTCTTACTCCTCCCACACCTCTCATCATCCCTCACAGACTCACTGCCTTCCTTGAATCTCTTATGCCACTCAAAAACTGATGCTCGATTCATGCAAGATGCTCCAAAAGCAGTCCGAAGCATTCCATACGTTTCTGTGGCATTTTTTCCAAGTTGAAAACACGATTTTATTGCATATCGTTCTTCTAAAGTGTCAGATCGCATTTTTGAAATTCACCAGCTATGACAATCAGGCTTTAGTAGGGTGTATTCCAATTGCTGCTGTAGCTGTTAATTTGAAGCTGAAATCATAAAAATTGGACAGTCATCTCATAGAATGTATAGCAATAACATAGTGATTTTTCAAGAGTCTACGACAAATTTAAATGGCTGTACAAAAAGTCTGGAAACATATTGAAGGCACCACGTAAGGTTACCTCTTGTTACCAAGTGTCGAAAGAAACCGACAAAGACGCTTTTCACTATAAAAAAGCACTCTTTTTTTTTCGATGTTGCGTGTTCTTTGTGCCGATCTCACAAGTGGTTTTGTTAAATCGGTCTTACTTAAGCTTCAAACTAATCGACTGTTTCTCAAGGAGTTTAAAACTCAACCCTAATAACTTTTTGAATCTAACTAAATCTCTCAACTGTCACGTGCCTGCTTATAACCAACCAACGAATGCACCTGCGTTTTCCAAAGGCTTGTTTCATCGGCGGTAACCTTTCATAGGTACCAAATCCATCACGCCTTCGCAAACGATTAATACATTCACCTTATCCAGGTGCCGAGGGTGTGCACCTGTGTTCAAATTATTTATATAAGAAAAGAAGACTTGATATCATATAACTTTTCAAATAAATGATTATAGGCAAATAAAAGAAAGTGCAATTTCACAAAAAAAGCAGTCGAGTTGGGTTGGGTTCGGTTGGTTTTTATGGCATATCAACCACTGCCAGTTATTTAATGCCAAATCCTGTTTTTACAAATATATTAGATATAAGCCTGAGCTCATCTTTTGCACACAGTAAGATGGTTTCTGACATGTACATTTTCTATTTAATATTAATCATTTCTTTGCACACAGTGAAGTGGTTACAAATATTGCTATTTAACACTAATTATTCAAATGAACGTTACTAATTCGTTTGCACCCAGTTAAATAGTTCCACGTTTTGCTGTGTATCACTAAGAATTCAATTAAACATCAGTCATTTGTTTACACACAGATAAACGTAAAAACAGTTCTATTTCAAACAATTCAATTTAGCATAAATCATTTTCTTGCGTACAGTTTAAATGTCCAGCAGTTCTATTTGACACATGGAGAGAACCCTTTCAGGTGCTACTGCTCCGGGCCAGAGTGGACCTGGGAGTGATGGTAATGAAGGGGTACTTCGCATTTCTTAAAGCTTCAGCATTACTGGGGCCTCTCCATCAGATTATTAAGAGTCACCATCAGGATATTCGTTTGGAGGGAGATTTATCCCTCTGCAGAGACGCAGTCGATGTATTCTACAGCCTCCACCCCACCCCGGATGGGTTCAAAAATGCAGTTGAACATTATACATACAGTTATAAATACAATCAAAGATGCACTTAGAAATATACGAAATATTTAGAAGCCTAACCTCTACATTCCAGTCGTTGGGGTTTAGAATACCTTGACTGCATCCCCTGCAGGTGGTGGGGGTAAGACTCAATCCCAAAAAAGGATATCAAGTGTACGACACAAAATTGTATTTAGTGGTGGGGATTCAATTCTGGCGCTCTTAAAAGTGTGAAGTACTTCTTTGTTCCCATTACTTCCAGGTCAACTATGAGCCGGAGTGGTAGTACTTCTTAGGGTCCCAACTATGGATTAAGATGATTTGTTTTAACGTTATTAGTATTAGAGAGGAATACTTGAAACTATATAACTGTGTTCAAACAAATGATAATCATCACCAAATAAGAATAATTACTTTTTAAAATAATTGTGTACAAATTATCAGTATTAGATAGAAATACTTGAAACCATACAACAATGGTTTGATTTGATTTGGTTTCTTGGTATTAATGACATTTCAACCTTCGTGGGTTATTTAATACCAAAGTCATCCTTGTAAAATAAAGTCACGGTAGTATTTAACCTATGGCTGGTGTACATAAGTAAATATTTACGTTTCCCAAAGAGATTAGTCCGAAAGTGAATTTACTTACGCAAATTTACTTTCGATGTGACAGTCTAGCAAGGTAACCATTACGCTACAGGAACATCTACTATACAACTCGGTGCAAATTATTTGTATTATATATGGAGATTTGATATAAAACTGTGAAGATTAATTATTAGAGACAAAATAAAAAAAATCCATTTTTTAAAATGCACTTGAACATTGAAAATATATCGAACAGGCAACAGTGTTATTCATAAAACCAGTTTTAGTAAACACATTTTATACAACAATATAGATATTATGATTACACGAATTTATGCAAATAAGAAAGAAAGAAAGAAAGAAAGAAAGAAAGAAAGAAAGAAAATATGAAAATGAGTAGAAAGTTAAAATTAAAACAAAAAAATCATAAAGGAAAGAAAGAAAGAAAGAAAGAAAGAAAGAAAGAAAGAAAGAAAGAAAACAGGAAAATGCGCAGAATGTTAAAATAAAAAAATTATAAAAGAAAGAAAGAAAGAAAGAAAGAAAGAAAGAAAGAAAGAAAGAAAGAAAACATGAGAATGAACTGAAAGTTAAAATTAAAACAAAAAATCATAGAAGAAAGAAAGAAAGAAAGAAAATAAGAAATAAAAATAAAAATAAATTTAAAAAATAAGCAGGCAACAAAAGATAAATAAAACAGAAAGAATAAATCTCGAATGTTCATATTTGAAATAAACTTTGTTACGTCAGAAAGAATAGGAAAAAGATCTGAAGAAAACGCTAAATTCAATCTAACAAATCAGATTAACGCGAATTAATCAGATGAAAGGGAATTAGCGGCAAAATGGCGGTCTTTTCCGTTTATTGAATCTCCTGTGAGCGTGTTAATCAGAGCGGCATTGACGTCGAGCGCCATCTAGTGGTGTTGATCTGACCGATGGTGGCTTTACAGCCGGATTGCTGGTGTGCAGACGTTTCAATATTTAGGTAAATACTGGCCAGATTAGAACCGATGGGTTGAGTGTAAAAATGAAATGAAGGATGGAAGAAATCAGAAGAAAAATGGAAGAATAAAAGAATGGAAAATCTGGAAGAGAGGAAAAATTAATTTAATGCTCTTCAAATTTATTTGAAGAAGTATTTGTTACCAAAACCCAGCTTGTGGATTATGTCTTACACATGGACCCTTCAATAAGGACCCAACCAGTTTGCAGTGGTCTGCTCGTCTTGATTAATAACTAAATCATTCTGTGGCAGAAGTTGACTTACACGCTTAGAAACAAAGTGGGGGGGGATTGATTAAAGTCAGCTCCAGAAAAATGATTTGAGTTATTTGTTTAACGGCATATCAACTCTTAATAGGTAACTTAATACTGAGATTTTATTCATTAAAAAAATTGATTGGAATAGAGGAGAGAGACAAATAGACGAGAAGAGAAAGGAATAGAAGAAAGGGAAAAGAAGTAAAGAAGAGAGAGGGATAGAAGAGAAGAAGAGAGGGGTATAGAAGAGCAAAAGAGAGAGGGGTAAAAAAGACGAGAGATAAATAAAAGAGAAGGTATAGGAGAGAAGAGAGAGGAATAGAAGAGAAAAAGAGAAAAATAGAGGAGAAGAGAGAGGGATAGACGAAAAGAAGAGAGAGAAATTGAAAAGAAGAGGAGAGAGAAATAGACGAGAAAAAGAGAGAGGAATAAAAGAGAGAAGAGAGAAAGAGAAGATAAAAAGAAAGAGGAAGAGAGAAGAAGAGAAAGGAATAGAAGAGAAAAAGAGAGAGGAATAAAAGAGAGAAGAGAGAAAGAGAAGATAAAAAGAGAGAGGAATAAAAGAGAGAAGAGAGAAAGAGAAGATAAAAAGAAAGAGGAAGAGAGAAGAAGAGAGAGGAATAGAAGAGAAAAAGAGAGAGGAATAAAAGAGAGAAGAGAGAAAGAGAAGATAAAAAGAGAGAGGAATAAAAGAGAGAAGAGAGAAAGAGAAGATAAAAAGAAAGAGGAAGAGAGAAGAAGAGAGAGGAATAGAAGAGAAAAAGAGAGGGGAATAAAAGAGAGAAGAGAGAAAGAGAAGATAAAAAGAGAGAGGAATAAAAGAGAGAAGAGAGAAAGAGAAGATAAAAAGAAAGAGGAAGAGAGAAGAAGAGAGAGGAATAGAAGAGAAAAAGAGAGAGGAATAAAAGAGAGAAGAGAGAAAGAGAAGATAAAAAGAGAGAGGAATAAAAGAGAGAAGAGAGAAAGAGAAGATAAGAAGAAAGAGGAAGAGAGAAGAAGAGAGAGGAATAGAAGAGAAAAAGAGAGAGGAATAAAAGAAAAAAGAGAGAAAGAGAAGATAAAAAGAGAGAGGAATAAAAGAGAGAAGAGAGAAAGAGAAGATAAAAAGAAAGAGGAAGAGAGAAGAAGAGAGAGGAATAGAAGAGAAAAAGAGAGAGGAATAAAAGAGAGAAGAGAGAAAGAGAAGATAAAAAGAGAGAGGAATAAAAGAGAGAAGAGAGAAAGAGAAGATAAAAAGAAAGAGGAAGAGAGAAGAAGAGAGAGGAATAGAAGAGAAAAAGAGAGAGGAATAAAAGAGAGAAGAGAGAAAGAGAAGATAAAAAGAGAGAGGAATAAAAGAGAGAAGAGAGAAAGAGAAGATAAAAAGAAAGAGGAAGAGAGAAGAAGAGAGAGGAATAGAAGAGAAAAAGAGAGAGGAATAAAAGAGAGAAGAGAGAAAGAGAAGATAAAAAGAAAGAGGAAGAGAGAAGAAGAGAGAGGAATAGAAGAGAAAAAGAGAGAGGAATAAAAGAGAGAAGAGAGAAAGAGAAGATAAAAAGAAAGAGGAAGAGAGAAGAAGAGAGGGGAATAGAAGAGAAAAAAAAGAAGAATAGAAGAGAATAAGAAAGAGAAATAGAGAAGAGAATGCAATAAAAGAGAAAAAGAGAGAGAAATAGAAGAGAAAAAGAGAGAGGAAGAGAAGAGAAAAAAGAGGAAGAGAAGAGAAAAAGAAAGAGGAATAGAGAAAAGAAAGGAATAAAAGAGAAAAAGAGAGAGGAATAGAATAGAAAAAGAAAGAGGAATAGAGAAAAGAAAGGAATAAAAGAGAAAAAGAGAGAGGGATAGAATAGAAAAAGAAAGAGAAAGGGAGAAAAGAAATGAATAAAAGAGAAAAAGAGAGAGGGATAGAATAGAAAAAGAAAGAGAAAGGGAGAAAAAAAAGGAATAAAAGAGAAAAAGAGAGAGAAATAAAAAAGAAAAAAGAGGAAGAGAAGATAAAAAAAAGACGAAGAGAGAAGAGAAGGAAATAGAAGAGAAAAAGAAAGGGGAATAAAAAGAAGAGAGAGAAATAGAAGAGGAAAAGAAAGAAGAATTGGGAAAAAGAGAGAGGAAGAGAGAAGAAAAGAGAGGTATAGAAGAGAAGAGTGAAAGAAAGAATTGGTTTGGTTTATTTTTTAACGGCATATCAACTTCTTATGGATTATTTAACGTTGAAATTTGATTTATTTTGGTTTCTTTGTTTACTGGCATATCAACCTTCCTGGGTTATTTAATGCCAAAGCCATTCTTGTAGAAGGGCAGCAGTTTACTGTTTAACTAATAGTTTGGTGTCGAAAGTTGATTCATTTGTAAACGTTTGATTGCAATTGATAAGAAAAGAAAAAAGTTTTGATTAGTTTGGGCTTGGTTTATTTGTTTAATGGCATATCAACTCCTGATGGGTATTATGTATGATCTTTTACCTGTGCTCATACTCAGATTTTTTTTTTTTTGGACAATAGTCCGAAAATCCTTAATGATAAAAATCTTCAAGCTTCGTCTCAGAAATTTAGACAAAAAAATAAAAAGATGTTTGATTTTTTTATTTAATGATACATCAACCTAACATGTCTTAATTGGGAAGATGAGGCTTCTTAATCTGAGAATTAATTTTTTTTTCTAAATAAATAAAAAAAAAAGTTAATTCTCATCAACCTAACACCCTGACTGCTGAAGCCGTGGAATGCGCTGACTGCGCCTCTGAAGAGGGGTAAGACCCCTTCCCCAACTAGTGTCTGTGTCTGACACTAAATTGCATCTAATAGTAACGCTTACATCCCGGAACTTTGGGGAAATCTTGAGTACCTCTTTATTGCTATTACTCCCAGGTCCCCTTGGATCCAAACTGGTAGTATCCGGTTAGGGTCTAATTCATAGCTCAAATAGAACTGTTCAATCATTCTCTAAGGATTATTATTCATATTTACCCAACCCCTCCACTCGGGCAGGATATGACACAAGGTCAATTTCTGAGTGGAGTTTAACAGGTTTGAATTCAGAGTTTTCATTCTCCAAGACTAGTTGCCTCACCAAGGCTGAAGAACCAGTCTGCCCTACTATTTACCCATAGCTGGAGGGAGAATTATTGGATTCATTCCTTTCCCAAGAGTATTAGTGCTATGTGAAATGCAATCGGTCTCGTCCAGGATTTGAACTCCTGTCGTCGTGTCCATTTCCTACGACGATAACTATTACATCACTGGCACCTCCTTCTCTAAGGATTATTTTAGTTATTTGAAACTACAAAGCTCTGTGCAAATTATATTACATAAGGATAATCGATAAAATTACTAATATTAAATAAAATTCGCGAACATTTAAAACTATTTAACTGTGCGTCAACAAAAAATTGATTTTGAATTGAATTTTTAGTCTTACCAATTTGAGTGTTACATAGCAGCACTTAAAATGATTTGTCTATGTGCAAACAAGGGATTAATATTAAATAGAATTATTAGTGTTAAATAACAATACTTGAAACTGTGTACAAACAAAGGATAAATATCATTGTTTGGTTTGGTTTGGTTTATTTGTTTACCGGCATATCAACAACTGATGGTTTATTTAATGCCAAAATGTAGTTGACCAGTAAATGTTTGATTGTTTAAAAGCATATTAGTCTCCTTATTTCCTAAAAGAAAGAAAGAAGCCTAACAAAGTGAAAGAAAGAAAGAAAGAAAGAAAGAAAGAAGCTCAACAAAGTGAAAGAAAGAAAGAAAGAAAGAAAGAAAGAAAGAAGCTCAACAAAGTGAAAGAAAGAAAGAAAGAAAGAAAGAAGCTCAACAAAGTGAAAGAAAGAAAGAAAGAAAGAAAGAAAGAAAGAAAGAAAGAAAGAAGCTCAACAAAGTGAAAGAAAGAAAGAAAGAAAGAAAGAAAGAAAGAAAGAAAGAAAGAAAGAAAGAAAGAAAGAAAACGTTTGATTGTTTAAAAGCATAGAAGTCTCCTTATTTCCTAAAAGAAAGAAAGAAACCTAACAAAGTGAAAGAAAGAAAGAAAGAAAGAAAGAAAGAAAGAAAGAAGCTCAACAAAGTGAAAGAAAGAAAAAAGAAAGAAAGAAGCTCAACAAAATGAAAGAAAGAAAAAAAGAAAGAAAGAAAGAAAGAAAACGTTTGATTGTTTAAAAGCATATAAGTCTCCTTTTTTCCTAAAAGAAAGAAAGAAGCCTAACAAAGTGAAAGAAAGAAAGAAAGAAAGAAAGAAAGAAAGAAAGAAAGAAAGAAAGAAGCTCAACAAAGTGAAAGAAAGAAAAAAGAAAGAAGCTCAACAAAATGAAAGAAAGAAAGAAAGAAAGAAAGAAAGAAAGAAAGAAAACGTTTGATTGTTTAAAAGCATATAAGTCTCCTTTTTTCCTAAAAGAAAGAAAGAAGCCTAACAAAGTGAAAGAAAGAAAGAAAGAAAGAAAGAAAGAAAGAAAGAAAGAAGCTCAACAAAGTGAAAGAAAGAATGAAAGAAAAAAAGAAAGAAAGAAAGAAGGAATTGGAGGGAAAAGAAAAATGAATCCAAATGGAAAAAAAATAAAGGATAGATAGATAGATAGATAGATAGGAACCAAAAAGCTAGTTCTCCTCATAGGTACATAACTTTGCCATACAATTCTTCCTCTCACAGCATAATAAACAACTTAAATAAACTCAACATCGAAACTTCTTCTTTCCCTTCTTAAACAATCTGCGAATTAGTACACTCAAGCCCTCAACGTAACATGTTTTCAGACGCCGGTGTTCATTGTATCCCTTGTAAGGATTGTAAACTTAAATACATCGGCAAAACATCTCGGAACCTTCACGTTCACTTGAAAGAACACAAAAGAAACATAAGAATTGGCAACTGAAACAATGCATTATCCCTACACATTCCTCAGTCTAATCACAACTTCGACTTCAATTCTGCTAAGATGCTCATTTACATCCATAATAAAAGTCTAAAACGAATTTTCGAAGCCGCTGCTATCTCATTCTTTAATTCCCTAAATACTAAATATAATATTTCTCCTTACTTGAGCAAATCCTTTTTAAATGGCTACAATATATTCCATCCTTAGTTAATATTTTCCACATATATCATAATTTTTATGCTTTCTATTTTTCGTTTTGGTTCTCTTTCTTATTCTTCCGTTTGACACGAAATCTTTCTCGATAAACAAACGTAACATAAATTCTATACAATATTCCTAATAAGTCAAATGACGTAATTTAAAACAACAAACGCTGATTCACCAATTAAACGGCCAACTTTTTCTTATTAAACAAATTTTCCCCGAGGTTTTTGTATCTTGCATTTTTAAACATCCATCGTTGACATAAAATCGTTAATATCACCCCTCATGACCCTGATGATGGTTCAGTAGAACCAAAACGCTAGAGTGTCGACCGCTCAATAAATCTTTCCTTCCACTTGGATCGTTGTTATCAATTTTTCTACACATTGTCGGATTACAATCTTTTATTTACTTTATTTGCTTACATAGATAGATAAATTCTTAAATGTTTCCGAATATGTGTTTACAAAAATGCTTCGATATAGAGAAGTATAGATATAAAGAGCCTAAAACAGATAGATAGATAGATAGATAGATAGATATGAATAGACTGAGATAGATAGATAGATAGATAGATAGATAGATAGATAGATAGATAAACTAAAAGAGATTGACAAAGAAATGTAGATAGACTGACATAGAATGAGATTGATGCAAATAGACTGAGATAGATAGATAGATAGATAGATATTAGTGAAGCCACATTTGTAAGATGTTCAATGATAATAGCACTCACTTTCGAAAGGAGTTAAGACCAATATAAATCCCTAAACAAACCTCTCGGGTCACTTGCCCTTTCATCATTGCGCTTTCTTAGACATTAGGTAAAGTCAGATTTGCTGAATATGAAAACACTATTGTGAAGTTTCAATTTAATTTGAATTTTCGATTTTATCATAAATTATGATGCATTTTTTAATAAGGGATTGGTCAGCAATTTCTGATTCGCAACCCTAACCAAAAGAATTCAATATTCGCTACCACTAAGAAGGGCTTTACCAAGACAATGATGTTAAAATAATCATTCAGTCGCTACAACTTTTGTTCCTATTAGTCCTTGAACCAACTTGGCAGAGCAGTAGTGGGGGAGGCTGTTCGAGAGCCGAGAATATTGAACGTTTCAACGGCAGTAAGTACTGTTTTAAATTATAGTGCTAAATGTTGTCACCAGTAAAATAGAACTGGCATTATTGGAAGCAAAAAGGGCGGGAAAACTTCGTGCCAGTGTTGACCGGAAGAAAAGTAATGAAATAGAATAAAAAAAACTTTTTGCTTTTGTTAGCTTTTAGCCTAAGGCACAATTTGCCCCCACCTCCCACCATTTCAATCCCCTGTAAATCCACACTCTGACGTATTCTAACAGACCGTTTTCCTTATTCGTCTGATTGCTGCCTTCAACATAAACGGTGCATTGAAAGCGTCTTGGATGGAAATAGCCAATTGCTGAGTAAAAATGGCTGAAATCAGAAGATTCAAATGTAGGTTTGTTGAATATTGTTGAAGCAAGTTAATCCGTGTGTGAATATTGGCCAAGGATGATGACGCTATCATATATGAAATGATGGGGTTTGCCAAATTTCCAGCGAAGAAGAAAAGTTATTGTTGAAAATCGGTTCTCATCTTGATTCAGAAGGTACGTACATGGATTCACAGGCGTAAATATTGCTGTTACTTGGTAGGATAATGCACAAAGTGGAAGCAGTATATATGTGAGTGTCACTTGTAGAAAATACGGTATGAGAAGGAAAGAAAAGAACGAAGAAATAGAAAGAAAGAAAGAAAGAAAGAAAGAAAGAAAGAAACTGTGGATGAAATAAAAAAAGAAAGGGAAAAAGGGAATTAGAAAGAAAGAAAGAAAGAAAGAAAGAAAGAAAGAAAGAAAGAAAGAAAGAAAGAAAGAAAGAAATTATGGAAGAAATAAAAAAGAAATGAAAAAATGAATTAGAAAGAAAGAAAGAAAGAAAGAAAGAAAGAAAGAAAGAAAGAAACTATTGATGAAATAAAAAAGAAAAGGAAAAAAGGAATTAGAAAGAAAGGAAGAAATTATGGAAGAAATAAAAAAGAAATGAATAAAATGAATTAGAAAGAAAGAAAGAAAGAAAGAAAGAAAGAAATTATGGATGAAATAAAAAAGAAATGAAAAAAATGAATTAGAAAGAAAGAAAGAAAGAAAGAAAGAAAGAAAGAAAGAAAGAAAGAAAAAATCTATGGATGAAATAAAAAAGAAAGGGAAAAAATGAATTATAAAGGAAGATAGATAGATAGATAGATAGATAGATAGATAGATAGATAAGTGAAGAAAAAAGAAAGAAAATAGTTGATTTACCAAAATAAAGAAAAGGGAAATTCGAATTCGTAAAAGAAGATCAAAAAACAGAGAGGAAGGAAGGAATTAAGGCCAATATGAATCAACCAATCCAAACGCGTAAAATCTATCGAACTGATTACTTTCCATTCTCGTCGCTGCAAAGTGTTTCTCGCTTCTCCTTTGTTGGCACAGAATATCAGTTTAAAACCACGTGACCTATATTTTGCTAATCCGAGAAAATATTCGTGCAATCACCCCATCGAGGCCAATTGTTATTTGTAGATCGATTGGCACACCATCACTCCTTGCTAAACTATCGGTTATTCCATCTCAATGCACTCTTGCTCGATGGTTAGAACATTGAACAACACACACACACACACACACACACACTTGAGTTTTCAGCTTGGGGTCATCTGCCATGCTTTCGTCAGACAATAACTGTCGATCTTGTTTTTTTTTTAACGATAGGGCCTTGAAGAGTTCTTGGTCTTAGCAAGAAATAAATCACCTTTATTCTGATTTCTTTAAATGATTAACGAAACTTGAGGAAAGATTTTGTACTGTATGATTAATATGTGGAATAGCATAAACCCACAGTTGGCAAATGCGACTCTTCGTTGAGTCAAGTGCGACTCTTCGTTGAGTCAAGTGTAGGTCTTCGTTGAGTCAAGTGCGGCTCTTCGTTGAGTCAAATGCAGCTCTTCGTTGAGTCAAGTGCGGCTCTTCGTTGAGTCAAGTGCGGTTCCCATTAAAATTTTAGTTTTATTTTTTCCCTGAACCGTTTGTTGTGTGTGTGCACAAACAGTATTAGTCAGTCCGCAAATGGAAGTGGGTAGTAGCGGTCGTAGGAATTCAGCGCACTTGCATGTAATATTTACATATTGTATTTCTGCTGATTTTTGCAACACCGTCCTCCGCAGAATTTTTGATATATAGTAAATAGGTTTTTTATCATGCTTTTAAAATCATTTACGAGAATAATTTTTCCGAGCCGTAAATTAATTATTTTCTTTCAATTTCAGATTTCGGAATTAAATTCAATTTTTTTAATAACTTGGCTATGGAAAATATCAGAAAACGAAAGTACGAAGACGATCTAGGTTCATGGAACATATATAGCATAAACGTTTCATGGACTTGATTAGGTCTTCTCAAACATTTTATTCGATGCCTCCCTTGTAAAAAGCGATTTATCCCTGAAGCTAATTTAGTCGTTAGAGTGCTACTCATATAGTGTGTCTTGGGAAAGAATAGGTTGAGAATTGGTTTGGAATCAGAGTTTTCCTTCACCTAGATTGATAGCCATGCCAAGGTTAAAGAACTCAGCCCATCCTACTATTCACCCATTGCGAAGAGGAAAATAGTTGGATTCCTAACTTTCGAAAGGGTATTAACGCTATGTGAAATACAAACAGCCTCGTTCAGGAATTTGAACTCTGGTTGCCGTTTTCACTTCCAACGACAATAGCCGTTACACTAAGATTATTTCCCATTCACTCAAAATGAATTAATTGAAAATTGCCGACATGTTTTTTAAGTCGTATAGGATAGCATAATGAGAGGGAGTGATTTTTTAACAATTTTTGGGTTTCAAGATAAAAAAAAATGTACAAATTACAGAAAAGTTATAATAAATGGAATATTGAATCATATAATACTCACATTAGCAATATCTGGCAATATCTTCAATCAATCAAAGCCGGATTTTTCGTTTATTATCTAATTTTAATTTTATTCATTAAAAATCTCTTAACTTTGATAAGAATCAAAATTCCAGGCAGTATACGTGGTGCCTTCAATAGATTTCCAGACTTTTTTGTACAGGCATTTAAAATTGTCATAGACTCTTGAAAAGTTCAGTATGTTATTGTTATACATCGTATGAGATGACTGACCAATTCTTATGATTTCAGGTTCCAATGTACGGCTACATCAGCAATTGGAATACACCCTACTAAAGCCTGATTGTCACAGCTGGTGAATTTCAAAAATGCAATCTGACACTTTAGAAGAACGAGATGCAATAAAATTCTGTTTTAAACTTGAAAAAGACGCCACAGAAATGTATGGAATGCTTTAGACTCCTTTTCGACCATGTTGCATGAATCGAGCATCAGTTTTTGAGTGGCATAAGAGATTTAAGGAAGTCTGTGAGGGATGATGAGAGGTGTGGGAGGAGTAAGGAAGTCAATATACCAGAGTTGATTGGCCAAAGTGTTATGTTTAGGGTTAGTATGTTGAGGTTTTAAGGGAGTTTAGGAAGAGATTCCTAGGGAAGAGGCCAGCACTCTTCAAATCGGAGAAGTGGCATTTCCAGCAGGACAATGCACCAGTCCACAACTCCATCCTTGTCACAGACTATTTGACCAAGATGGGCACCAAGACAGTTCCTCAGCCTCCCTATAGTCCAGACGTTGCTCCCTATGACTTTTGCTTATTCCCTAAGCTCAGAGGCTGTCGTTATGAGACAATTGAGGAGATGAAAGAGGCTGTGACGAAGGTCATCGACACACTCACGTAAGAGGACTTCTATGGGGCCTTGAAGAAGTTGTTGGAACGGTACAACAAGTGCATTGCAGCCGGAGGAGATTACTTCGAAGGGAGCTAGAGTTTCATGTGTGTACTATCAATAAAAGTGCCCATGCGAAAAAAGTCTAGAAACTTATTTAATGATCCTCGTATTTTAATTTTGCTTTTTAGTTATTTTCCTTTCTTTCTCATTCTCTATCCGGTTGACAGGGATTTGTAAATGTTTTATTTTTATAATAACTACTTATATTTTCAATCTTCTGCTCCAATCCTTTGTTTTATCGCTTTTATTTTATTTATCTTTGTTCATAATGTTTTTTTCCTTTTCTGTTTTTTTCCTAAAAGTTATTTGGTATCAAGTATTTCTATCTAATATACGCCATGTTTTCATTCGTCTTATAAAATAATCTTTTTTTCTGAAAATATTACATAAACTATTATTAAATTTATTCAATTTTTTTAAATTCTTGGCTATAGAAAATATCAGAAAACGTAAGTACGAAGATGATCTAAGTCTATGGAAAGTATATGGCATATATATGTATTTAACGCAATCATTTGCAAATCAAATGACTGAATAATTGATTGATTTTAATGGCATTTTAGAATTCATTATATTATTTATTTAACGCAATCATTTGTATATTAAACGATTGAATAATTGATTGATTGATTGATTTTAATGGCATTTTAGAATTCACTATATTGATAAACCTGGTGATTTTCTTAGAGATCTTTCATTCATCCAGTGACACCCAATTCCTTTAAATGTCTACATTAACTTCGTTTCAAGATAGAATGATTTCAATAAATTCTTCCTTGAGAAAGGTGTCTAAATTTGCAATAAATTTGCTCTTTTTACTTCAAAACTTCATTCATTTGAGTGACCCGTATGTTTTGAACATGTTGTATATGAACGATTCATCACTAATGGTCATCACTTCTCATCAGGCATTTTTGCTCTGTACGATATATGGCAATAAATCTAAATGAGCCAGCGTTTTTTTCTCCTGTCGTATTTATGAATGCAAACAAGAAAATTCACTCCCTGTGGACCCAAAGGCTTTTTAAACCCTGCTAAAATTTTATTCACAGTCCACAGGGAGTGAATTTTCAAGATTGTTGGTGTGGTCTGTATGGACCATTTTGAGAAGACCGAGCCTAGATCATTCCTTTCTTAATCGGGTCGTCATCTCCTAAGAGTCTCCTCGTAATATAATATCCAAAGACTGACATGTTCTTCAGCTATTATTGCGCGCATATGATGATACTTGATAATATTTTAATTTCAAATAATTTTTTTAAGACATACATTGCTTTCTCATTTCACATACCTGATCTTTAAAAGGGATGTCTTGCAATTGAAATTACTTTTGAATTAGCAAAAAAATTAAAAATGATGTTCCAAATGTGCTGAATTTTGGAATGGATATGTGAATTGATTGATTGATTGAAAAAAAACTGTCAAAATAAAAGACTGACAATGAATAGCACAAAACGTACAAATCTCCGTGTAATGGTTAAAGCGATGGACTGCGGAATCGTAGTAAGCGAGTTCGAACTCCAGTCGCGCTATTACGTTCACTTTCGGGCAAATACCCTTGGAAAAGCTATGAACCCCCTTATACACCCAGCTATGGGTTAAATAGTACCACTACTGTTCTTCTAGGAGAATAGCTTTAGCATTAAATAACCTACAAAGGTTGATATGCCATTAAACAAAGAAACCAAACAAATCAACGTCATATTATCAAGATTGTTGGGTGCAAATACCACTGATATTTGAAACAACTGCATAATAAGGTGTATTTAACGCAATCATTTGCATATTGAATAATTGATTGATTTTAATGGCATGTTGATTTGTCCGGAGTTATTTAATGCCTAGAAGTTAAGGAATCACGTTCATCGTACCTTTATATTTTTGTGCAGTTGTTTCTTTAGAATATCTTTTGGTACAAGGTCCTATCGAATATGAGTAACTTTTTTTGCATGCAGCCCTATCGGATATGAATAAATTTTAAACAGGTGTATTTGACCCCTAAATATGACCCTAACAGGTACTGTCACTCTAGGTTAGAGTGTACCCGGCAGTAATATCAGTAAATGGATGACTCTACGTTACTCAGAACAACTCTACGTTACTCCTGAACAAGCGCCTGACCATCAGATTAAGCTTAGTGTCATACCTGAGATATCTATTTTGGGAGGGATCTTACCACTCTGCAGGGGATACAGTCAGCATATTTTTCACCCCACCGACAGGGAAATGGCTATATAGAATAGCACGTACGTTTCATGCCTCTAAATCATTTCTTTTGTAATATACTGGCTTCGCTGTATGTAAGTTCCGATACCCAGCCATAACCAGAAAATACGTGGGCGAAGAGGCGTGTTCATATTTCCGCGTGGGAATTGAAAGACAATATAAGGTCTGTAATTTTTGACTGAGGGAGAGACCAGCTGGTCACTCAAGCAAACCTGTCAGCTCCCCCGTGTGTGTTCTCCGGTCGTCACTCTAATATACACAAAGGGTTTCCGCCACGGAAGAAAGATATGTGCGAACTCTCTCTGACTGTATTCCTACTTCACACAAATGTTGCCGTCGAAGAATAAAAACGTGGTCTTCGTTGTTTGTCCAACGGTACAATATACGACATTTTTGGTTTGTCAGAGAATTTTTTGGACTTCTTCGTTCACCCAAAGAAATCTAGAAAATATATCAGCTGATATGTGCGAGGAACGATAATGAGAACACAGAAATTCAACTTGAAAGAAAAAACGGAAAACTGATTCCAAACAAATTCAATTTGCCTTTTTCTTTTCTTTTTCTTTCTTTTTTTTTCCCAAGTCCAATATAGCCAATTTTTGCTTGTACTTTGTTTAATATGAATCATCGTTAACTTTTTTGCTGTTATATTTTTCAGTTTTATGCGGCCCCAATGTCGTATGTTACAGGGGAAAAAACTGTTTAAAAAAGTGTTAGTTTAAAACCTATTCAACGATAGTTGCATACGGTACAGCGCCCTATCTAAAGCCGGGTAAAAATTCGAACCAAAGAACGGAACGTAATATGAAATACATATCTCGTTGACATTCGGCATGACGTTTGATGTTCAACTAGGAATTTTCGCTAAAACAAAGGTTCATCTGTGGTTCTACACCCAACAATACTCCACAGGGAGCAAGGCTCTGCTTTTAAACAATAGCTCAGTCCCATCAACATTCCCTTTTGTGGTGGTGGGGGGCTGCTCAGACACTAGGAAATCAATACAATCCTTACCCCTCTTAGACGAAGAAGTGGGTACTGCCTGGATGTAAAGCCCCCAGAAACTGAGCTATTTTTTCACCACCTAATACGAATGCCAAGTAGCTCAAGAAGTTAGGGTACTTCTATAGGTATTTATTAACTTCCCAACAAGTATTATATTAACTAACTATATCTGAGTAATTGGGATATGTAATTTACATAAGGATTGGGGAGGAGTCTGCCTGGCGTAATGGCTAATGTGTAAAACTGCGACATCGTAGAAAACGATTTCGAACTCCAGTCGCACTATTACGTCTACTTTCGGACTAACACCCTTAAGGAAGGCATGAATCCGCTTATCCCTCTAGCTAAATGTTAAAAATAACTACTACTGTTCATTTACAAGGATAGATTTGGAATAAATTACCCACGAAGGTTGATATGCCATTAAACAAAGTAACCAAACAAAACAATGATTTTTAATAGCAGGTTTTAATAAATAATCGTGCTATTTTATTCATTTTCAATTTGACTGCTTTACCTTCATATATGAGCGATTTTTTATTGATAACTTTCATAATATGAAAAATTTTCAAGTAAGCGTGTGTGTGTGTGTTCGAAAGCAAAAACATTCCATATTTTATCAGGGAGGTTCACTTTCATATTTTAATTCAATGTAGAATGATCCCCCATTTCCTGAACCAATAATTTTTTAAAAAGGGAACCCCCGAAGTAACAAAAAATTAAAATAATTCGACTTGTCTAGTTTCTTTCCCTTAATTCTTTTGTTTGTTTGCAAGTTTGTTTGTTTGTTTGTTGTTTTTTGTGGGGGTTGTTTTGTTTTGTTTTGTTTCCTTACTTTCGAAAAATAAAAAGAATTGGGGTTAGTTTGAGGGTATAATTAGTTCAAATCACACAAAAAAATCTTAATTTTTTTCCGGTAATCTTCAACAGGTATACGTATTGAATTTTACGGGGTTTCTTCTGTTTTGTTTTGTATTATTTTGTTTTTGTTTTCTTTGTTTTTTGTTTTGATTTGTTTGGGGGGGGATTTTTACTTTATTTCAACATGGTTTATTGCACTTCCTCCGTATTTTCAGAAGAATAAACACAAAAAAAGAGCAAAACTTTTTTTTATTTCATATACAGGGAAACGTGTGTGAACATTTATAAAAAGAAAAAGAAAAAATAGAATAGAATAAATTCAAAAAGTTAGCCGTTCCCTGAAGCCCCTATCAGGATGTTGGAGCAGCGCATGCCCAAATAAAGAACCTTCCCTGAGCTAAGGAGAAATTCTGTCTCACTTAAGCGGTACCCCTCAGACTTTAAGGACGATTTTCCACTCGGCTGCGAGCAACAAACACATGTGCTGACATTTAACCATGTCTGCTGCTAGCAAGCTGACACTGCTGAAACAAATATTACTAAAAACACCCACTGGACATAACCACTGACATAGGACTTATTACCAACCAAAAATGACAAATATATTTCAACGGCCTGTTTGTGAAATGCAACTGTTTTCTAATAGTCCAGAAAGATATTTCCCGCTACAGAAGAGCCGTATTAATCCCAGAAATGCAGTTGAAATTTAAAAGGTATCTTCGTCTCTTTCCTTTCTTCTTTCCTTCGTTCCGCAATTCTTTTGCAGCCTTTACAGACAAAGACGCCAGTAAATTAGATGGAGTAAGAAGAAAGAAAGCAATGGAGTTAGATACTAAAACAACCGACAACCACCCACATCAACAACCAACAACCAAGGAAACCAAACCAAATAACCAACCAGTCTTCCTTTCCCCATAATGGGGTGTGAAGGATTTTATTTTATTTCTATTTTTATTTTTATTAATCTCCACACAAAAAGACATATTCTCCAAAATTTGTTGGTTTATTCAGCATTTTTTTTAATTTAATTTCGCTTTTGTTTTTGATTTTGTTTTTGTTTTTTGTTGTTTTGGTTTTTGTTTTGTTTGTTTGTTTGTTTGTTTGTTTTGGATTTTTTTTTTTTTTCGGTACATTATGAAAAACATTCACTGAATTATTTTTCTTGACAATTCTTAAGAGCAAAAATGTTGAAATGAGGAAAAATGACACATAGCATCTCAAAGTCAATTTTGACAGTCCTTTCAAGACGGCAAACATTAAATTATTTTCTTCGCGCTGCATACTGAATTCGAAAAAAAATTCCATCAAATCAGATAAAGCAATCTTTACTTTATATTTTAGTTTTACCAAAATAAAACAAGGAGTAGAAATGTTGTTGTTTTTTTATTAAAGAACCGATCACATAAGAGGCTATTATATGTCCTGTGCAGCTATCAGTACTCTGGTTTAATCTCGTAGAGATGTAATCTAGTGGTAAAAAAAACATGACAAGACTGTATTGACGTTTTTTGTTTAAATCATTCGTTGCTACTTTTTTTTTAGTAAATCTGTCCATATGGTTACAGTGTTAGAATACACACCACACCCCATCTTGGTGCCGAGGCGATAACACTTGTCTGGAGTTACGTAGCGGTGAGAGGAAAAGAGTTCAGATTTACATCGTATATTCATATTAAACCAAACAATGCTGAATTTTTTATGAGTCTATACGATCTTAGGCCCTAATTAACAAACTCATACAGAGCGTTTGAAAAAGACTGCAACCAAATTTGGTTTGGTTTGGTTTGGTTTGGTTTCTTTGTTTTAATAGCATATCAACCTTTGAGGTTCGTTTACTACCAAAGCTATCCTTGTAGAATCGTAGTGGTACAATTTAACCAATAGCTTGGCGGGTAAGGAAGTTTATACCTTTCCCCAGGGTATTAGTTTGATAGTAAACGTAATAACGCGTCTAGAGTTCGAATTCGTTTACAGTCACAGTCCAACACTTTAGCTACAACACCACAGAGATTCTCTCCTCCCGCCCCGTAAACGTCCTCGTGACATATCCGATTTAAACTATATTAACTTCTCAGTAACCCTTAAAAAAAAGGACACAAAAAAAAACAAGTAATAAGATTTTCTCAAACTTGCGAAGAGATTCGTAGCATTTTGTTTCTGACTTTCCTTTCATACAGAAGATCGTGCCAAAAAAGAAGAAGCAAGTGACTCTTCCTCGAGATGGACGTGGATTTGTCTCTTCACCAAACGACAACGTATCCTGATAATCTCTCGCGGTTATTTCGTTAAGCACCTAAGTTAGGTTAATAGTCTCAAGGGCCCTCCAAGTCCAGCCCTCAGTGTTGTAATGTTGTCCCCCAAAGCAAATTCAGAATTTTCCGCACAAAATCTCCACCACAGGGATGATACACGCATAAATAGAATTTCCTATTTGTACGTACGAATTTGTATAAACGTGAGTCAAGTGTTTTGGTACGTGTTAGTGTTATATAATCAAAGAATGATTTTTCATATTAATCATTTTTCGTTAATTATATTTTATCATTCAGTTTGGTAGGGCTTTGAACTGTTCGGGTCTCATAGTCCAGGTGCATAGTCATTGGGCGCAGTTTTACGCTCGCGCGGAAAGTTAGGTTTTCTACCGTTGAGGCATGCAATTGAGTTGCGTTGAGATCTTAAACATCACAAGATGCGCCGCACGTTGGGGTGGGGTCAGCATAGTATGGTTAGCATAGGCTTTTAAGAGTTGTATCCCCCTCCTCGTGTCGCCATGGACCGGAGCCAGAAATTAATAAACCCGTTCGTATCCGAAACGACAGAATCGGCCTGTATTATTATTACTGACATCACAAAAAATTATACAACATTAGTTTGCGACGCTTATATCACGTGACTGAAGCAGTTCAAGCCGTGGTAGGTGCCCACTGTGGTTGGTAGTATCTTGGTAGTTGGTGCGCTGACACGCTGTGCATTGTGTGATTTAGAAGAGTCACAGGTGAATGTGCAACGTAGTCTAATTTGGTAACTTATGGTTTAAGAATACGAACTGGGCCATAACGCCATGGAAGCAACCAAAAACATTTCTTAGGTGAAAGGCGAAGAGCAGACAGTACAAGTGATTTCGCTCAGGCTGCAAGCACCTCGACGATCAGGCTAGTTGCGGCCTAAAACCTTGGATTCCGAGGCAGTGCTACAAACCAAAGTAGTAAATCTGTCGAGTGGCACTCGGAGAGTATCAGGTGAGCTCAGTCTCTCGCACTCCAGGATTGTTCGTCACCTTCATGACCGCGATAAATCTGGCGAGTAGCACTTGGAGAGTATCAGGTGAGCTCAGTCTCTCACACTCCAGGATTGTTCGTCACCTTCATGACCGCGATAAATCTGGCGAGTAGCACTTGGAGAGTATCAGGTGATCACGGCGTCTCTCACACTTCAGGATGGTTCGTCACCTTCATGACCACGATAAATCTGGCGAGTAGCACTTGGAGAGTATCAGGTGATCACGGCGTCTCACAGTCCAGTGTAGTTTATCACCTTTATGACAACGGCATATCTGGTGAGTGGCACTCGGAGAGTATCAGGTGAGCTCGGCATCTTATAGTCGAGTGCAGTTCGTCACCTTCATAACCTCGATACTAAATATCGCAAAACTTGCAAAACCCTTCAATTTAGTTTCATGCCAAGAAATCTTTTAAAGCTGTTTCTACTTCTCTTTCGAAACGCAATATTTTTGGACGTAAAATAAATGTTAAGATGCATAAAAAAAAATGACAGTCAGTGGGTGAGATATCAGAAAAATATGATAGATGGAGCAAAGTGTCCTATTCCTAGTGAGTGAGCTTCTGCGGAGTCACCCTGACAACATGTGGCCGAGCAGTGTTACTCTGACAACATGTGGCCGAGCAGTATCAGGAGACAAAATTATGACCAAGCTTGAAAAGCAAACGCATTTTTTTTTTCTCATGTTCCTAATTAGGCGCTCATAAACTTCAAAACCAAATTCTGAAAGAAATGATAGAGAAAATTAACAAAGGGACACTTTAATCATAATGAGAACTTATAATACAACTATTATTCAAATAACCAGCCCTTTGACCCAGTGGATAAAGTGTTCGCCAATGGTCCGGGAGACTGGTGTTCAATCCCAGGTCGAGTCATACCAAAGACTTTAAAATAATGGTACTTGATATCTCCTTGCTTAACACTCAGCATTATAAGGTACGTATCAAGGGTAAAGTGGAGCAATCCAGGGAAAAGAGTAGCGCCCTCCCCTACACCAGGCCATTGGAAAACATTTTAACCATTCATCAAGTTGTGTTGATGGAACAGTTTCCTGACTCTCTCTCTCTCTCTCTCTCTCTCTCTCTCTCTCACCATTCATCCTTATTGTCCATCACTCCTGACAAGTCCTCTAGACTGCATACTGTATCCGCACATAGCTGAAGTATGTAAGATCTTGCTGTTCTACTAACACTAGCGCATCCATGAGTTGGTGTCTATAAGAGAAACCTCACTTGTGTGTTTGTCCTGACTTCTCCAGCAAAGTCAAGGATGTCTTGTTTGTCTTCATTGGATGGTTTGTATCGGAACAAATTGACTTATCTGATCAAAAACAACAATAACGTGGAAAGATATTGAAAAGGGAGCCTTCTGATCGCCCTCGACTACAGTCGCCAACTTACTATTAAAATATTATCTTTGAACAGAATTTACACATTCAATTGTAAAATCGGACAGTATTTTCCGAACAATCTGAAAAGGCGGATCAGAAACAGTTGGATTTATTATTTCTACACGAAGAGAAAACAGGGGTTTTTGTTTGTTTGTTTGTTTGTTAAAGCAGATTTGTGTTTTAGAATTTCCAAGATATCTCCAAAAATTTTAAGTCGATAATTGAAAAGGCAGCTCTATTTCATGTTAATACCAATGATACTGCTGATTGCATGAAAACGAGACTTGTGCTTTTGGTGGCTTAAGTCCGTGAATAACTTGGCAGACAATATTATCACTTCTTTCTATTTTGTCTTCTGAATTAATATCCTGTGAAAAAATAGCAGTTTAATTTCTAGTTGTATTGCTTGATCTTGATAAAATGTTGTGAGTAGAAAACCATCCAACCCTTCCTTACCACCAGAAGTTCTTTAATCTACCTTTCCTTTCGATTTTTTTCCTACCGCTTCTCCTTTGTCCAACTCTCACACTATTTCGTCACTCTCTCTTCTCTCTCATCTCTCTCTCTCTCTCTCTCTCTTTCTTTATCTCTCTCTTTCTCTCTTTCTCTCTCTCTCACTCACTTTCTCTCTCTCTCTCTCTCTCTCTCTCTCTCATTCGTCCTCTCCCATTCCCTCTTTGATATCGAATTCTTTTTTCTCTTACTCTTCTGTTTTCCTTTCTCTCTCTCTCTCTCTCTTTCTTCTTTCCTCTCCCTCTTTCCTTTTCTCTCTCTCTCTCTCTCTCTCTCTCTCGTCTTCTCCCATTCCCTCTTTAATATCGAATTCTTTTTTCTCTTGCTCTTCTGTTTTCCTTTCTCTCTCTCCTTCTTCTTCTTCTTTCCTCTCCCTCTTTCCTGCTCTCTCTCTCTCTCTCTCTCTATATATATATATATATATATATATATATATATATATAAACTCTTCTTATTCTTTCTTTTACTCTCCTTTTTCTTTTCATTCTATCACTTTATTTTCTCCTCTCTCAACTTTCTTCTTTGCCGTTTCCGTTTTTTTCTCCCCCTTCTCTCTCTCTCTCTCTCTCTCTCTCTCTCTCTCTCTCTCTTGACTTCCTTTTCATTCCTTCTCTTTCCTTTCTACTCTCACTCTCCTTTTTATCTCTTTGATTCTTTCTTCTCACTTCTCTTCTTCCTCTCCTTGTCCTTTTCGCTCTCACTTTACACTACCTCTCTCTCTCTCTCTCTCTCTCTCTCTCTCTCTCTCTAAATATATATATATATGTCAATACCTCTCTCTCTCTCTCTCTCTCTCTCTCTCTCTCTCGAAATATACATATATATATATATATATATACGTACATATATCTGTCAACACCTCTCTCTCTCTCTCTCACTCTCTAAATATGTATATATATATATATATATATATATATATATATATATATCTGTCAACACCTCTCTCCCTCCTCTCTCTCTCACACTCTCTAAATATATATTTATATATATGTCAACACCTCTCTCTCTATCCTCTCTCTCTCTCTCTCTCTATATATATATATATATATATATGGCGTGGGGCATGTATGTATATGTGTGTGAATTATAAAAGATTAAATTACTTGGTAAGGCAATACGTAGTTAATATCAAAGGCTAAAAGATTACGAAAAGATATCATCCACAGAGTTTCGGGTATTCGATCCTCAAATTGGTAGTAATATGAACAGAATCCCAAGAAATCACCAAAAATTATTCTCGTCCTTCTAAAATATTTTTATCCCTTACTAAATGAAAAATAACCTTGTGTCTCATCCTGTCCGTCATAGAGGGGTTTGGTAAATATATACTTACTAGTGAAACTAAAATTGTACCCGCACTCCTGTATATACTTACACTTACCCATCCTAACATCAAAGAGAAAAATAATGCTTAAATTTAAATTAAGTTTAGTTTTAATTTTCTGTCGGTCGTAAGTTCTTGTAGCTCAATCACCAGAGCAGCTGGCACGGGTAACTAAGTTTCCCGAGGAAAAGGAATTCTAGAAAGAGTTGCGTCCGGAACTTATTTTATTACCTGTATTTTTGATTTGTGCTCTTTGTCAAAAAGTTTTTAATACTTGTTTTATTGCCTGCTCTTTCTTTTTCAGATATACCGTTTTATATATAATAAAATCTAGACTAGCTGTCTGGATGGTTGCGTGAAAAAGTAGATAAAATTAGGTTGAAAGGAAATACCCGTGAAAAATTAATAATGATTGGCAGAGCTTAATCTAATAAAAGAAAAGAAAAGTCAGAATAATATAACTAATTTTTAGACTGCTTGAAGAACAAAAAAAATTCCTGTTAGAATCGCAGGTGAAGCCTAATTAGATGATATTAAAGAATTTAATGAGAATTACTTATAAACACCTGCATTTTGTAAATTCTTGGAAAGTTGTTAACGGAAAAAAAAGATCTGACATCGTCTCTCTTCAAATTCTTGCAACTAGAAGAGTCATAAATTTTGCAATATTTGCATACGTACTAGTTTCAAAGGCCGTTCTCCAAGCTGTAGGAATTTACGCTTTCCGAGTTCGAATTGGGCCATAACGCTGAAGAAGCAACCAAGAAAATTCGAAGTGCGATTGACGATAGCACAACTGGTCACATTACAGCAACCAAATAGCTCAAGTAATTTCACTCGGACTGCAAGAAGCTCGACTATCAGGCAAAAAACCGTGGATTCCGAGGCCGTCCTCAAAGCCGGCAAGTAGTATTCGGAGAATATCATCATCATCATCATCTTATCATGCCGCCAGCACAGATCTCCTTGACCCTCTCCCGCCACCCTTCTCAATCGTCCATCGCTCTCGGAAGGTCTTCAAGGCTACATCCTCTATCAGCACAGAGATGTTGTATATAGCTTCTAGCTGGTCATGCTGCTTTTGTTCGTCCATGTGAAGGGGTCCACAAGAGAGAATCAGACGAGCTCAATAGTGGTGTTTCTCACCTTCACGAACTCTACAAAAAATCCAGAGCTGTCGAATTATGCTTCATGAATTGACCCCAGCTCAAGCAAAGAGACGGGCAGATCTGTGCAAAGAACTCTTTAAAGCGGCATCCAATAGTCGTAACAGTTTTAATGGTATTAGAACCCAGAATCCAGTCGTCGAGTAGACATCACGCCGTACGTTCTACCAACGCTTCAGTCAGACCTCAACTAATACTGCCGACCTCAGCCAACCCAACACAGTAAAGGTATTCTTCGCATCCAACTACAAAAGCTAGTATCAAATAACTGTGTGAAAGGTAGCTTCAGACGTGCCTCTATTTTTTTGTTTAGTTTGGTTTTATGGCATATCAACCATTGTAAGTTATTTAATGCTAAATCTTCTATACCTATATATTAAAAATATGATTTTTAAATACTTTGTGCATAACATTTTTAAATGAGCCTGGGCTCATTTTTGCATACACTTAAATGGTTTCAAGTATTCCTATGTAACAGTAACAATTTAACATCAGACATTTGTTTGCACATATTTAAATAGATATACATGATATTTAAGAGATTAGTTTATCAGTAATTTGATTTCTAAATGTGTTAGAACTATTTTGTTTGCACACTAGCTTCTACACAGTTAAATAGTTTCAAGTATTGCAATGTATCACTAACAATTTAATTGTTTACCTACAACTAAATGATCAAACAGTTCTATCTCTTACAATTCGATTTAACGTAAGTCATTTGTTTTGCACAGTTAGTATGTCAAACAATTCTATTTGACCCATAGATAAGAGCCTATCAGGTGCTACCGCTCCGAGTCCGAGTGGACCTGGGAGTAATGGCAATGAAGCGGTACTCCGTATTTCCCAAGGCTCCGGCATAACTGGAGCCTTAACATTAGACTGTTTTGTGTCAAATCTAGGACACTCGTTGGGAAGGGGTCTTACTCCTCGGCAAAAATGCAGTCGGTCTGTTCTACTGCTTCTGCCGGCTTGGTTGTCTATTTTTTTGCAAGTTTTTTTTTTTTTTTTGTAACGAATAATAAAGTAAATAAGTTACTAAAATACTAAAATACCGTAAAACATTTTACTAATTCAGTAAAAAAAAATATTGCAACCAATTGAAGATATCTTGCATAGCCTGGTGTGGCTTTCCCTGCCACATCTCGTCTCTAACTCCAACTTTTTGTCTTGACCGAATTATCTAATAGTTCAACGTCCACTCAATCGCCTACTCGATCTTTGGAATGGCAGGTTTGATCGTCATCAAGCGGAAATAACTGTCATGCAGTTCACAGGTCACTCTCTTCCGGTGCATCAGTCTATGAGTGTACCATGGGAATTTTAGCTTGTCCCATTTTGTTAGCCAATTTCTACCCACGCGATTTCCTCTCATAACTGCCATTGGAATGTGTCACTTCCTTCCGGTGCATCACCTTGGAATGGCAGTTTGGCCGGGTCGAAGGTCAAAATACAACAATATACGTGTGTTTGGGTTTCTCTTTTATATTTTAAGCTTTTGGTACTTGTTCAGAACTCGTGTCTGTTTGAGAATATGATTGGTTGGTTGGTTGGTTGG
Organism: Sepioteuthis lessoniana; assembly: GCA_963585895.1. Lineage (NCBI taxonomy): Eukaryota > Metazoa > Mollusca > Cephalopoda > Myopsida > Loliginidae > Sepioteuthis > Sepioteuthis lessoniana. The sequence goes on from OY757919.1 coordinate 13,887,294, forward strand.
TTGGTTGGTTGGTTGGATTTATGGCATATCAACCTTTGTGGGTTACTTAACGCCAAAACCATTTTTATGAAAATACTTCTATTTCAAACAATTCAGTTTAGCATAAGTACGTAATTTAAATGTAAATACAGTTTAATTGTGAAAAATATTTCTATTTCAAGCTATTCAGTTTAGTCAAGCAGTTCTAATTCAGTTTAGTCGAAGTACAGATTTTGTTTACTCACAGTTAAATGTCAAAACAGTTCTAAATTAAACAATTCAGTTTAGTTTGAATACAGTTTCAATGTCAAAAAACAGTTCTATTTCAAATAATTCAGTTTAGCATAAGCACGCAGTTTAAATCTAAGTACACAGTTTATCTTTTAGTCAAACAGTTCTAATTCAGATAATTCAGTTTAGTATAAGTACAGTTTTTGTTTGCACGCAGTTAAATGTCAAAACAGTTCTATATTAAACAAATCAGTTTAGTGTAAGTAGAGTTTCAATGTCAAAAAACAATTCTATTTCAAATAATTCAGTTTACCATAAGCACGCAGTTTAAATGTAAGTACGGTTTAATAGTCAAAAACATTTCTATTTCAAGCTATTCAGTTTATTCAAACAATTCAGTTTAGCATAAGCATGCCGTTAATTCTATTTAACCCATAGATAGAGCCCTATCAGGTGCTACCACGCCGGGACAGAGTGGACCTTGGGGCGGTGGCAATGAAGGGGTGCTCCGCATTCCCCAAAGCCCCAGCATTACTGGAACCTCACCATCAGATTGTTTAGTGTCATATCTAGTACACTCGTTAGGGCGGGGGGTCTTATCCCTCTGCAGAGAACCAGTCGGTGTATTCTACAGCCCCAGCCGACTGGGCAATGAAATCTTAGAAACTTGAAGCCTGTGGATCATCATTGGATTTGTGGAGAATTATTATTATTGTTAAAGGATGGAATTGTGTCATAGATTCGGTTAGAATTTAAATTTCAATAAGTTGCAAATTGGGGATCACATAGCTAAAAGTCTTTTGAATAAAATGCCAGTCTTGAACTGCCTTTAATAAATAACCACCAAATATTTCTCATGTGTGTTTGATTCAATACACAGAGGAATGATGGAGCAAACGGTGTTATCATGGTAGTGATTCTCTGCAAAGACAATGGTACGCTCACTCGTTAGTGACTGATTATTTTAACATCCTCACTTGAGTCTTTCAAAGAAATACATTTGCTCTATTTTTATGAACATAAAAAGATCTAACGAAAGAAAATGGTCTCACACTGAAAAAAGAAAGTAAGAACGAGACGATATCCAGCAGAAACTTTTACTAATGCTGACTACACTGATGATCTAGCGCTTTATGCGAACACACCAGTTACATAACCTGAAACAAGCTGCAAGAGCTATTGGTTACTGCATGAACCTAGATGAAACCTTGGCCCAGTCGGTTGGGGTTGCAGTATAAACCGACTGTCAGTGTATTCTACTGCCCCAGCCGACTAGGCAATTGAGAATTTGAAGAAATCTACTTTGGTATGACGTCACAGTATTGTGTACAATATGAAACAGAAAATTCATTCCTTTTCTTTCTAAAAAATTGTCCTATACTTAAAAAAAAACTGTTTTGATTTGGCTTTACAATGTTCTTATATGTTTTTTCATTTCATTTACGCCCAAAAAAAAGGGTTTTTATATTGTACACAATGCTGCGTGACGTCATACTTGGTTGCGTAGATTTCTTCACATTCTCGAACAAACTGAGAATGAATAATCCGGACCAAGACAAAAATAAAAACCCATAAACAACCTTAGATTCATCGCTTTCATCGAGCTTTGAAAATGACACCTTTTTTTTCTGAATGTCAAGCGTCTTAGTTACCTCCCTTTCAAATCAGAAAAAAAAATCAAATTATCTTGAAGGAATGCAGTTTAAAAAGTTTCATTCTTTCTTTCTTTTTAATTTCTTTTCTATTTTTCATTTCCTTCTTTTCTCTTTTCTTTCATTCATTCATTCATTCTTTTATTTTTCTATTCCCATTTTTTCTCTCTTCCTCTCTTTCTTTCTTTCTTTCTTTTCATTTATGTTATATTTTATTATCTTTGCATCGACGATTTTCTTAAATTTATTTATTCATTTATTCGATTTTTTCTTTTTTCCACTCTTTCTTTCTTTCTTTCTTTCTTTCTTAAAAATACTTTCCTTTTTAAAGAAATTTCTTGTATTTTTCTTATTTTTTTGAACATTTCTTTCTTTCTTCTCTTTGTATCTTTTTTGGTTTCCTATAACAATTTTTTTCTCTCTTTTTCCCTTCGTGGATTTTGATTGCATTTCTTTCTTTCTTTCTTTCTTTCTTTCTTTTGTTTCTTTTAGCTTTCTTCTCAAATCATTAACCTAATTCCTTTTCCCACTTTCTTCTCTTCGATCTTTTTTTTTTCTTTTTAAACTGTCTCATTTCCTTGTTCTTTGCTCTTTCCAACTGTGTTGTCATCTAGTTTCCTATTTGTACTCTCTTTTTTTCTCTCTTATCTCTCCTTTTCCTCATCTTATCATTTTCTAAGTTTCTCTTCCTCTCTTAGTCTCTCTCACCCTCTGTCTTCTTTCTTCCTCTTGTTATATTTAGCGTATGGTGGCAAGGAAAAGACAAACACAAGTTGAAGGTTTTAAACAATTGTATTAACAAAGAAGAAAACACAAGGTGATAAAGCGAAGAATCAACTGTACAAAATTTGTAGCGGACAATATCCAGTAAAGTAGTGAATCGAAGAGTGTGTGTGAAACCAGAGTTCATGTACGATCCCTTGTTATAAGTTATAAAAAAACTCACTTGTTAAGTATGGTGGTGTGAGGGTGGTAAGCATACCAGATGATCTCGGTAGTAGTAGTAGTCGTGGACGGGGCGGCGTTGCAGCCAGGTCAGCGGTCGTTCACAACAAGTGGCGCATTAAATCCGTCAGGGTTCAGATGAGTTCTTAATGGCCGTAGCGTGTTCCTTCCTTCCTTCTACCCTCGTGGTCAGTTTGACGCCTTTGCAGATCTTCTCTTCTTAAATAGATACCCCTTGGATCAAGTCGGTTCTGGGAATTTTTTAGGGGGGAAGATTTATGATTGGCTGAAAAAGGACATTTTGTTAAATTGAATTAATTTCTTACATTCTCGCCCGGAAGCCCTTCGCGGAGCCTCTTGCTCAAAGACGCACGACATGATGATGATGATGTGGGGTTTTTTGGAGGGTTGGTTTGTTTGTTGGTTCGTTAGTTGAGTTTTATGGTATATCAACCCTTGTAGGCAACTTAATGCCAAATCCTGTTTCGAACGAATTGAGCACTCTGGTATCCGGTAAGGTTTAAAATGTAAACAAACGAACGATTCTACTTAATACCTTATCATTCATGAGCTGACGGGGTACGCTTGTTGACTGAGCGGTCTGATACTAAGTCTAACGTAAAGTTGGGCGGGTTTCGATCCCAGCTGCAAGCGTCCTGTGTGTCTAGCCACACTGAAGAGTTGTGATCCAACAAAACAGTCTATATGTGGATGACAATATATATATATATATATATATATATATATATATATATATACAGGCGACATCTCCACACTAGACGGAACCTCTCTGAAACTGGTAGGCAAATTCACCTACCTAAGAAGCAGTGTCTCATCAACCGAAAAAGACATCAACACACGGCTAACGAAGGCATGGACGGCTATCGATTGGCTATCGATCATATGGATCAGGGATATCCATGCTGGCGACACATGATGATGATAATATATATATATATGATTTTTGAACGAATAGTTTGTAGATAACATAATTCTTCAACGATCCAGAGCTCATTTATTTGCTCATATTTAAATGGTTTCAAGTATTTCTATGTAATGCTAATAATTCAATTTAACACGAGTTATTTGTTTGCACACAGTTAAATCGTTTCATGAATAGATGGAATATTTCTATTTGATCTATAGATGGTAACTTAACAGGTAATACCACTCCGGATCCGAGTGAATCAGGAAGGACAATTGATATTTCCCAAAGCTCCAGGGCTGGAGCCTCTTTACTTGATTGTTTAGTGTCCACAAAACTCCAGCCGACTTGTTTGTTTGTTTGTTTGTTTGTTTTGAGGGGGAAGTAGGGGATTCAGTTGTAAAGAAGTCCAAGCCATCTTTATTGTTTCAGGTTAGCGGTTCTCAATCTTTCTTTTATTGCGAAAGCATTATATAATTTTCCAAGAATCGTGGAAACTATCACTATATTTAATGAATTTTCATAAGATATTTAATGAAACAAAAATGTTTTCCAAAAGACGCAGGAGAAAGTATCTTATACCCGATGCTTTTTTTTTAATTTTTGTACATGAAAAAAATATATTAGACTCGCTCTAGGATCGAACACTGTTCTTACATCTCGGCAGGCTCTTCTCGGTTTAATTCGACGACACTGGAAAATGTAATCTTGAGGAAGGGATCGTTTCTCATCACTTCAGCCATTTTTCTATCACCATCAAGTAGTCAATTTGTCCATCTTTTGTTCTTACTTTTATCGATCTTCAGATGAGCTGCATTCATTGGTTATATTTATCCAACCTCCCACCAGGTAGGATTAGACACAATGTTAGTTTAATGGTGGGAGCCATGTACTAATCGAGATTCATGCACGGTCATCACAAAAAACTGCTTGATTCTGTCAGCAATCCCCAATGGGGGCGCCTCAGGCACCAAGCAAGGAACCACCGCTTAACCTGCATTCATTGGTTGTACTTATTCGAGAATTTCCAGTAAAAACACGTTTCTGCTTTTTCTCAACACCTAAAGACACGTTTTTTTTTTTCAACTTCTGCTTTCCTAGAACATTTAAACTGTGGATCAAACTTCCTTATGAAGGTTTTCCTTCCACACCTCGTGGTGTAATGGTTAAAGCGATGGACTGCGGAATCGTAGTATGCGAGTTCGTATTCCAGTCGCGCTATTACGTTCACTTTCGGGCAAATACCCTCGGGAAAGGTATGAACCCCCTTATCCTCCCAGCTATGGGTTAAATAGTACCACTACTGTTCCTCTAGGTGAATGGCTTTGGCATTAAATAACCTAAAAACAGTTGATATGCCTTTAAACAAAGAAACCAATCAATTTGTATTCACCAACGTGTGTGTAGTGAGCTTCTCGAATGGCTCCACCCAAAAACAAGACTCTAACGAATCTAAACTGATGCCATAAGCTGAAATGATCTTACAAGCCTACGCCCAGAGATTCTTAGTACTAAATTATTTATAAAAGTCTATAACGCTGTAAAAATCTAAAAAGAAAATGTGTAGCAAGTCAAATCGAACTTGCACTGAGTTCAAAATTAACATATAAAGCATTTCTTACATTTTACAACCAGAGGAAAGCACACACACACACACACACACACACACACACGTGCTCACAAACATGCACACACAAATACACACGTACAAACTCAAGATAGGAACGAACATACACGCATGCGCGGACTTAACCATTCACACACACACACACACACACACACACACACACACACACACAAGATGCTACCTAAAAGATCTTGAAAATCATGAGAAAAATAATTTACAAAACAAGGTTCTTCATTGCCTGGTGGATGGCTTTTCATAAATAAACCTTGCATATTCAGCGAGACACGGAAAACCCTGGGTCACTTGACAGGTGAGAAGTGTTCTTAATCTATTGGTATTTCTCGGATTTTAGGGATACCCTGTAGAATATATGAATGAATAAATAAACTTCATTGTTTTCTACTCTAAATGGTTAAAAGAAAATTCATATTGAACTTGAAAAATTCAGGATATTTACTTCCATTTGCCCTATTTCATCGAAAAGAAAATGTTTTTTCAAAACGTTGGTTGGTTGGGTTTAATGGCATATCAACCTCTGTAGGTTATTTAACGCCAAATCCATTTTTATACAAATAATCAGTTCCATTTAAAACAATTCAGTTTAGCACGAGTACACAGTTTAATTGTCAAAAACATTTCTATTTCAAACTATTCAAACAGTTATATATAACAGTTTAGCGTAAGTACAGTTTCAATGTCAAAAACAGTTCACTTTCAAATAATTCAGTTTAGCATGAGTACACAGTTTAGTATGAGTACACAGTTTAATTATTAAAACATTTCTATTTCAAGCTATTCAGTTTAGTCAAACAGTTCTAATTCAATCAATTCCGTTTAGCATAAGCATACTGTTTAAATATAAAAACAGTTCTATTTCAAACAATTTAGTTTAACATAAATACGCAGATTAGTTCTATTTAACCCATAGATAGGGTCCTATCAGGTACTGCCCCTCCAAGCCAGAGTGGACCTGGGAGCGAGGTCAATGAAGGGTGCGCCACATTCCCTATACCTCCAGCATCACTGGATCCTCACTGTCATATCCAGGACACTTTTTGAGGGTGGGTCTTACCCCTCTTCAGAGAAGCAGTCGGTGTATTCTACAGCCCCAGCTGACTGGGCAATTTAAAAAACGGCTAAATCCACAAGATGACAAGTTCTTTTCTTTTTGTTAATTAAGACAATGTCTCGTCTTCTGATCGGAATTTGGTACACCATTTGTATCTCAAAGTCTCTGAGATTCTTATACGTCTCATTTTCTTGAACAAATTCTTCTTTGTGCGTATACAATTTGTCGGCTTGGTGAAATTCTAATCTCTTACAAAATTCCCAGTGTTGAGTCGCCATCTTCATCTTTTTTCCTTCGGCATGTGATCGCTTTTCTTTTTTTCACCGCTCTCCGCAGTCCAATGTTTCTGTGGAGCCTTCAACTGCTCTAGGCCAACTAATTTAAAGTTGAAATCTGAATTCTAAGATTCTAGTCACCAGACATTATAATACTTCAATAACAGCCAAGCTTTCAACTGTCTTTAAATGTCATTACCTGTCAATTAAAATTATTTTACATGAACGGTTTCCGCTATAGGAACAACTATTTAAATCTTCTTAAATCATCTACACTACATGTCAAATAAAAGATTCAGTCACTTTATTATTTAATATTATTTAACAGCAGTAGATCACCTTTTCCATCCAGTTATAAGTAATCTTGCATTATTTTTGCAAGACTGAACTTAAAAAATGACAAATATTTAACGCTATTTCATCGATCAGAACGTTTTAAAAACTATTCGTAAATCCCTTGAGAAGATAAGATATGGAGAGTATTAGTGTAGTTAATAAAAATGTTGTATACTCATATAATGCATATGCAACTATACACATATACATGCAGAATCAACGACACACAAAAAGGACGAGCGACACAGTTCTTAGAAAAATATACTTCTCACTTTATTTGAAAGGTTGCGTGTGAGAGAGAGTTGGGGACCGAACAGAACTGCAACATATTGACCTTCACTCTATTGGCCATAACCGCGTTTCTTTTCCGTCTTCATGAGCTGCTCAACCGGAGGCCTGGGGACCCACTCTGCTGGCTTTTTCTACTGCAGCTTGTCACCAAGGGGTCTGGTCTCCAAACTGATCAAACTTCCTGTCTTCACCGAGTTATATAATAGTTCAACGCCCCCTTCTTCTTGTGGGCGTCACAATTGTACTCATTCAACCTATCCACGGTCAAGGTTATAATCCTGATATTCCTCGACCGGATGCACCTGTTATTTACGTAGGTGCATTTCCTATTTTGATAGCCCGACCGGGTCGTAGGTCAATATACAACAAAAACAAACGTTTTCTTAACCAATTCAGCAAATCCTATTTGCTTCTTTTGTGTCCTTCTTTACTTCCATAATTGTTTTTTTTTTAATGCTTTTTGTTTAGCCTTTTCTTTTCCTTTGAACTTTGGGAACCTCTAATCTTAAATACTTCCTTTTCGTGACTTTGATGTCAGCTGCCTTGTTGATCTTTGTATTAAGTCTTTCACTTTGAGTGACCCACTCTCTTAGCTTGACACTTCGCTTCTTCTGATTTCGTTTTGACAAGTTTACCATTACACACTGTGATTCCTTTCTTTACAAACAAAGGACGTATTAAGTTACTGACTAGAAAATATCGTCTTCACAGTTCAAAATACAACCTAATGCCACGATTTTTCTTTTTGCTACATCTTACCGTTCCAGCGACCAGAGAGTGAAAGTAAAAGAAAACGAAAAGATTGACCAATACTTGGATCTTGTCAGAAAGTTGAAAAGACTGTTGAACATGAAGGTGACGGTAACACCAATTGTTGTTGGAGCCCTTGGAACAGTCTCAAAAACCTGGAAAATTGACTGGGGTAACTTGAGATCAGAAAAAAAAATTCATCCGAAGAAAAATCAAAACTATAAAAACCATAGCAGTATTAAAATCAACAAGAATTCTAAGAAGAGTCCTGAAGACCTGAGGATACTTGCTGACACTCGGACTCCAATGAGAAACCCCCAGTTAAAGCTGGTATGAAAAACTTAATAATAATAATAATAATAATAATAATAATAATAATAATAATAATAATAATAATGATACAAAGCTAGTGACAGTTTACAAAAAAGAAAACCTGCCAAATAGTGGACTTTACGTTCCCGACGAACCACAGAGGGAAAACAAAAGAAAGCGAAAAGAGGTATAAGTACCCAGACCTTGCTTGAGAACAAAAAACTATGGAATATCAATGTGACGGTGATACCGATTGGCGTTGGTGCACTTAAAACAATCTCTAAAAGATTTGATTGATAAATGGACTGGAAAGAAAGGAAGGATATATGAGATCAAGAACACACCATCCACACTAGAGCATTATGAAGATCGGACAGAATACTGAGAAGAGTCTTTGAGACTTGAGGAGACTTACTATTACTCATATTCCAGTGAGAAACAATCAGCTAACGCTGGTGTGAAAAACTTTCAAAGGATTAAATTATAATAATGGAATATGAAGGGGACAATTATACCAATTGTGATTGGTGCTTTTGGCTTTTAAAGAGCCAGGAAGATTTGGAAGTTGGCGGCCGAGTGGATACCATCCAAACAACAGCATTATTGAAAACGCCCAGAATACTGAAAAGAGTCCTGGAGACTTGAAGAGACTTGCTGTCACTCAATCTCAAGTGAAAGACAATCAGCTTACACAGATGTTAAAAACTCTAATGAGTAAAAATTATAATAATAAGACTAGACACGACTGGGTTGGCAAGGTGATCCACTGGGAGATGTGCAAGAAATTTAAATTTGACCATACCAACAAATAGTATATGCAAAACCCAGCACCTGTCCAAGAAAATGACACACATAAACTCCAATGGGACTTTGAAATACTGACGGATCACCTAATCTCGGCCAGAAGACCTGACCTTATAATAATCAACAAAAAAAAAGAGAATTTGCAAAATTGTTGAGTTTGCTGTTCCGGCTCACCACAGAATAAAATTGAAAGAACATGTCCAGTAAAAAATGCATCCTTTGAGCTTGAGATATCAAATCAATGTTTTTTTAATTGTTATTATATCAGCTTCCAGGACATGTAATCTTTTTTTGTCTCAGTAATAAATCCTTATAATATTAATGGAGTTTTGAATGATTTTGTCTCCAAATAAGTAGTGACGCAAAATATTTTCCCCTCTCTCTCGTCCGGATTGTCCTCGTGGACTAATGGTTAAAGCGATGGACTGCGGAATCGTTGTTAGCGAGTTCGTACTCCAGTCGCGCTATTACGTTCACTTTCGGGCAAATACCCTTGGGAAAGGTATGAACCCCCTTATCCTCCCAGCTATGGGTTAAATAGTACCACTACTGCTCTTCTAAGGCAATAGCTTTGGTATTAAATAACCAACAAAAGTTGATATGACATTAAACAGATAAACGAAACCTCTCTCGTCCAAGGCATTGTGATCAAGGATTAATAGTTGTTATAGTATACTATTTTCCAATCTAAAACAAAAAAGAACACATTATTATTAGTAGGGTTATTAACAGTCACATAGGTCCCGTGTATATCGAGACATCCTATACCAGGATGTTTACAGAATATCAGAGGATGAAGATTTTTGTCTTTTATTGGCTGCGTGAAGAGTGTTATAGACAAGGGAGTTAATCCTATCATTATGCTTAGATACTTTGAAAGTAAATAAAATAAAATAAAATAAAATACGTTAGAATGCATTGGCATGAATACCGGACATTGGCATGATGGTTAGAGTGTTCGCCTATGGTCCGGGAGATCGGAGTTCAATCCCCGGTCGATTCAAAACAAAGACTAAAAAATGGTACTTGATACCGCCTTGTTTAACACTCAGCAATATAAGGTAGGGGTCAAGGCTAAGGTGGAGCAATCCAGGGAATGGACTAACGCCCTCCCCGACACCTCTGTGTGGTAGCTATCGAAAATGGAGCCTTCGGGTTGCCCTCGACTAAGCTCGCTAACTTGACTTTACTAGAATGGCATTGGGAAACTTTATCTTGCTTTACGCTATTTTCTGATCGTCATCTTTGTTGCTGCTGCAACGGCAAAACTCACACACACCTGTACATATACATACACGCGCGTACACATACATACAGGGTGTCTCAAAATAGATGCAACCCATTAATATGATAATGATTTATTACTGAGACAAGAAACATCATGTCTGCTGATGTAGGTTCATGCCTGATCTGAATTCTGTATTAGTACATATGAAGATCCTTCTTTAAAATTCTTTGTAATGATGCACGTGAAAGACCAAGTTCATGGGAACATCTTTGGTGGGGGGGACTTTTTCGGACTCCTTCAGACAGAATCTTTCACCGTATCCACATTGTCAGGACATCTTGCAATCAACTTCCTGTCAGATCTGTCTTCTAGTTGAGGTTGTTTACTGACCCAGTGGCTTGAAATGTGTGTACCCTATGATAAACTTGGCTTTTCTGGCCTTAATTGTTAAAGTTAAACTTCCTGCAAAATTTTGCTGGCACAATTTTGAATGATTTTGTCTCCACGTAAGTAGTGACGCAAAATAAGTTTTCTTCTCTTATCCAAGGCATTGTGGTCGAAGATTAATAATTGTTATCGTATACTATTTTCAAATCTGAAACAAGAAAAGAGCACATTTTTATTTGTAAAGTTTTTAGCAGTCACACGGATCCCATGTATTTTGAGACACCCTATACATGCGGACACAAATATATATACACACCCCACACATGCACACATATACATAGATACATATATATATACATACAGATACACATACATGCGTACACAAGCATATACACAGACACACACACATACCTTTACCCATACGCACACAAACATACACTCACCAGCGATATCAGCAGGCCTCACTCAGATAACGCCGACTGTGTTCTCTTCAAAGGGTTAAAAACCCTCTTCAAATATGTCGAGTACAGGTTATGATATTAAACTTCACCCGATGATGAGGTTCCTGTTCTGGCGCTTAGGGTATGGTTGAGCACCTCTTCATTGCCATTACTCCATGGGCAATTCTCAATCAGATTGGTAAGTAGTTGGCCGACCTTAGTCGAGGACGACCCGAAGGCTCCCTTTTCAATAGCTACTACACCAAGCTGTAGGGAAGGGCGCTATCCTTTCCCTGTATGGCTCCAATTTACCCTTGATCCATACCTAATAATGCTAAGTGTTAAGCAAGGTGGCATCAAGTACCATTTTTTGAGTCTTTGGTATGACTCGACCTAGGATTGAACCACGACCCCCCAGACCATTGGCGAACACTTTAACCGCTAACTCTAACCGCTTGACTTCATTTTTTTTTATTATTTGCTGATCCAAACTGTTCGAGATGTAAAGTAAAGCTGGTGACCTTAGTCAAGGGCGACTCGAAGGTTCCCTTTTCATTAGCTACAACACCGAGGTGTAGGAAAGGGTGCAACTCCTTTTCCTAGACTGCTGCACTTTACTCTTGATCCGTACCTTATAATGCTGAGTGTTAAGCAAGGCGGCATCAAGTACCATTTTTTTGAGTCTTTGGTATGACTCGACCTGGGATTGAACCACGGTCTCCCGGCCCTTTGGCGAATACTCTAACCGCTAGACCAATGAACCGATTAATCGGATAGGTAGTACCTATTAAGATCCCATCTATGGATCAAATAAATATTTTTAAGATTTATTAGTATTGGATTAGAATACTTGAAACCATACTCAAACAATGTTCAAATTTTTTGTATTTGAAAGGAATACTTGATACCTTTCAAATGGGTGCAAACAAAAGATTATTATTATAGAAAAAGTGTGATTTTAATAAATGATTGTCATGGAATGATGATGATTTACGAATATTTCATAGTTTCTTCCAGGCAGCAATCATGTCGATACTGCTATATGGATGCACTACATGGACGCTAACTAAACGGCTGGAGAAAAAGCTCGACGGCAACTACACAAGAATGCTGCGAGCAATATCGAACAAGTCCTGGAGGCAATACCCCACAAAACAGCAGCTATACGGCCACCTACCTCCCATCACGAAAACTATCAAAGTTAGACGAACCAGGCATGCAACACACTGCTGGAGAAGCAGAGACGATCTCATAAGTGATGTACTCCTATGGACCCCTTCACATGACCGAGCAAAAGCAGGGCGACCAGCTCGAACCTACATACAGCAGCTTAGTGAAGATACGGGGTATAGCCCAGAGGACCTGCCGGAAGCGATGAACGATAGGGAGGGGTAGCGAGTGAGGGTCAGGGAGACCCATGCTGATCGTACGACAAGATGATGATGATTTACGAATGAATCAAATTTCAGCATTGAATAACTCATGATTATTTGTATTTGATTGGAATACTTGATACCATCCCCCCCAAAAAAATTATTAATATTGTATTAGAATACACGAAACCATATTCAAACCATGTTCAAATTATTTGTATTTGATAGGAATACTTGATACCATTCCAATGGGTGCAAACAAAAAAGTTTGATTTTTTATGATGAGTCAAATGTTTTACAATATTCTACAAACGCGCTAGTTTGTAGCGCCTATATCACGTGATCGACGTTGTTGTAGGTTCCTACTGCGATTGGTAAAATCGTGGTTATTGGTGCGCAGATACGTTGCGTGATTTGAAAGCCGCACAGATGAACGTCCAGCGGAGTCTAATTCGGAAACTTATGCTTTTCAAGTTTGAACCGGAATCAACCAATAATAGTTGTTGTGTGAAAGGTGAAGGCGCGGTTGATCATCGCACAGTAACCAGATGGTTCCAGAAATTTTGCTCGGACTGCAAGAACCTGGACTATCAGGCAAGACCAGATAGGCTTAAAACCGTGGATTCCGCGGCTGTGCTTCAAGCCATCAAATCGGAGAGTATCAGGCGAGCTCAGCATTTCACAGTCGTGTGGTTCGTCGTCTTCACAAACGCATCAGATTGTCTCTCACATAACCAAAATATTTGAAACACCCCCAAGAATAAAATCAAACCAAAAAACACATACATACGTATATGTGCACATCCAAACATATATTTTTTAAAATACACATAAATACAAACATATATATACATACATTTACACATACATACACATACACGAACGTATGCAAACATACCTATGCGTAAACACATACATACGGGTTACCTTCAATAAGTTTCCAGACTATTTTGTACATGTATTTAAAATTGTCGTAGACTCTTAAAAATTCAGTATGTTATTGCTATACATCTTATGAGATGACTGACCAATCTTTATGATTTCAGGTTCAAATCAACAGCTACAGCAGCAATTGGAATACACCCTACTAAAACCAAATTATCACAGCTGGTGAATTTCAAAAATGCAATCTGGACGTAAGGAAGAACGATATGCAATAAAATTCTGTTTTAAACTTGGAAAAAATGTCACAGAAACGTATGGAATGCTTCAGACTGCTTTTGGGGCATCTTGTATGAATCGAGCATCAGTTTTTGAGTGGCATAAGAGATTCAAGGAAGGCACGGAGTCTGTGAGGGATGATGAGAGCTGTGGGATGAGTAAAGAAGTCAGTACACCAGACTTGATTGGCCAAAGGGTTAGGGTTAGGGTTACTATGTTGAGGTTTTAAGGGAGTTCAGGAAGAGATTCCTTGGGAAGAGGCCAGCACTCTTCAAATCGGGTCAGTGGCATTTCTACCAGGACAATGCACCAGTCCACAACTCCTTCCTTATCCTAGACTATTTGACCAAGATGGGCATCAAGACAGTTGCTTACCCTCCCTATAGTCCAGACCTTGCTTCCTGTAACTTTTGGTTATTCCCTAAGCTCAGAGGCTATCGTTATGAGACAATCGAGGAGATGAAAGAGGCTGTGACGAAGGTCATTGACACGCTTATACAAGAGGACTTCCATGGGGCCTTGCAGAATTTGTGGAACAGTACAAGTGCATTGCAGCCGAAGGAGATTACTTAGAAGGGGACTAGAGTTTCATGTGTGTACTATCTCTAAAAGTGCTCATACGATAAAAGTCTTGAAACTTATTTAATGATTCTCGTACATATATGTGCATATATATATATACATAATTTTTTTCAACAAACATATATACATACATACATACATACGTTTTACAACATACAAATATACATATACGCAAATATACATATATATATATATAGATTCATATGTATACATACACGTGCATACACATACATACATTCTTTTCAACGTACAAGACTACATTATTTACAACATACATACATACATACATACATTCTTTGCAATATTTATACATACATGCATACACTCCGTCTGAAGTTATTAAGCAAATCGCATAAACTTTAATAATTCAATTTTGGTTTGAAAAGAAATTGTCAAATTCTAAATTTAATTTAAATGTTAAAACAAAGCCAGAGTTAAAAATTTAGATTGTCACAATATGCTTTATTGAATTTATGGAAGTTATTTGATGTATTCAAAAAAAAAAACTACTGTCTGATGTTATTAGGCAAAACCAAATAATCGCAAAAATTGATCCACACCTATGATAGAACAAATAACAAAAATCTTTGAATCCTTTTAACATTTTAATATTGTGAGCCTTCTTCTCAATAACAGCCAGTGATCCACAATGCACTGATTTTGTTAATTTTTTTAATTCGGTGGGTTCAGTTTCTGATATGGTAGTTTTAATTGCTTCCCACAGTACCTGTTGTACTGTTTGCCACCTTCATATAATTTCACCTTCACAAATGACCATAGACTTTCGGCGCGGATTCTGATCAGGACTTGATGGTGGCCATTTCATCATATTCTTCCCTGTAAAACTTTTAAGCTCAAAGAATTTCCAGTCTGAAGCATTCCATGCGTTTCTGTGGCATTTTTTCCAAGTTTAAAACACAATTTTATAGCATATCGTTCTTCTAAAGTGTCGTATTGCATTTTTGAAATTCACCAGCTGTGACAATCAGGCTTTAGTAGGGTGTATTCCAATTGCTGCTGTAGCTGTTCATTTGAACCTGAAATCATAAAAATTGGTCAGTCATCTGATAAAATTTATAGCAATAACATACTGAAATTTTTATAAAATTGTGTTTTAAACTTGGAAAAAAATCCACAGAAACGTATGGAATGCTTCACACTGCTTTTTGACCATCTTGCAAGAATCAAGCATCAGTTTTTGAGTGGCATAAGAGATTCAAGGAAAGTAGGGAGTCTTTGAGGGATGATGAGAGGTGCGGGAGGAGTAAGGAGGTCAATACACCACAGTTGATTGGCCAAAGGCTTAGGATTAGGGTTAGTATGTTGAGGTTTTAAGGGAGTTCAGGGAGAGATTCCTTGGGAAGAGGCCAGCACTCTTCAAATCGAGTCAGTGGCATTTCCACCGGGACAATACGCCAGTCCACAAGTCCATCCTTGTCACAGACTATTTGACTAAGATGGGCATCAAGACATATCCTCAGCCTCCCAATAGTCCAGACCTTGCTCTCTGTGACTTTTGCTTATTCCCTATGTATGTTCGAGCTGGTCGTCCTACTTTTGCTCGGCCATATGTGGGGGTCAATAGGAGTACATTTACTTATGAGCTCGTCCCTGCTTCTCCAGCAGTGTCCTGCATGTCTGGTTCGTCTAGCTTGGATAGTTTTCGTGATGGGAGGTAGATGGCCATATAATTGGTGCTTTGTGGGGTGTTGCCTCCAGGATTTGTTCAATATTGCTCGCAGCATTCTTGTGTAATTGCCGTCTAACTTTTTCTGCAGCCGTTTTCTTAGCGTCCAAGTAGTGCATCTATATAGCAGTATCGATACGACCGCTGCTTAGAAGAAACTGCGTTTCATTTTATCGGTCAGGTCTAACATCCATATGATCGAGAGCTTATCGATAGCTGTCCATACCTTCGTTAGCCGCGTGTCGATGTCTTCTTCGGTTGATGAGACGCTGCTACCTAGGTAGGTGAACTTGTCTACCAGTTTCAGAGAGCTTCCGTCTAGTGTGGAAAAGTCGCCTGTTTAATTAAAGCACATGCATTCAGTTTTGCGTGCATTCTTTAAAACATACATACATACCTTCTTTACAACATACATACATGAAGTGTTGACTAAAATTTCGAGGAATTTGACTTGCGTAATATTCTCAAATCAGAACAAAAATCGATAGAAAATATAATTCTTTATTTTCTGATGAAATGATTCAGAGAAATGTTTGGAATGTACAGTGAGATTGATGAAACACTTAATAACTTTGTAGATGAAGTGGAAATTTCCTTTTTCAATTCGGTCTCTCCGTAAAATAAATTTTGTTGAATCCAATGGAAACGCACCCAGCGTAAAGGCTGCTGTAGTAGAAAAATGGAATCGGTGTTTGCATTTTACTTTTCGCTAATTCCCTTTAGCTAAGGAATGAATCAATCAATTTCCCCTCCTCGCCCCTCCCGGGGGTGGGGGTATGACTGTGTTTCGCTGGCACAACAAAACCCATGAGATTAGAAATTCTATTCTTCTAGTTAATTAAAAAAAGGTCTGGTCTCTTAGCCTGGATTTAGTGATCTCTTTGTATCTCAAAGTATCAGGGAATTTTATACGTTTCATTTTTAAGAAAAGCTTCTTGTTTGTGCATTTGGTTGGTTGGTTGGTTGGTTTTACGACGTATCAACCCTTTTCGGGTCATTTAACGTCGAATTAAATTTCAAACAATTTACTTTAGTATAAGTATAGTTTTTGTTTACAAACAGTTAAATGTCAAAACAGTTCTATTTCAAACAATTCTGTTTAGCATAAGTATAAATTTAAGTTCTATTTAAAAACAGTTCTATTCCAACAATTCAGTTTAGCATGAATATACAGTTTAGTTCTATTTAAAAATAGTTCTATTTCAAACAATTGAGTTTAGTTCTATTTGACCCATGGATAGGACCCTATCAGATGCTACCACTTCGGGCCAGATTGGATCTGGGAGCGATGGCAACAAAGGGGTACTTTGCATTCCCCAAACCTCCAGTATTACTGGAACCTAACCGTCAGATTGTTTAGAGTCCTATCCAGGACACTCGTTGGCAGGGGGGGTCTTACCCCCTCTGTAGAGAAGCAGTTGCTGTATTCTACAACCCCAGCCGACAGGGCAAAATTTTCATTTTCTTGCGAAATTCTCAGCGGATTACCTTTCCCACCCAATCGTGTTGGTTCTTGTATTCCTTTTATCATATTCAACATATTTACCAATCCCTCCGCTCGGGCCGGATATGACACAAGGTCAGTTTTTTAAGCGGAGTTTAACAGGTTTGAAATCAGTGTTTTCCTTCTCCTAAACTAGTTGCTTCACCAAGGCTGAAGAACCTAGTCTGCCCTACTATGTACCCATAGCTGGAGGAAGAATAATTGGATTCATAACTTTCCCAAGGGTATTAGTGCTATGTGAAATGTAATTAGCCTCTTACTTTTATGCTTGTTTGCTACTTTAACTTATATGATAAACTGTTTCGTCAATGGCCTGGGAGACCGAGGTTCAATCCCAGGTCGAGTCATACCAAAGACTCAAAAC
>OY757919.1:13910215-13960215 GCA_963585895.1 Sepioteuthis lessoniana
TTATCGGTCAGGTCTGACTTCCATATGACCGATAGTCTATCGATAGCTGTCCATGCTTTTGCTGGTCGCGTGTCGATGTCCTTTTCGGTTGATGAGACACTGCTTCCTAGGTAGGTGAACTTGTCTACTGTGGAAATGTCGCCTGTTTGATCAAAGCACATGAATATTACAGCACCTAAAAAATTAATTATTTAATCAATTTTAGTGAACTTTTCGGTAAAAATATTGACGGATCTTTGTAGATGAAATTTACAAAAAAAAAAAATAGAGAACCTTCTCTCATTTTACAAATTGCCTCATCAGCTGGGGCAGTTGAATACACCGACTGCTTCTCTGCTGAGGGGTAAGACCTCCACCCAACGAGTGTCCTGGATATGAGACTAAACAATCTAATGGTTGAGTTAATGCTGGAGCTTTGGGGAATGCGGAGTACCCCTTCATTGCCATCGCTCCCAAGTCCACTCTGTCTATGGGTCAAATAGAATTAAACAGTGTACTTATACTAAACTGAATTGCTTGAAATAGAACTGTTTTTGTATACTAAACTGAATTGTTTGAAATAGAACTGTTTATTTGTATGAAAATGAATTTGGCATTAAATAATCTACAAAGGTTGATATGCCATAAAACCCAAACAAACAAATCATTTTATTGATGGTTTTTTTTTTACTCTTTTTAAAGATTTTTATTGGAATTTTAGAATAGGAAATGGTTGTCCGTTTTCATACTTTTTTTCTTTTTTTGGAAGGTGAATTATATTTTTGCCATGGGGTATAAAGAAGGAAACATCAGCCTTTGATAAGAAAACAGGTTCTATGATTACAGTTTGACTTCAGAAAGCAGTCCCTAGAATTCTACCAAACCGTCTTCATATTATCTTCATCAAGCCCACCGGAGAGTCACCAGACTTTAGAAAAATTCGATTGGAGAATTCTACCTTTAAAAGATTTTTAGATCAAAGTATTACTGATAGGTTGATATACAAACGGCAGAGGAAATTCTATAACATTGATGATCTAGAGGGGAAATTAAATTTTCTCGATAGAAATTACTGGAGTATTGTTCGGTAGCAAGAGACGCTTATTATATTACGCATCATAAAATCCTCATATTCAAAAATCAGCCTGTCTCTAATAACTGAACCTGATTTTGCAGTAATTGTGTTCTGCGATGATGGGGAAAGGAATATTTTAGGGAAGTATGAGATACCTAACGATGTAAGTGATGTAAATACTCTTGAAATTTTGATGAAAACACGAAAAAAAATGGACATGAAAGGATGCCAAACCAAACCTCAAAATGTGATAGTTTATTACATTTCATAATGTCATTTCTATTATTCGTGCAAAATGACTCATTTAAATATTTTTATTCAATTAAATTTATATATAAGCAGCTACAACTAATGACACGGAATAAGTTTGATAATTCAGCCAAGATAAAGATATTTTCTTCATTGCTGTATAACTACTCTTTTAGAGAGGATACAGGCTGTTAAGAAATACCAAAAATATAATTTTACCAAATTACATCAAAAGACAAACCTTATATTTACCAACCCCTCCGCTCGGGCAGGATATGATACAAGGAGTTTACAAGCGGAGTTTAACAGGTTTGAATTCAGAGTTTTCCTTCTCCTAGACTACTTGCCTCACCAAGGCTGAAGAACCTAGTCTGCCCAACTATTTACCCATAGCTGGAGGGAGAATGATTGGATTCATACCTTTCCCAAGGGTATTAGTGCTAAGTGAAATGCAATCAGTCTCGTCCAGGATTTGAACTCGTGTCGCCGTGTCCATTTCTAGCGACGATAACCATTACACCATGGGCACCTCTTTAAAAGATGAATCTTATCAGCGTATATGAATCCCATAGTTGAGTAACTTAACAATATTTTATGTATATTATGAGGATCATTAAATAAGTTTCCAGACTTTTTTTTCGTATTCACTTTTATTGAGAGTACACATACGAAACTCTAGTCCACTTCGAAGTAATCTCCTCCAGCAGCATTACTGGAACCTCATCATCACACTGTTTAGTGTCATATCTAGAACACTCATTAGGGGGGTCTTACCCCTCTGCAGAGGTGCAGTCGGTGTATTCTACAGCCCTAGCCGACTGGGCAATCTTATTCGACTCAGTCCATATATTAAAATGCATTAGAAATAACTGACTTGGTCCAAAAGATACAAGTAAATGCATGATGTTCCCTAAGTTAAGTCACAATGGAAATCATAAATTAGATAATATTCAAAAGCTCCATTTTGTACCTTACATAAACTTCATGCCAAGAAATTCCAGTTAATTTTAAAATATTGCTATGAATTGATCTCAAACGCCCTTTCTCCCACAAATCTTGAAAGGCAAAATGTTATTTTAGTTCAGCAAATCTTTAATCAATATACTATTCAGGGTCTGCTAACCTCAAGGAAACAGAAATATTTGTCTAACTTTGCAGAAATTGCAAAATACATAAACATACAAGGAGCACACAATAAGTTTCCAGACTTTTTTCATGTAGGCTCTTTTATTGATAGTACACACATGAAACTCTAGTCCCCTTCCAAGTAATCTCCTCTGGCTGCAATGTACTTGTTGTACCGTTCAAACATCTTCTGGGAGGACCCATGGAAGTCCTCTTGTATGAGCGTGTCAATGACCTTCGTCACAACCTCTTTCATCTCCTCAATTGTCTCATAATGACAGCTTCTAAGTTTTTCTTTAAGCTTAGGGAATAACCAAAAGTCACAGGGAGTAAGGTTTCGACTATATGGAGGCTAAGGAACTGTCTTGATGCCCATCTTGGTCAAATAGTCTGTGACAAGGATGGAGTTGTGGTCTGGTGCATTGTCCTGCTGGAAATGCCACTGGCCCGATTTGAAGAGTGCTGACCTCTTCCGACGGAATCTCTTCCTAAACTCCCTTAAAACATCAACATAGTATTCCTTGTTGACTGTCTGTCCAGTGGGAACCCAGTGCATGTAGATTATGCCAGTGCTGTGAAAAAAAGGATCATCAAAAGTTTGTTGGCGGATTTGATCTGTCTGGCCATCTTGGGTCTGGGAGAGCCAGCATACTTCCACTGGGAACTCTGTCTCTTGGTCTCTGGGTCATAGTAGTTGATCCAGCTTTTATAGCAGGTCACCAGAGCATCAAGAACTGCGGGATCTGAATTGATCAGCTCGACCATCTCCCTGCTGTCATGACAACGTCTTTCTTTCTGATCCTCTCTGAGCACCCTTGGAACAAACTTCGCGCAAATGTTCCTCATTTTCAGTTCCTCGCGAATAATTGTGTGTACAGTTCACACACTGACATCAAACTGTGTACTTATTGTCTCTATAGACACACGACGGTCCTTATCCATGAAATTCTTTATTTGGCCAATCAACTCTGGTGTTCTGACTTCCTTACTCCTCCCACACCTCTCATTATCCCCCACAGACTCCGTGCCTTCCTTAAATCTCTTATGACACTCAAAAACTGATGCTCGATTCATGCAAGATGCTCCAAAAGCAGTCTGAAGCATTCCATACGTTTCTGTGGTATTTCTTCCAAGTTTAAAACAGAATTTTATTGCATATCGTTCTTCTAAAGTGTCCTCACGTCCAGATTGCATTTTTGAAATTCACCAGCTGTGACAATCAGGCTTTAGTAGGGTGTATTCCAATTGCTGCTGTAGCTGTTCATTTGAACCTGAAATCCTAGAAATAGGTCAGTCATCTCATAAGATGTATAGCAATAACATGGTGAATTTTCAATTGTTTACAACAATTTTAAATGCCTGTACAAAAAAGTCTGGAAACTTATTGAAGGCACCTCGTATTTTATACTTCGTGGACAATACTGAATGTAAAAAACACCATATAAGGGTTATTGGCTTTGCAATAAATGTGCTAATCCACTTAAAGTAAATGATGAAAATTATATATTTCCCAGCTGTTAAGAATCTTGGAATAGCATTTTTGTAAATAAGAGGAAGCTAACAAAGAAAACCTTCATTGCTTTGCATCATACTAACCATGCAATTCTAGAAATGGCCGAGTTTGGCATAGAAGAACTGAAAATGAGATATTACCTGACAAATTTCAAACAGATTATCTTGAGGAATGGTTTAGCAAGAACTTGTATCTTGGTGGAGATCAATATAATATCTCTATGTAAAGTGTTTGGGTAAGAAAAAAAAACCATCAGAATGTTGTCAGTTTTAAAATTGAGCCTGCCACTTTATAACCAAAGTATTGATTTGAAGACTTTACAAGAAGGTAACTGGGGTAAAATGACAGAGGAACAAAAGGTAGATATTTATAAATTCAACATAGATATAACAGGTGATAATGTTAATCAATGAAAAGAAATTCTTCCTGTTGTACTTAGCAGGTTTTAGCTTTTATGTAGTTTTAAAGAAAATGAAACGCAACATTGCAAGAATTTGATATCTGGAAAAGATAATGTGTAAAAAATGCCTAAAATAAACAGCTATTTCCAAGGGATTAGTTGAGGTTCTCCGATATATCCGAAAGATACTAGGAATTACTACAAATGCTGTTCTCTATAAATATGCAATTATTAGTAAACTGATAAAAAATTCTATTTTCATTTAGTCAATCTTAGGAAATTAGTCATGCACATAACCTTGAATACTTTTCCATTTAACGTGCATCTTTTTCACATTGACGTTTATGGTGAGAGTCACAGTATATAAACAATAGAAAGAATGCTAGTCTAGAAGCCTTCAAAGGCTCAGTTAAATAATTTTAATAGATTGATTGATTGGTTGAGGTGTGTAATGACATATCAACCATTGTAGATTATTTAATGCTAAATCCCGTTTATACATACGTATTAAATATATGATTTGTAAACGAGTAATTTGAAGGTAACAATTTTTACATGACTCATAGCTGATTTGTTTTCACATACTTTAGTTGTTTAAAATATTACTATCAATAATTATTTGTTATATTTGCCACTATCTAACACCAATAGTTCTATTTGCCACAGTTAAATGGTTTCAAGTACTGCCATCGAACACCAATAATTCTATTTGCCACAGTTAAATGGTTTCAAGTACTGCCATCAAACACCAATAATTCTATTTGCCACGGTTAAATGGTTTCAAGTACTGCCATCGAACACCAATAATTCTATTTGCCACAGTTAAATGGTTTCAAGTACTGCCATCGAACACCAATAATTCTATTTGCCACAGTTAAATGGTTTAAAGTACTTCTATCTAACACCAATAGTTCTATTTGCCACAGTTAAATGGTTTCAAGTACTGCCATCGAACACCAATAATTCTATTTGCCACAGTTAAATGGTTTCAAGTACTGGCATCGAACACCAATTGTTCTATTTGCCACAGTTAAATGGTTTCAAGTACTGCCATCAAACACCAATAATTCTATTTGCCACAGTTAAATGGTTTCAACTACTGCTATCTAACACCAATAGTTCTATTTGCCACAGTTAAATGGTTTCAAGTACTGCCATCGAACAGCAATAATTATATTTGCCACAGTTAAATGGTTTCAAGTACTGGCATCGAACACCAATAATTCTATTTGCCACAGTTAAATGGTTTCAACTACTGCTATCTAACACCAATAGTTCTATTTACCACAGTTAAATGGTTTCAAGTACTGGCATCGAACACCAATAATTCTATTTACCACTGTTAAATGGTTTCAAGTACTGCCATCGAACACCAATAATTCTATTTGCCACAGTTAAATGGTTTCAAGTACTACCATCGAACACCAATAATTCTATTTGCCACAGTTAAATGGTTTCAAGTACTGCTATCTAACACCTATAGTTCTATTTGCCACAGTTAAATGGTTTCCAGTACTGCTATCTAACACCAATAGTTCTATTTGCTAACAGTTAAATGGTTTCAACTACTGCTATCTAACACCAATAGTTCTATTTGCCACAGTTAAATGGTTTCAAGTACTGCCATCGAACACCAATAATTCTATTTGCCACAGTTAAATGGTTTCAAGTACTGCTATCTAACACCAATAGTTCTATTTGCCACAGTTAAATGGTTTCAAGTACTGCTATCTAACACCTATAGTTCTATTTGCCACAGTTAAATGGTTTCAAGTACTGCCATCGAACACCAATAATTCTATTTGCCACAGTTAAATGGTTTCAAGTACTGCCATCGAACACCAATAATTCTATTTGCCACGGTTAAATGGTTTCAACTACTGCTATCTAACACCAATAGTTCTATTTGCCACAGTTAAATGGTTTCAAGTACTGCCATCGAACACCAATAATTCTATTTGCCACAGTTAAATGGTTTCAAGTACTGCCATCGAACACCAATAATTCTACTTGCCACAGTTAAATGGTTTCAAGTACTGCCATCGAACACCAATAATTCTATTTGCCACAGTTAAATGGTTTCATGTACTGCTATCTAACACCAATAGTTCTATTTGCCACAGTTAAATGGTTTCAACTACTGCTATCTAACACCAATAGTTCTATTTGCCACAGTTAAATGGTTTCAAGTACTGCCATCGAACACCAATAATTCTATTTGCCACAGTTAAATGGTTTAAAGTACTGCTATTTAACACCAATAGTTCTATTTGCCACAGTTAAATGGTTTCAAGTACTGCTATCTAACACCTATAGTTCTATTTGCCACAGTTAAATGGTTTAAAGTACTGCCATCGAACACCAATAATTCTATTTGACACAGTTAAATGGTTTCAAGTACTGCCATCGGACACCAATAATTCTATTTGCCACAGTTAAATGGTTTCAACTACTGCTATCTAACACCAATAGTTCTATTTGCCACAGTTAAATGGTTTCAAGTACTGCCATCGAACACCAAAAATTCTATTTGCCACAGTTAAATGGTTTCAAGTACTGCCATCGAACACCAATAGTTCTATTTGCCACAGTTAAATGGTTTCAACTACTGCTATCTAACACCAATAGTTCTATTTGCCACAGTTAAATGGTTTCAAGTACTGCCATCGAACACCAATAATTCTATTTGCCACAGTTAAATGGTTTCAAGTACTGCTATCTAACACCAAGAGTTCTATTTGCCACAGTTAAATGGTTTCAAGTACTGCTATCTAACACCTATAGTTCTATTGCCACAGTTAAATGGTTTCAAGTACTGCCATCGAACACCAATAATTCTATTTGCCACAGTTAAATGGTTTCAAGTACTGCCATCGAACACCAATAATTCTACTTGCCACAGTTAAATGGTTTCAAGTACTGCCATCGAACACCAATAATTCTACTTGCCACAGTTAAATGGTTTCAAGTACTGCCATCGAACACCAATAATTCTATTTGCCACAGTTAAATGGTTTCAAGTACTGCTATCTAACACCAATAGTTCTATTTGCCACAGTTAAATGGTTTCAACTACTGCTATCTAACACCAATAGTTCTATTTGCCAGAATTAAATGGTTTCAAGTACTGCCATCGAACACCAATAATTCTATTTGCCACAGTTAAATGGTTTAAAGTACTGCTATTTAACACCAATAGTTCTATTTGCCACAGTTAAATGGTTTCAAGTACTGCTATCTAACACCTATAGTTCTATTTGCCACGGTTAAATGGTTTCAAGTACTGCCATCGAACACCAATAATTCTATTTGACACAGTTAAATGGTTTCAAGTACTGCCATCGGACACCAATAATTCTATTTGCCACAGTTAAATGGTTTCAACTACTGCTATCTAACACCAATAGTTCTATTTGCCACAGTTAAATGGTTTCAAGTACTGCCATCGAACACCAAAAATTCTATTTGCCACAGTTAAATGGTTTCAAGTACTGCCATCGAACACCAATAATTCTATTTGCCACAGTTAAATGGTTTCAAGTACTGCTATCTAACAACTATAGTTCTATTTGCCACAGTTAAATGGTTTCAAGTACTGCCATCGAACACCAATAATTCTATTTGCCACAGTTAAATGGTTTCAAGTACTGCCATCGAACACCAATAATTCTATTTGCCACGGTTAAATGGTTTCAAGTACTGCCATCGAACACCAATAATTCTATTTGCCACAGTTAAATGGTTTCAACTACTGCCATCGAACAGCAATAATTATATTTGCCACAGTTAAATAGTTTCAAGTACTGCCATCGAACACCAATAATTCTATTTGCCACAGTCAAATGGTTTCAAGTACTGCCATCGAACACCAATAGTTCTATTTGCCACAGTTAAATGGTTTCAAGTACTGCCATCGAACACCAATAATTCTATTTGCCACAGTTAAATGGTTTCAAGTACTGCCATCGAACACCAATAGTTCTATTTGCCACAGTTAAATGGTTTCAACTACTGCCATCGAACAGCAATAATTATATTTGCCACAGTTAAATGGTTTCAAGTACTGCCATCGAACACCAATAATTCTATTTGCCACAGTCAAATGGTTTCAAGTACTGCTATCTAACACCAATAGTTCTATTTGCCACAGTTAAATGGTTTCAAGTACTGCTATCTAACACCTATAGTTCTATTTGCCACAGTTAAATGGTTTCAAGTACTGCCATCGAACACCAATAGTTCTATTTGCCACATCTAAATGGTTTCAAGTACTGCCATCGAACACCAATAATTCTATTTGCCACAGTTAAATGGTTTCAAGTACTGCCATCGAACACCAATAATTCTATTTGCCACAGTTAAATGGTTTCAAGTACTGCTATCTAACACCAATAAGTCTATTACCCACAGTTAAATGGTTTCAAGTACTGCTATCTAACAACAGTAGTTCTATTTGCCACAGTTAAATGGTTTCAAGTACTGCCATCGAACACCAATAATTCTATTTGCCACAGTTAAATGGTTTCAAGTACTAGCATCGAACACCAATAATTCTATTTGCCACAGTTAAATGGTTTCAACTACTGCTATCTAACACCAATAGTTCTATTTGCCACAGTTAAATAGTTTCAAGTACTGGCATCGAACAAGAATAATTCTATTTGCCACTGTTAAATGGTTTCAAGTACTGCCATCGAACACCAATAAATCTATTTGCCACAGTTAAATGGTTTCAAGTACTACCATCGAACACCAATAATTCTATTTGCCACAGTTAAATGGTTTCAAGTACTGCTATCTAACACCTATAGTTCTATTTGCCACAGTTAAATGGTTTCAAGTACTGCCATCGAACACCAATAATTCTATTTGCCACAGTTAAATGGTTTCAACTACTGCCATCGAACACCAATAGTTCTATTTGCCACAGTTAAATGGTTTCAACTACTGCCATCGAACACCAATAATTCTAGTTGCCACAGTTAAATGGTTTCAAGTACTGCCATCGAACACCAATAATTCTATTTGCCACAGTTAAATGGTTTCAAGTACTGCTATCTAACACCTATAGTTCTATTTGCCACAGTTAAATGGTTTCAAGTACTGCCATCGAACAGCAATAATTATATTTGCCACAGTTAAATGGTTTCAAGTACTGCCATCGAACACCAATAATTCTATTTGCCACAGTTAAATGGTTTCAAGTACTGCCATCTAACACCAATAGTTCTATTTGCCACAGTTAAATGGTTTCAAGTACTGCCATCGAACACCAATAATTCTATTTGCCACAGTTAAATGGTTTCAACTACTGCCATCGAACACCAATAGTTCTATTTGCCACATCTAAATGGTTTCAAGTACTGCCATCGAACACCAATAATTCTATTTGCCACAGTTAAATGGTTTCAAGTACTGCCATCGAACACCAATAATTCTATTTGCCACAGTTAAATGGTTTCAAGTACTGCTATCTAACACCAATAAGTCTATTTGCCACGGTTAAATGGTTTCAAGTACTGCTATCTAACACCAATAGTTCCTTTTGCCACAGTTAAATGGTTTCAACTACTGCTATCTAACACCAATAGTTCTATTTGCCACAGTTAAATGGTTTCAAGTATTGCCATCAAATACCAATAATTCTATTTGCCACAGTTAAATGGTTTCAAGTACTGCTATCTAACACCAATAGTTCTATTTGCCACAGTTAAATGGTTTCAAGTACTGCTATCTAACACCTATAGTTCTATTTGCCACAGTTAAATGGTTTCAAGTACTGCCATCGAACACCAATAATTCTATTTGCCACAGTTAAATGGTTTCAAGTACTGCCATCGAACACCAATAATTCTATTTGCCACAGTTAAATGGTTTCAACTACTGCTATCTAACACCAATAGTTCTATTTGCCACAGTTAAATGGTTTCAAGTACTGCCATCGAACACCAATAATTCTATTTGCCACAGTTAAATGGTTTCAAGTACTGCCAACGAACACCAATAATTCTATTTGCCACAGTCAAATGGTTTCAAGTACTGCCATCGAACACCAATAATTCTATTTGCCACAGTTAAATGGTTTTGAAGTACTGCCATCGAACACCAATAATACTATTTGCCACAGTTAAATGGTTTCAACTACTGCTATCTAACACCAATAGTTCTATTTCCCACAGTTAAATGGTTCAAGTACTGCCATCGAACACCAATAATTCTATTTGCCACAGTTAAATGGTTTCAAGTACTGCCATCGAACACCAATAATTCTATTTGCCACAGCTAAGTGGTTTCAAGTACTGCCATCGAACACCAATAATTCTATTTACCACAGTTAAATGGTTTCAAGTACTGCTATCTAACACCTATAGTTCTATTTGCCACAGTTAAATGGTTTCAAGTACTGCCATCGAACACCAATAATTCTATTTGCCACAGTTAAATGGTTTCAACTACTGCCATCGAACACCAATAATTCTAGTTGCCACAGTTAAATGGTTTCAACTACTGCTATCTAACACCAATAGTTCTATTTGCCACAGTAAAATGGTTTCAAGTACTGCCATCGAACGCCAATAATTCTATTTGCCACAGTTAAATGGTTTCAACTACTGCCATCGAACAGCAATAATTCTATTTGCCACAGTTAAATAGTTTCAAGTACTGCCATCGAACACCAATAATTCTATTTGCCACAGTCAAATGTTTTCAAGTACTGCTATCTAACACCAATAGTTCTATTTGCCACAGTTAAATGGTTTCAAGTACTGCCATCGAACACCAATAATTCTATTTGCCACAGTTAGATGGTTTCAACTACTGCCATCGAACACCAA
Source organism: Sepioteuthis lessoniana (assembly GCA_963585895.1). NCBI lineage: Eukaryota > Metazoa > Mollusca > Cephalopoda > Myopsida > Loliginidae > Sepioteuthis > Sepioteuthis lessoniana. The sequence goes on from OY757919.1 coordinate 13,921,393, forward strand.
TAGTTCTATTTGCCACATCTAAATGGTTTCAAGTACTGCCATCGAACACCAATAATTCTATTTGCCACAGTTAAATGGTTTCAAGTACTGCCATCGAACACCAATAGTTCTATTTACCACAGTTAAATGGTTTCAAGTACTGCAATCGAACACCAATAATTCGATTTGCCACAGTTAAATGGTTTCACGTACTGCCATCGAGCACCAATAGTTCTATTTGCCACATCTAAATGGTTTCAACTACTGCCATCGAACAGCAATAATTATATTTGCCACAGTTAAATGGTTTCAAGTACTGCCATCGAACACCAATAATTCTATTTGCCACAGTCAAATGGTTTCAAGTACTGCTATCTAACACCAATAGTTCTATTTGCCACAGTTAAATGGTTTCAAGTACAGCTATCTAACACCTATAGTTCTATTTGCCACAGTTAAATGGTTTCAAGTACTGCCATCGAACACCAAGAGTTCTATTTGCCACATCTAAATGGTTTCAAGTACTGCCATCGAACGCCAATAATTCTATTTGCCACAGTTAAATGGTTTCAAGTACTGCCATCGAACACCAATAATTCTATTTGCCACAGTTAAATGGTTTCAAGTACTGCTATCTAACACCAATAAGTCTATTTGCCACAGTTAAATGGTTTCAAGTACTGCTATCTAACACCAGTAGTTCTATTTGCCACAGTTAAATGGTTTCAAGTACTGCCATCGAAAACCAATAATTCTATTTGCCACAGTTAAATGGTTTCAAGTACTGGCATCGAACACCAATAATTCTATTTGCCACAGTTAAATGGTTTCAACTACTGCTATCTAACACCAATAGTTCTATTTGCCACAGTTAAATGGTTTCAAGTACTGGCATCGAACAAGAATAATTCTATTTGCCACTGTTAAATGGTTTCAAGTACTGCCATCGAACACCAATAAATCTATTTGCCACAGTTAAATGGTTTCAAGAACTACCATCGAATACCAATAATTCTATTTGCCACAGTTAAATGGTTTCAAGTACTGCTATCTAACACCTATAGTTCTATTTGCCACAGTTAAATGGTTTCAAGTACTGCCATCGAACACCAATAATTCTATTTGCCACAGTTAAATGGTTTCAACTACTGCCATCGAACACCAATAGTTCTATTTGCCACAGTTAAATTGTTTCAACTACTGCCATCGAACACCAATAATTCTATTTGCCACAGTTAAATGGTTTCAAGTACTGCCATCGAACACCAATAATTCTATTTGCCACAGTTAAATGGTTTCAAGTACTGCCATCGAACACCAATAATTCTATTTGCCACAGTTAAATGGTTTCAAGTACTGCTATCTAACACCTATAGTTCTATTTGCCACAGTTAAATGGTTTCAAGTAGTGCCATCGAACAGCAATAATTGTATTTGCCACAGTTAAATGGTTTCAAGTACTGCCATCGAACACCAATAATTCTATTTGCCACAGTTAAATGGTTTCAAGTACTGCTATCTAACACCAATAGTTCTATTTGCAACAGTTAAATGGTTTCAAGTGCTGCCATCGAACACCAATAATTCTATTTGCCACAGTTAAATGGTTTCAACTACTGCCATCGAACACCAAGAGTTCTATTTGCCACATCTAAATGGTTTCAAGTACTGCCATCGGACACCAATAATTCTATTTGCCACAGTTAAATGGTTTCAACTACTGCTATCTTACACCAATAGTTCTATTTGCCACAGTTAAATGGTTTCAAGTACTGCCATCGAACACCAATAATTCTATTTGCCACAGTTAAATGGTTTCCACTACTGACATCGAACACCAATAATTCTATTTGCCACAGTTAAACGGCTTCAAGTACTGCTATCTAACACCAATAATTCTATTTGCCACAGTTAAATAGTTTCAAGTACTGCTATCTAACACAAATAATTCTATTTGCCACAGTTAAATTGTTTTAAGTACTGCTATCTAACACCAATAGTTCTATTTGCCACAGTTAAATGGTTTCAAGTACTGCCATCGAACACCAATGATTCTATTTGCCACAGTTAAATGGTTTCAAGTACTGCTATCTAACACCAATAGTTCTATTTGCCACAGTTAAATGGTTTCAAGTACTGCCATCGAACACCAATAATTCTATTTGCCACAGTTAAATGGTTTCAACTACTGCCATCGAACACCAAGAGTTCTATTTGCCACATCTAAATGGTTTCAAGTACTGCCATCGAACACCAATAATTCTATTTGCCACAGTTAAATGGTTTCAAGTACTGCTATCTAACACCAATAATTCTATTTGCCACATTTAAATGGTTTCAAGTACTGCTATCTAACACCAATAATTCTATTTGCCAGAGTTAAATGGTTTCAAGTACTGCTATCTAACACCAATAGTTCTATTTGCCACATCTAAATGGTTTCAAGTCCTGCCATCGAACACCAATAGTTCTATTTGACACAGTTAAATGGTTTCAAGTACTGCTATCTAACACCAATAATTCTCTTTGCCACAATTAAATGGTTTCAAGTACTGCCATTGAACACAAATAATTCTATTTGCCACATCTAAATGGTTTCAAGTACTGCCATCGAGCACCAATAATTCTATTTGCCACAGTTAAATGGTTTCAACTACTGCTATCTAACACCAATAGTTCTATTTGCCACAGTTAAATGGTTTCAAGTACTGCCATCGAACACCAATAATTCTACTTGCCACAGTTAAATGGTTTCAAGTACTGCTATCTAACACCAAGAGTTCTATTTGCCACATCTAAATGGTTTCCACTTCTGCCATCGAACACCAAGAGTTCTATTTGCCACATCTAAATGGTTTCAAGTACTGCCATCGGACACCAATAATTCTATTTGCCACAGTAAAATGGTTTCAACTACTGCTATCTAACACCAATAGTTCTATTTGCCACAGTTAAATGGTTTCAAGTACTGCCATCGAACACCAATAATTCTATTTGCCACAGTTAAATGGTTTCAAGTACTGCCATCGAACACCAATAATTCTACTTGCCACAGTTAAATGGTTTCAAGTACTGCCATCGAACACCAATAATTCTATTTGCCACAGTTAAATGGTTTCAAGTACTGCTATCTAACACCAATAGTTCTATTTGCCACAGTTAAATGGTTTCAACTACTGCTATCTAACACCAATAGTTCTATTTGCCACAGTTAAATGGTTTCAAGTACTGCCATCGAACACCAATAATTCTATTTGCCACAGTTAAATGGTTTAAAGTACTGCTATTTAACACCAATAGTTCTATTTGCCACAGTTAAATGGTTTCAAGTACTGCTATCTAACACCTATAGTTCTATTTGCCACAGTTAAATGGTTTAAAGTACTGCCATCGAACACCAATAATTCTATTTGACACAGTTAAATGGTTTCAAGTACTGCCATCGGACACCAATAATTCTATTTGCCACAGTTAAATGGTTTCAACTACTGCTATCTAACACCAATAGTTCTATTTGCCACAGTTAAATGGTTTCAAGTACTGCCATCGAACACCAAAAATTCTATTTGCCACAGTTAAATAGTTTCAAGTACTGCCATCGAACACCAATAGTTCTATTTGCCACAGTTAAATGGTTTCAACTACTGCTATCTAACACCAATAGTTCTATTTGCCACAGTTAAATGGTTTCAAGTACTGCCATCGAACACCAATAATTCTATTTGCCACAGTTAAATGGTTTAAAGTACTGCTATCTAACACCAAGAGTTCTATTTGCCACAGTTAAATGGTTTCAAGTACTGCTATCTAACACCTATAGTTCTATTTGCCACAGTTAAATGGTTTCAAGTACTGCCATCGAACACCAATAATTCTATTTGCCACAGTTAAATGGTTTCAAGTACTGCCATCGAACACCAATAATTCTATTTGCCACGGTTAAATGGTTTCAACTACTGCTATCTAACACCAATAGTTCTATTTGCCACAGTTAAATGGTTTCAAGTACTGCCATCGAACACCAATAATTCTATTTGCCACAGTTAAATGGTTTCAAGTACTGCCATCGAACACCAATAATTCTACTTGCCACAGTTAAATGGTTTCAAGTACTGCCATCGGACACCAATAATTCTATTTGCCACAGTTAAATGGTTTCAACTACTGCTATCTAACACCAATAGTTCTATTTGCCACAGTTAAATGGTTTCAAGTACTGCCATCGAACACCAAAAATTCTATTTGCCACAGTTAAATGGTTTCAAGTACTGCCATCGAACACCAATAATTCTATTTGCCACAGTTAAATGGTTTCAAGTACTGCCATGGAACACGAATAATTCTATTTGCCACAGTTAAATGGTTTCAAGTACTGCTATCTAACAACTATAGTTCTATTTGCCACAGTTAAATGGTTTCAAGTACTGCCATCGAACACCAATAATTCTATTTGCCACAGTTAAATGGTTTCAAGTACTGCCATCGAACACCAATAATTCTATTTGCCACAGTTAAATGGTTTCAAGTACTGCCATCGAACACCAATAATTCTATTTGCCACAGTTAAATGGTTTCAACTACTGCCATCGAACAGCAATAATTATATTTGCCACAGTTAAATAGTTTCAAGTACTGCCATCGAACACCAATAATTCTATTTGCCACAGTCAAATGGTTTCAAGTACTGCCATCGAACACCAATAGTTCTATTTGCCACAGTTAAATGGTTTCAAGTACTGCCATCGAACACCAATAATTCTATTTGCCACAGTTAAATGGTTTCAAGTACTGCCATCGAACACCAATAGTTCTATTTGCCACAGTTAAATGGTTTCAACTACTGCCATCGAACAGCAATAATTATATTTGCCACAGTTAAATGGTTTCAAGTACTGCCATCGAACACCAATAATTCTATTTGCCACAGTCAAATGGTTTCAAGTACTGCTATCTAACACCAATAGTTCTATTTGCCACAGTTAAATGGTTTCAAGTACTGCTATCTAACACCTATAGTTCTATTTGCCACAGTTAAATGGTTTCAAGTACTGCCATCGAACACCAATAGTTCTATTTGCCACATCTAAATGGTTTCAAGTACTGCCATCGAACACCAATAATTCTATTTGCCACAGTTAAATGGTTTCAAGTACTGCCATCAAACACCAATAATTTTATTTGCCACAGTTAAATGGTTTCAAGTACTGCTATCTAACACCAATAAGTCTATTACCCACAGTTAAATGGTTTCAAGTACTGCTATCTAACACCAGTAGTTCTATTTGCCACAGTTAAATGGTTTCAAGTACTGCCATCGAACACCAATAATTCTATTTGCCACAGTTAAATGTTTTCAAGTACTAGCATCGAACACCAATAATTCTATTTGCCACAGTTAAATGGTTTCAACTACTGCTATCTAACACCAATAGTTCTATTTGCCACAGTTAAATGGTTTCAAGTACTGGCATCGAACAAGAATAATTCTATTTGCCACTGTTAAATGGTTTCAAGTACTGCCATCGAACACCAATAAATCTATTTGCCACAGTTAAATGGTTTCAAGTACTACCATCGAACACCAATAATTCTATTTGCCACAGTTAAATGGTTTCAAGTACTGCTATCTAACACCTATAGTTCTATTTGCCACAGTTAAATAGTTTCAAGTACTGCCATCGAACACCAATAATTCTATTTGCCACAGTCAAATGGTTTCAAGTACTGCCATCGAACACCAATAGTTCTATTTGCCACAGTTAAATGGTTTCAAGTACTGCCATCGAACACCAATAATTCTATTTGCCACAGTTAAATGGTTTCAAGTACTGCCATCGAACACCAATAGTTCTATTTGCCACAGTTAAATGGTTTCAACTACTGCCATCGAACAGCAATAATTATATTTGCCACAGTTAAATGGTTTCAAGTACTGCCATCGAACACCAATAATTCTATTTGCCACAGTCAAATGGTTTCAAGTACTGCTATCTAACACCAATAGTTCTATTTGCCACAGTTAAATGGTTTCAAGTACTGCTATCTAACACCTATAGTTCTATTTGCCACAGTTAAATGGTTTCAAGTACTGCCATCGAACACCAATAATTCTATTTGCCACAGTTAAATGGTTTCAACTACTGCCATCGAACAGCAATAATTATATTTGCCACAGTTAAATAGTTTCAAGTACTGCCATCGAACACCAATAATTCTATTTGCCACAGTCAAATGGTTTCAAGTACTGCCATCGAACACCAATAGTTCTATTTGCCACAGTTAAATGGTTTCAAGTACTGCCATCGAACACCAATAATTCTATTTGCCACAGTTAAATGGTTTCAAGTACTGCCATCGAACACCAATAGTTCTATTTGCCACAGTTAAATGGTTTCAACTACTGCCATCGAACAGCAATAATTATATTTGCCACAGTTAAATGGTTTCAAGTACTGCCATCGAACACCAATAATTCTATTTGCCACAGTCAAATGGTTTCAAGTACTGCTATCTAACACCAATAGTTCTATTTGCCACAGTTAAATGGTTTCTAGTACTGCTATCTAACACCTATAGTTCTATTTCCCACAGTTAAATGGTTTCAAGTACTGCCATCGAACACCAATAGTTCTATTTGCCACATCTAAATGGTTTCAAGTACTGCCATCGAACACCAATAATTCTATTTGCCACAGTTAAATGGTTTCAAGTACTGCCATCGAACACCAATAATTCTATTTGCCACAGTTAAATGGTTTCAAGTACTGCTATCTAACACCAATAAGTCTATTACCCACAGTTAAATGGTTTCAAGTACTTCTATCTAACACCAGTAGTTCTATTTGCCACAGTTAAATGGTTTCAAGTACTGCCATCGAACACCAATAATTCTATTTGCCACAGTTAAATGGTTTCAAGTACTAGCATCGAACACCAATAATTCTATTTGCCACAGTTAAATGGTTTCAACTACTGCTATCTAACACCAATAGTTCTATTTGCCACAGTTAAATGGTTTCAAGTACTGGCATCGAACAAGAATAATTCTATTTGCCACTGTTAAATGGTTTCAAGTACTGCCATCGAACACCAATAAATCTATTTGCCACAGTTAAATGGTTTCAAGTACTACCATCGAACACCAATAATTCTATTTGCCACAGTTAAATGGTTTCAAGTACTGCTATCTAACACCTATAGTTCTATTTGCCACAGTTAAATGGTTTCAAGTACTGCCATCGAACACCAATAATTCTATTTGCCACAGTTAAATGGTTTCAACTACTGCCATCGAACACCAATAGTTCTATTTGCCACAGTTAAATGGTTTCAACTACTGCCATCGAACACCAATAATTCTAGTTGCCACAGTTAAATGGTTTCAAGTACTGCCATCGAACACCAATAATTCTATTTGCCACAGTTAAATTGTTTCAAGTACTGCTATCTAACACCTATAGTTCTATTTGCCACAGTTAAATGGTTTCAAGTACTGCCATCGAACAGCAATAATTATATTTGCCACAGTTAAATGGTTTCAAGTACTGCCATCGAACACCAATAATTCTATTTGCCACAGTTAAATGGTTTCAAGTACTGCTATCTAACACCAATAGTTCTATTTGCCACAGTTAAATGGTTTCAAGTACTGCCATCGAACACCAATAATTCTATTTGCCACAGTTAAATGGTTTCAACTACTGCCATCGAACACCAATAGTTCTATTTGCCACATCTAAATGGTTTCAAGTACTGCCATCGAACACCAATAATTCTATTTGCCACAGTTAAATGGTTTCAAGTACTGCCATCGAACACCAATAATTCTATTTGCCACAGTTAAATGGTTTCAAGTACTGCTATCTAACACCAATAAGTCTATTTGCCACGGTTAAATGGTTTCAAGTACTGCTATCTAACACCAATAGTTCCTTTTGCCACAGTTAAATGGTTTCAACTACTGCTATCTAACACCAATAGTTCTATTTGCCACAGTTAAATGGTTTCAAGTACTGCCATCAAATACCAATAATTCTATTTGCCACAGTTAAATGGTTTCAAGTACTGCTATCTAACACCAATAGTTCTATTTGCCACAGTTAAATGGTTTCAAGTACTGCTATCTAACACCTATAGTTCTATTTGCCACAGTTAAATGGTTTCAAGTACTGCCATCGAACACCAATAATTCTATTTGCCACAGTTAAATGGTTTAAAGTACTGCCATCGAACACCAATAATTCTATTTGCCACAGTTAAATGGTTTCAACTACTGCTATCTAACACCAATAGTTCTATTTGCCACAGTTAAATGGTTTCAAGTACTGCCATCGAACACCAATAATTCTATTTGCCACAGTTAAATGGTTTCAAGTACTGCCAACGAACACCAATAATTCTACTTGCCACAGTTAAATGGTTTCAAGTACTGCCATCGAACACCAATAATTCTATTTGCCACAGTTAAATGGTTTTGAAGTACTGCCATCGAACACCAATAATTCTATTTGCCACAGTTAAATGGTTTCAACTACTGCTATCTAACACCAATAGTTCTATTTCCCACAGTTAAATGGTTCAAGTACTGCCATCGAACACCAATAATTCTATTTGCCACAGTTAAATGGTTTCAAGTACTGCCATCGAACACCAATAATTCTATTTGCCACAGCTAAGTGGTTTCAAGTACTGCCATCGAACACCAATAATTCTATTTACCACAGTTAAATGGTTTCAAGTACTGCTATCTAACACCTATAGTTCTATTTGCCACAGTTAAATGGTTTCAAGTACTGCCATCGAACACCAATAATTCTATTTGCCACAGTTAAATGGTTTCAACTACTGCCATCGAACACCAATAATTCTAGTTGCCACAGTTAAATGGTTTCAACTACTGCTATCTAACACCAATAGTTCTATTTGCCACAGTAAAATGGTTTCAAGTACTGCCATCGAACGCCAATAATTCTATTTGCCACAGTTAAATGGTTTCAACTACTGCCATCGAACAGCAATAATTCTATTTGCCACAGTTAAATAGTTTCAAGTACTGCCATCGAACACCAATAATTCTATTTGCCACAGTCAAATGTTTTCAAGTACTGCTATCTAACACCAATACTTCTATTTGCCACAGTTAAATGGTTTCAAGTACTGCCATCGAACACCAATAATTCTATTTGCCACAGTTAGATGGTTTCAACTACTGCCATCGAAAACCAATAGTTCTATTTGCCACATCTAAATGGTTTCAAGTACTGCCATCGAACACCAATAATTCTATTTGCCACAGTTAAATGGTTTCAAGTACTGCCATCGAACACCAATAGTTCTATTTACCACAGTTAAATGGTTTCAAGTACTGCAATCGAACACCAATAATTCGATTTGCCACAGTTAAATGGTTTCACGTACTGCCATCGAGCACCAATAGTTCTATTTGCCACATCTAAATGGTTTCAACTACTGCCATCGAACAGCAATAATTATATTTGCCACAGTTAAATGGTTTCAAGTACTGCCATCGAACACCAATAATTCTATTTGCCACAGTCAAATGGTTTCAAGTACTGCTATCTAACACCAATAGTTCTATTTGCCACAGTTAAATGGTTTCAAGTACAGCTATCTAACACCTATAGTTCTATTTGCCACAGTTAAATGGTTTCAAGTACTGCCATCGAACACCAAGAGTTCTATTTGCCACATCTAAATGGTTTCAAGTACTGCCATCGAACGCCAATAATTCTATTTGCCACAGTTAAATGGTTTCAAGTACTGTCATCGAACACCAATAATTCTATTTGCCACAGTTAAATGGTTTCAAGTACTGCTATCTAACACCAATAAGTCTATTTGCCACAGTTAAATGGTTTCAAGTACTGCTATCTAACACCAGTAGTTCTATTTGCCACAGTTAAATGGTTTCAAGTACTGCCATCGAAAACCAATAATTCTATTTGCCACAGTTAAATGGTTTCAAGTACTGGCATCGAACACCAATAATTCTATTTGCCACAGTTAAATGGTTTCAACTACTGCTATCTAACACCAATAGTTCTATTTGCCACAGTTAAATGGTTTCAAGTACTGGCATCGAACAAGAATAATTCTATTTGCCACTGTTAAATGGTTTCAAGTACTGCCATCGAACACCAATAAATCTATTTGCCACAGTTAAATGGTTTCAAGAACTACCATCGAATACCAATAATTCTATTTGCCACAGTTAAATGGTTTCAAGTACTGCTATCTAACACCTATAGTTCTATTTGCCACAGTTAAATGGTTTCAAGTACTGCCATCGAACACCAATAATTCTATTTGCCACAGTTAAATGGTTTCAACTACTGCCATCGAACACCAATAGTTCTATTTGCCACAGTTAAATGGTTTCAACTACTGCCATCGAACACCAATAATTCTATTTGCCACAGTTAAATGGTTTCAAGTACTGCCATCGGACACCAATAATTCTATTTGCCACAGTTAAATGGTTTCAAGTACTGCCATCGAACACCAATAATTCTATTTGCCACAGTTAAATGGTTTCAAGTACTGCTATCTAACACCTATAGTTCTATTTGCCACAGTTAAATGGTTTCAAGTAGTGCCATCGAACAGCAATAATTGTATTTGCCACAGTTAAATGGTTTCAAGTACTGCCATCGGACACCAATAATTCTATTTGCCACAGTTAAATGGTTTCAAGTACTGCTATCTAACACCAATAGTTCTATTTGCAACAGTTAAATGGTTTCAAGTGCTGCCATCGAACACCAATAATTCTATTTGCCACAGTTAAATGGTTTCAACTACTGCCATCGAACACCAAGAGTTCTATTTGCCACATCTAAATGGTTTCAAGTACTGCCATCGGACACCAATAATTCTATTTGCCACAGTTAAATGGTTTCAACTACTGCTATCTTACACCAATAGTTCTATTTGCCACAGTTAAATGGTTTCAAGTACTGCCATCGAACACCAATAATTCTATTTGCCACAGTTAAATGGTTTCCACTACTGACATCGAACACCAATAATTCTATTTGCCACAGTTAAACGGCTTCAAGTACTGCTATCTAACACCAATAATTCTATTTGCCACAGTTAAATAGTTTCAAGTACTGCTATCTAACACAAATAATTCTATTTGCCACAGTTAAATGGTTTTAAGTACTGCTATCTAACACCAATAGTTCTATTTGCCACAGTTAAATGGTTTCAAGTACTGCTATCTAACACCAATAGTTCTATTTGCCACAGTTAAATGGTTTCAAGTACTGCCATCGAACACCAATAATTTTATTTGCCACAGTTAAATGGTTTCAACTACTGCCATCGAACACCAAGAGTTCTATTTGCCACATCTAAATGGTTTCAAGTACTGCCATCGAACACCAATAATTCTATTTGCCACAGTTAAATGGTTTCAACTACTGCCATCGAACACCAATAGTTCTATTTGCCACATCTAAATGGTTTCAAGTACTGCCATCGAACACCAATAATTCTATTTGCCACAGTTAAATGGTTTCAAGTACTGCCATCGAACACCAATAATTCTATTTGCCACAGTTAAATGGTTTCAAGTACTGCTATCTAACACCAATAAGTCTATTTGCCACGGTTAAATGGTTTCAAGTACTGCTATCTAACACCAATAGTTCCTTTTGCCACAGTTAAATGGTTTCAACTACTGCTATCTAACACCAATAGTTCTATTTGCCACAGTTAAATGGTTTCAAGTACTGCCATCAAATACCAATAATTCTATTTGCCACAGTTAAATGGTTTCAAGTACTGCTATCTAACACCAATAGTTCTATTTGCCACAGTTAAATGGTTTCAAGTACTGCTATCTAACACCTATAGTTCTATTTGCCACAGTTAAATGGTTTCAAGTACTGCCATCGAACACCAATAATTCTATTTGCCACAGTTAAATGGTTTAAAGTACTGCCATCGAACACCAATAATTCTATTTGCCACAGTTAAATGGTTTCAACTACTGCTATCTAACACCAATAGTTCTATTTGCCACAGTTAAATGGTTTCAAGTACTGCCATCGAACACCAATAATTCTATTTGCCACAGTTAAATGGTTTCAAGTACTGCCAACGAACACCAATAATTCTACTTGCCACAGTTAAATGGTTTCAAGTACTGCCATCGAACACCAATAATTCTATTTGCCACAGTTAAATGGTTTTAAGTACTGCCATCGAACACCAATAATTCTATTTGCCACAGTTAAATGGTTTCAACTACTGCTATCTAACACCAATAGTTCTATTTCCCACAGTTAAATGGTTCAAGTACTGCCATCGAACACCAATAATTCTATTTGCCACAGTTAAATGGTTTCAAGTACTGCCATCGAACACCAATAATTCTATTTGCCACAGCTAAGTGGTTTCAAGTACTGCCATCGAACACCAATAATTCTATTTACCACAGTTAAATGGTTTCAAGTACTGCTATCTAACACCTATAGTTCTATTTGCCACAGTTAAATGGTTTCAAGTACTGCCATCGAACACCAATAATTCTATTTGCCACAGTTAAATGGTTTCAACTACTGCCATCGAACACCAATAATTCTAGTTGCCACAGTTAAATGGTTTCAACTACTGCTATCTAACACCAATAGTTCTATTTGCCACAGTAAAATGGTTTCAAGTACTGCCATCGAACGCCAATAATTCTATTTGCCACAGTTGAATGGTTTCAACTACTGCCATCGAACAGCAATAATTCTATTTGCCACAGTTAAATAATTTCAAGTACTGCCATCGAACACCAATAATTCTATTTGCCACAGTCAAATGTTTTCAAGTACTGCTATCTAACACCAATAGTTCTATTTGCCACAGTTAAATGGTTTCAAGTACTGCCATCGAACACCAATAATTCTATTTGCCACAGTTAGATGGTTTCAACTACTGCCATCGAACACCAATAGTTCTATTTGCCACATCTAAATGGTTTCAAGTACTGCCATCGAACACCAATAATTCTATTTGCCACAGTTAAATGGTTTCAAGTACTGCCATCGAACACCAATAGTTCTATTTACCACAGTTAAATGGTTTCAAGTACTGCAATCGAACACCAATAATTCGATTTGCCACAGTTAAATGGTTTCACGTACTGCCATCGAGCACCAATAGTTCTATTTGCCACATCTAAATGGTTTCAACTACTGCCATCGAACAGCAATAATTATATTTGCCACAGTTAAATGGTTTCAAGTACTGCCATCGAACACCAATAATTCTATTTGCCACAGTCAAATGGTTTCAAGTACTGCTATCTAACACCAATAGTTCTATTTGCCACAGTTAAATGGTTTCAAGTACAGCTATCTAACACCTATAGTTCTATTTGCCACAGTTAAATGGTTTCAAGTACAGCTATCTAACACCTATAGTTCTATTTGCCACATCTAAATGGTTTCAAGTACTGCCATCGAACGCCAATAATTCTATTTGCCACAGTTAAATGGTTTCAAGTACTGCCATCGAACACCAATAATTCTATTTGCCACAGTTAAATGGTTTCAAGTACTGCTATCTAACACCAATAAGTCTATTTGCCACAGTTAAATGGTTTCAAGTACTGCTATCTAACACCAGTAGTTCTATTTGCCACAGTTAAATGGTTTCAAGTACTGCCATCGAAAACCAATAATTCTATTTGCCACAGTTAAATGGTTTCAAGTACTGCCATCGAACACCAATAATTCTATTTGCCACAGTTAAATGGTTTCAACTACTGCTATCTAACACCAATAGTTCTATTTGCCACAGTTAAATGGTTTCAAGTACTGGCATCGAACAAGAATAATTCTATTTGCCACTGTTAAATGGTTTCAAGTACTGCCATCGAACACCAATAGTTCTATTTGCCACAGTTAAATGGTTTCAAGTACTGCCATCGAACACCAATAGTTCTATTTGCCACAGTTAAATGGTTTCAAGTACTGCCATCGAACACCAATAAATCTATTTGCCAAAGTTAAATGGTTTCAAGAACTACCATCGAATACCAATAATTCTATTTGCCACAGTTAAATGGTTTCAAGTACTGCTATCTAACACCTATAGTTCTATTTGCCACAGTTAAATGGTTTCAAGTACTGCCATCGAACACCAATAATTCTATTTGCCACAGTTAAATGGTTTCAACTACTGCCATCGAACACCAATAGTTCTATTTGCCACAGTTAAATGGTTTCAACTACTGCCATCGAACACCAATAATTCTATTTGCCACAGTTAAATGGTTTCAAGTACTGCCATCGAACACCAATAATTCTATTTGCCACAGTTAAATGGTTTCAAGTACTGCTATCTAACACCAATAGTTCTATTTGCAACAGTTAAATGGTTTCAAGTGCTGCCATCGAACACCAATAATTCTATTTGCCACAGTTAAATGGTTTCAACTACTGCCATCGAACACCAAGAGTTCTATTTGCCACATCTAAATGGTTTCAAGTACTGCCATCGGACACCAATAATTCTATTTGCCACAGTTAAATGGTTTCAACTACTGCTATCTTACACCAATAGTTCTATTTGCCACAGTTAAATGGTTTCAAGTACTGCCATCGAACACCAATAATTCTATTTGCCACAGTTAAATGGTTTCCACTACTGACATCGAACACCAATAATTCTATTTGCCACAGTTAAACGGCTTCAAGTACTGCTATCTAACACCAATAATTCTATTTGCCACAGTTAAATAGTTTCAAGTACTGCTATCTAACACAAATAATTCTATTTGCCACAGTTAAATGGTTTTAAGTACTGCTATCTAACACCAATAGTTCTATTTGCCACAGTTAAATGGTTTCAAGTACTGCCATCGAACACCAATGATTCTATTTGCCACAGTTAAATGGTTTCAAGTACTGCTATCTAACACCAATAGTTCTATTTGCCACAGTTAAATGGTTTCAAGTACTGCCATCGAACACCAATAATTCTATTTGCCACAGTTATATGGTTTCAACTACTGCCATCGAACACCAAGAGTTCTATTTGCCACATCTAAATGGTTTCAAGTACTGCCATCGAACACCAATAATTCTATTTGCCACAGTTAAATGGTTTCAAGTACTGCTATCTAACACCAATAATTCTATTTGCCACATTTAAATGGTTTCAAGTACTGCTATCTAACACCAATAATTCTATTTGCCACAGTTAAATGGTTTCAAGTACTGCTATCTAACACCAATAGTTCTATTTGCCACATCTAAATGGTTTCAAGTCCTGCCATCGAACACCAATAGTTCTATTTGACACAGTTAAATGGTTTCAAGTACTGCTATCTAACACCAATAGTTCTCTTTGCCACAATTAAATGGTTTCAAGTACTGCCATTGAACACAAATAATTCTATTTGCCACATCTAAATGGTTTCAAGTACTGCCATCGAGCACCAATAATTCTATTTGCCACAGTTAAATGGTTTCAACTACTGCTATCTAACACCAATAGTTCTATTTGCCACAGTTAAATGGTTTCAAGTACTGCCATCGAACACCAATAATTCTACTTGCCACAGTTAAATGGTTTCAAGTACTGCTATCTAACACCAAGAGTTCTATTTGCCACATCTAAATGGTTTCCACTTCTGCCATCGAACACCAAGAGTTCAATTTGCCACATCTAAATGGTTTCAAGTACTGCCATCGGACACCAATAATTCTATTTGCCACAGTAAAATGGTTTCAACTACTGCTATCTAACACCAATAGTTCTATTTGCCACAGTTAAATGGTTTCAAGTACTGCCATCGAACACCAATAATTCTATTTGCCACAGTTAAATGGTTTCCACTACTGCCATCGAACACCAAGAGTTCTGTTTGCCACATCTAAATGGTTTCAAGTACTGCCATCGGACACCAATAATTCTATTTGCCACAGTTAAATGGTTTCAAGTACTGCCATCGAACACCAATAATTCTATTTGCCACAGTTAAATGTTTTCAAGTACTGCTATCTAACACCAATAATTCTATTTGCCACAGTTAAATGGTTTCAAGTACTGCTATCTAACACAAATAGTTCTATTTGCCACAGTTAAATGGTTTCAAGTACTGCCATCGAACACCAATAATTCTATTTGCCACAGTTAAATGGTTTCAAGTACTGCTATCTAACACCAATATTTCTATTTGCCACAGTTAAATGGTTTCAAGTACTGCCATCGAACACCAATAATTCTCTTTGCCACAGTTAAATGGTTTCAACTACTGCCATCGAACACCAATAGTTCTATTTGCCACATCTAAATGGTTTCAAGTACTGCCATCGAACACCAATAATTCTATTTGCCACAGTTAAACGGCTTCAAGTACTGCTATCTAACACCAATAGTTCTATTTGCCACAGTTAAATAGTTTCAAGTACTGCTATCTAACACAAATAATTCTATTTGCCACAGTTAAATGGTTTTAAGTACTGCTATCTAACACCAATAGTTCTATTTGCCACAGTTAAATGGTTTCAAGTACTGCCATCGAACACCAATGATTCTATTTGCCACAGTTAAATGGTTTCAAGTACTGCTATCTAACACCAATAGTTCTATTTGCTACAATTAAATGGTTTCAAGTACTGCCATCGAACACCAATAATTCTTTTTGCCACATCTAAATGGTTTCAAGTACTGCCATCGAACACCAATGATTTTATCTGCCACAGTTAAATGGTTTCAACTACTGCTATCTAACACCAATAGTTTTATTTGCCACAATTAAATGGTTTCAAGTACTGCTATCTAACACCAATAAGTTTATTTGCCACAGTTAAATGGTTTCAAGTACTGCTATCTAACACCAATAGTTCTATTTGCCACAGTTAAATGGTTTCAACTACTGCTATCTAACACCAATAGTTCTATTTGCCACAGTTAAATGGTTTCAAGTACTGCCATCGAACACCAATAATTCTATTTGTCACACTTAAATGGTTTCAAGTACTGCTATCTAACACCAATAGTTCTATTTGCCACAGTTAAATGGTTTCAAGTACTGCTATCTAACACCTATAGTTCTATTTGCCACAGTTAAATGGTTTCAAGTACTGCCATCGAACACCAATAATTCTATTTGCCACAGTTCAATGGTTTCAAGTACTGGCATCGAACACCAATAATTCTATTTGCCACAGTTAAATGGTTTCAACTACTGCTATCTAACACCAATTGTTCTATTTGCCACAGTTAAATGGTTTCAAGTACTGCCATCGAACACCAATAATTCTATTTGCCACAGTTAAATGGTTTCAAATACTGCCATCGAACACCAATAATTCTATTTGCCACAGTTAAATGGTTTCAAGTACTGCCATCGAACACCAATAATTCTATTTGCCACAGTTAAATGGTTTCAAGTACTGCTATCTAACAACTATAGTTCTATTTGCCACCGTTAAATGGTTTCAAGTACTGCCATCGAACACCAATAATTCCATTTGCCACAGTTAAATGGTTTCAAGTACTGCCATCGAACACCGATGATTCTATTTGCCACAGTTAAATGGTTTCAACTACTGCTATCTAACACCAATAGTTCTATTTGCCACAATTAAATGGTTTCAAGTACTGCCATCGAACACCAATAATTCTTTTTGCCACATCTAAATGGTTTCAACAACTGCCATCGAACACCAATGATTCTATTTGCCACAGTTAAATGGTTTCAACTACTGCTATCTAACACCAATAGTTCTATTTGCCACAATTAAATGGTTTCAAGTACTGCTATCTAACACCAATAAGTCTATTTGCCACAGTTAAATGGTTTCAACTACTGCTATCTAACACCAATAGTTCTATTTGCCACAGTTAAATGGTTTCAACTACTGCTATCTAACACCAATAGTTCTATTTGCCACAGTTAAATGGTTTCAAGTACTGCCATCGAACACCAATAATTCTATTTGCCACAGTTAAATGGTTTCAAGTACTGCTATCTAACACCAATAGTTCTATTTGCCACAGTTAAATGGTTTCAAGTACTGCTATCTACCACCTATAGTTCTATTTGCCACAGATAAATGGTTTCAAGTACTGCCATCGAACACCAATAATTCTATTTGCCACAGTTCAATGGTTTCAAGTACTGGCATCGAACACCAATAATTCTATTTGCCACAGTTAAATGGTTTCAACTACTGCTATCTAACACCAATAGTTCTATTTACCACAGTTAAATGGTTTCAAGTACTGCCATCGAACACCAATAGTTCTATTTGCCACAGTTAAATGGTTTCAAATACTGCCATCGAACACCAATAATTCTATTTGCCACAGTTAAATGGTTTCAAGTACTGCCATCGAACACCAATAATTCTATTTGCCACAGTAAAATGGTTTCAAGTACTGCTATCTAACAACTATAGTTCTATTTGCCACAGTTAAATGGTTTCAAGTACTGCCATCGAACACCAATAATTCCATTTGCCACAGTTAAATGGTTTCAACTACTGCCATCGAACACCAATAATTCTATTTGCCACAGTTAAATGGTTTCAACTACTGCTATCTAACACCAATAGTTCTATTTGCCACAGTTAAATGGTTTCAAGTACTGCCATCGAACACCAATAATTCTATTTGCCACAGTTAAATGGTTTCAGGTACTGCCATCGAACACCAATAATTCTATTTGCCACAGTTAAATGGTTTCAAGTACTGCCATCGAACACCAATAGTTCTATTTGCCACATCTAAATGGTTTCAAGTACTGCTATCTAACAACTATAGTTCTATTTGCCACAGTTAAATGGTTTCAGGTACTGCCATCGAACACCAATAATTCTATTTGCCACAGTTAAATGGTTTAAAGTACTTCTATCTAACACCAATAGTTCTATTTGCCACAGTTAAATGGTTTCAAGTACTGCTATCTAACACCTATAGTTCTATTTGCCACAGTTAAATGGTTTAAAGTACTGCCATCGAACACCAATAATTCTATTTGCCACAGTTAAATGGTTTCAAGTACTGCCATCGAACACCAATAATTCTATTTGCCACAGTTAAATGGTTTCAAGTACTGCTATCTAACACCAATAGTTCTATTTGCCACAGTTAAATGGTTTCAAGTACTGCTATCTAACACCAATAGTTCTATTTGCCACAGTTAAATGGTTTCAAGTACTGCCATCGAACACCAATAATTCTATTCGCCACAGTTAAATGGTTTCAAGTACTGCTATCTAACACCAATAGTTCTATTTGCCACAATTAAATGGTTTCAAGTACTGCCATCAAACACCAATAATTCTATTTGCCACATCTAAATGGTTTCAAGTACTGCCATCCAACACCAATAATTCTATTTGCCACAGTTAAATGGTTTCAACTACTGCTATATAACACCAATAATTCTATTTGCCACAGTTAAATGGTTTCAACTACTGCCATCGAACACCAATAATTCTATTTGCCACAGTTAAATGGTTTCAAGTACTGCTATCTAACACCAATAGTTCTTTTTGCCACAGTTAAATGGTTTCAAGTACTGCCATCGAACACCAATAATTCTATTTGCCACAGTTAAATGGTTTCAAGTACTGCTATCTAACACTAATAATTCTATTTGCCACAGTTAAATGGTTTCAAGTACTGCTATCTAACACAAATAATTCTATTTGCCACAGTTAAATGGTTTCAAGTACTGCTATCTAACACCAATAGTTCTATTTGCCACAGTTAAATGGTTTCAAGTACTGCCATCGAACACCAATGATTCTATTTGCCACAGTTAAATGGTTTCAACTACTGCTATCTAACACCAATAGTTCTATTAGCCACAATTAAATGGTTTCAAGTACTGCCATCGAACACCAATAATTCTTTTTGCCACATCTAAATGGTTTCAAGTACTGCCATCGAACACCAATAATTCTATTTGCCACAGTTAAATGGTTTCAACTACTGCTATCTAACACCAATAGTTCTATTTGCCACAGTTAAATGGTTTCAAGTACTGCCATCGAACACCACTAGTTCTATTTGCCACGTCTAAATGGTTTCAAGTACTGCCATCGAACACCAATAATTCTATTTGCCACAGTTAAATGGTTTCAAGTACTGCCATCGAACACCAATAATTCTATTTGCCACAGTTAAATGGTTTCAAGTACTGCCATCGAACACCAATAATTCTATTTGCCACAGTTAAATGGTTTCAAGTACTGCTATCTAACACCTATAGTTCTATTTGCCACAGTTAAATGGTTTCAAGTACTGCCATCGAACACCAATAATTCTATTTGCCACAGTTAAATGGTTTCAACTACTGGCATCGAACACCAATAATTCTATTTGCCACAGTTAAATGGTTTCAAGTACTGCTATCTAACACCAAATAGTTCTATCTGCCACAGTTAAATGGTTTCAAGTACTGCCATCGAACACCAATAATTCTATTTACTACATCTAAATGGTTTCAAGTACTGCCATCAAACACCAATAATTCTATTTGCCGCATCTAAATGGTTTCAAGTACTGCTATCTAACACTAATAATTCTATTTGCCACAGTTACATTGTTTCAAGTACTGCCATCGACCACCAATAATTCTATTTGCCACATCTAAATGGTTTCAAATACTGCTATGTAACACCAATAATTCTATTTGCCACATCTAAATGGTTTCAACTACTGCTATCTAACACCAATAACTCTATTTGCCTCATTTAAATGGTTTCAAGTATTGCTATCTAACACCAATAATTCTATTTGCCACAGTTAAATGGTTTCAACTACTGCTATCTAACACCAATAATTCTATTTGCCACATCTAAATGGTTTCAACTACTGCTATCGAACACCAATAACTCTATTTGCCTCATTTAAATGGTTTCAAGTACTGTTATCGAAAACCAATAATTCTAGTTGCCACAGTTTTTAGATCTGTGGATTGTTGCATTTAATAACAAGTCGGCACATTCACGCTAGTTTTTAAATGTCAAGATACTTCACAGATGACAATATTTGACCTGCCAGCAAAAATTTGGAGTATCAAAACCCCAAAATAATTTTAGAAATCTTTTCCCTCCAAAAATATTAGGAATACAATTTCTTAGCCAATAAGAATTCAGGGAAAAATCACCAACGTTTTTAGTTAATTTCTAAAAAAAAGTAAAATAAATAAATATTTTTTCAGTATGAATTTTCTTTAAACTAACTTAACAGAAAATAATAAATTATTACTAACATATTTTTCAATTTATTTCTTTTCAGTAAAAATCTATATTGTTTTCTTTCAAGAATGTATTTCATTTAATTTTTCTTAGATTAAACATTTGCATTATCAGCAGCAGTTCATTTACATATTTTATAAGGCATAGTTGGTTGGTTGTTTTGTTGTTTAATGGCATATCAACCTACTTGGGTTTTTTAATACCAAAACCATCCTTCCAGAAGAACAGTAGTGGTACTATTTAACCCATAGGTGGGAGGATAAGGGGGTTCATACCTTTCTCAAGGGTAATTGCCCGAAAGTGAACGCAATGGCGCGATTGGAGTTTTACCTCACTCACTATAATTCTGCAGTTCAGCGCTTTAACCATTACGCCATGAGGACACCCTCTAGCTTTAACGATAGATGGTGGGAAGACTTTTAAGTCACCTGGTATAGTGAAAACTCTTGGCTTGGACATGTATATATTGCATAATGCATCATACCTCAAGCAGATCGAATCTCTTCTGTCTGAATTCCAAAGTTTCCAGATTTAGTTTCTTCAGGTGGTTTGAGTATTGAAGATCTCTCAATGAGGAAACAATCTTTGTAGTTCTTGACTAAACCATTTCCCATGATGCTTTTTTTGTTTCCATGAAAAGCCTTTCAACAAAAAGTCATTTAGATGAAAAGTTAAAATATCATTTGATCAAAAAGTCACAGTACCGTATCAAATACAGTGGGCATCTGAATAAGGCCACAGGGGAAAATGATGAAGATTAAAGCTTGAACAAATATAATATTAAAACGAACAAGCAAAAATATGCACCTTCCACTGAGTGCAAGTATTTAAGTTTTAATGTAATATAATATATTAAATCAGAAAGACAAACAAATCTAAATAAGGATGCACATAAAAAATTACTTGTTTTTATCTTATTTTATTGTAATTGATTTCTATATATTTTATTCATTATTATATTAAACTTATTTGAAACAAAGAGGGTTTAATTGAAGAATAGAACAGTCTGGATGCTAGCTCTTCCTATCACTCCCGGCTTTCATTGCTAAATTGTCTTAATTTAACTAACTGGACAGTAAATAATAAAATTAAGGTTATTTCCTTTTATTAATAGATTTCTTTTAAGATTTATTGACAAGAATTTTGCTTATACGTATTAAAATAAAACCAAACAGTTAGAAATCAACAATACTAAGCAAATGTGTATTAAAATCAAATTTTTAAAATCAATATATAATTAGCCTTATTCTTCATACTGTAAGTCACTATCTGGTTACATTTATAAATACAATTCCATGTTCTGGTTGATTGGTTGGTTGGTTGGTTGGTTGGTCTTATGGTGTATCAACCCTTTTTGGATCATTTACCACAGAATTAAGTCATTTTGATAACAGTTTCAAACAATTCAGTTTAGTATAAGTACACAGTTTTTTGTTTACACACAGTTAAATGTAAAAACAGTTCTATTTCAAACAATTCAGTTTAGCTTAATTACAATTTAGTTCTATTTGATCTATAGATCGGATTCTATCAAGTGTTGCCACTCCAGGCCAGAGTGGACCTGGGAATGATGGCAATGGAGTACACAGCATTCCCCAAAGCTCCAGCAATAATGCATCGCCATCAGATAGTTTAGTGTCATAGCCAGGATGCCCATACCTCTCTGCAGAGATGCAGTCAGTGTATTCTGCAGTCCAGACTGAGCCACCCATACAATGAGTAGGTAGATAAGGCCAACAATTATTAATAACATAAAACATTTTTCTTAATAATTTAGATTTAAATGAAATCACCGATATAAAGCAAAAATTATGGAGGTGCCCGTTGTGTAATGGTTATTGTTGTAGGAAATGGACATGGCGACACGAGTTCAAATACTGGACGAGATTGATTGCATTTCACATAGCACTACTAAACTTGGGAAGGGTATGAATCCAATTATTCTTCCTCCAGCAATGTGTAAATAGTAGGGCAGACTGTGTTCTTCAGCTTTGGTGAGGCAACTAGGAGAAGGAAAACTCTGAATTCAAACCTGTTAAACTCTGCTTAAAAATTTACCTTGTGTCATATCCTGCCCCAGTGGAGGAGTTGGTAAATATAAATAGATATAATACAAATACCTAAGGGACATAGTTTTGGCTATAGACAAAAACAATCACCATTATAATAGGATTCATTAATTGTCCATCTGTCATATCATGATGTCCTTACCAATTTGGGTCCAATTTCATCTAAAGTTTAACTAAACTTTCAGGAAGGTCTAGAGTCATGTCTGGAAAGTTTTTTAATCTATACTACAAGATACAGCTCTGGTTGGTTGGTTGGTTGGTTTGTTGGGGTTTATGGCATATCAACCTTTGTAGGTTATTTAACGCCAAATCCATTTTTATGTAAATAATCAGTTCCATCCAAAACAATTCAGTTTAGTATGAGTACACAGTTTAATTGTCAAAAACATTTCTATTTCAAACTATTCAAGCAGTTATATAACAATTCAGTTTAGTGTAAGAACAGTTTCAATGCCAAAAAACAGTTCTATTTCAAATATTTCAGTTTAGCATAAGCACACTGTTTAAATGAAAGTACAGTTTAATTGTCAAAAATATTTCTATTTCAAGCTATTCAGTTTAATCAAACAGTTCCGCATAAGTATGCCATTAGTTCAATTTAACCCATAGATAGGGCCCTATCAGGTGCTACCACGCTGGGCCGGAGTGGACCTGGGAGCAACGGCAATAAAGGGGTGCTCCGTATTCCCCAATTATTACTGGGACCTCCCCATCAGACTGTTTAGTGTCATATCGAGGACACTCATTTGGGGTGGGGTCTTATCCCTCTGCAGAGGTGCTGTCAGTGTATTCTACAGCCCCAGCTGACTGGGCAAGATACAGCTCTGAATCTACAAAAAGTAATTCTAGCCACAATGTTATGGACATCTATTTAGAATACCTCAAGTGGTTTAATGGCTTGCAAGCTAGACTAGCAAAACTTCACGAGTGAGTTCAATTCTCACTGAGTGCCCCATTCATACAACTTTGTGCCAGATCTAAGCTAAAAGCTTCCTAAATTACAACTGGATATCTATTTAGTCTCTCAGACAAATACTGATGTAGCAGGTTCAATCCATTTAGTCTAACATTTGAATATTTGTTCAAGAAGATTTGTTCAAGCTGAAGATTATTATTAGTTGTCGAGAATGAGAAATCAGCTATCAATAGGCTATCGATCATATGGAAATCAGACCTGACCGATAAAATGAAACGCAGTTTCTTCCAGGCAGCTGTCGTATCGATACTGCTGTTTGGATGCACTACATGGACGCTAACAAAACGGCTGGAGAAGCTAGACGGCAATTACACAAGAATGCTGCGAGCAATATTGAACAAGTCCAGGCAGCAACACCCCACAAGACACCAACTACACGGCCACCTGCCTCCCATCACGAAAACTATCCAAGTTAGACAAACCAGACATGCAGGACACTGCTGGAGAAGCAGGGACGAGCTCATAAGTGATGTACTCCTATGGACCCCCACATATGGCCCGGGAAAAGCAAGGACGACCAGCACGAACATACATTCAGCAGCTATGTGAGGATACGGGATGTAGCCCTGAAAATCGGCCAGAGGCGATGAACGATAGGGAAAAGTGGCGAGAGAGGGTCAGGGATATCCGTGCTAGTGGCACGACCTGATGATGATGGCACATGTCTCCATTTAAATCTTATATCCCCAGAGTGCTTCATAATAGGATAAACAAAATAGTTGACATAGAGTCTGCATTAACCTTTTGGGTCTTACTGCCTCACTGCCTGTAAAAGAATGTCCATCACAAAGTGCATGCACACTCTCTTGGTAATCATTACAAGATACAGATGGCTATTTCGGTCATCCTTTAAATTCAAATACTAAAATTAACAAAATTCAAAGCTTCATATATACAAGCAAGTTCAAAAAATTTGAGCACGAAAAAAGATGACTAAAAAAGCAACAAGAGAAACCGTATCCAGCCAAGTATGTATTTACCCAACCCCTCCAGCAAGTGCAGGGTGCAACACAAAGTCAGTTTTTTTAATGGAGTACATCTGGTTTTAGATAAAAGCTTTTCTTTTCCAAGATTGGTTGTCTAACAAAAGCTAAAAGTTCATACTGACCTACTATTTACTCATACCTGAGGAGAGGAAAGATAGGTTCATGCCTTTCCAATGGGCATTATCAAGAAAAGGAAATACAAACAGCCTCATCCAAGATTTGAATTCAGGTGGCCAATTCCATTTCCTACAGAAATAAATGAAGCACCTCCATCAGAATAATACCTCTGGTCCCTGTAAGAACACAGGCTTACAAAAGGTTCTGCTCACAAAGGCTTGCAACACAAGTCCATACTACATTCAATTTGCATATACAGTTCTATTACCCAAACCTTTTCAGAAGTAATTCCTATATTAGTGTACATCAAAACTTTGTATACTTTTCAAGCTTATGTACGTGGTGCCTTCAATTGTACCATATTCGCAATTAACGCTATGTGCGAAATGGACATATAATGTTCATAACGATAGAACATATAAAGAACATAGGAATCTCGGAATTCGAAAACACGTAACGACTTCTTGTTCAGGTACGAAACCTTTTTATTAACTTAGAGCTAAAGGGGGAGAGACACAATCTTCTATTCAGTCTTATTCCTTTGGCCCTCATAGGGCGCACGTTCGCCTCGCGTCTGCGAGCTCCAAAAGTCGATCCTTCTCGTTTGGCGTCAAGTACCCAACTCAGAAACTTTCTTCAGATTCTCACACAAACCTCCGCGCGCTTCCAGTGCGTGACGTCACCCGCACCCTGTCACCCCGTTTCGTCGCGGACTATTATGACATCTGAGTGACACCTCCATCCACCCGCGCGCGCCCGCGTTAACACCTGCCTCAATGTTGCACCCAACTGGCCCACACGCTGAGCCGAAAGGTTCTCAGCCTAACTAAACTCAAAGGCATGAACCGAAATCCCTCGGCTATTATATAACGCAATAAGTTTCCAGACTTTTTTTGTACAGGCATTTAAAATTGTCAAAAATTCAGTATGTTATTGCAATACATCATATGAGATGACTAGTCAATTTTTATGATTTCACGTTCAAATGAACAGCTACAGCAGCAATTGGAATACACCCTACGAAAGTCTGTCAAATCTGGACATCAGGACACTTTAGAAGAACGATATGCAATAAAATTCTGTTTTAAACTTGGAAAAATGATGCCACAAAAACGTATGGAATGCTACAAACTGCTTTTTAACCATCTTGCATGAATCGAGCATCAGTTTTTGAGTAGCATAAGAGATTCAAGGAAGGCACGGAGTCTGTGAGGGATGATGAGAGGTGTGGGAGGAGTAAGGAAGTCAATACACCACAGTTGATTGGCCAAAGGCTTAGGATTAGGGTTAGTATGTTGAGGTTTTAAAGGAGCTCAGGAAGAGATTCCGTCGGAAGAGGCCAGGACTCTTCAAATCGGGTCAGTGGCATTTCTACCAGGACAATGCACCAGACCACAACTCCATCCTTGTCACAGACTATTTGACCAAGATGGGCATCAAGACAGTTCGTCACCCTCCCTATAGTCCAGACCTTGCTCCCTGGGACTTTTGCTCATTCCCTAGGCTCAGAGGCTGTCATTATGAGACAATTGAGTAGATGAAAGAGGTTGTGACAAAGGTCATTGACACGCTCACACAAGTCGACTTCCATGGAGCCCTCCCGAAGTTGTTGGAACAGTACAACGAGTGCATTGCAGCCGGAGGAGATTAGTTCGAAGGGGACTAGAGTTTCATGTGTGTACTATCGATAAAAGTGCCCATACGAAAAAAATCTGGAAACTTATTTAATGATCCTCGTAATGCTCCACGTTCAATGTTCCTGAGTCTTCTCTGTTTGAATGTCACTGGTCTGGTACTCTTTTAAAACATAATTTTAAATCATCATAATCTACAGCTCATGGTCTTTTACTTCTGGGATTTATTTTAAGGGACGACTTACAACCCTTTAAATGCCTAAACTAGTTTTGGGCAATTCAAATGAATATTGTCTTATTTCCTTCCATTTTCTAAATCCCACAAGAAGCTTTATTGGCTTCAGAGTAAAAATAATGCATCAAAATTGCTAAAATGCTCAATATTTGTATGCTATCATTATAAAAATTTTAATCTCTCAGATCAAAATAGGATTTCTCCAAGCTGTAGCCATAACAGGTCTAATGTATGTCAGCACCACATGTGAAATGTTTGGAGAAAAAGATAGATAAGAACTATTCAAGATCGCTATGTGTTATTGTGAACAAATCCTGGAAGCAGCACCCTACAAAATAGCAGCTGTACAGCCACTCACCACACATCTCACAAACCATCCAAATAAGATGAACTGGGCAGTCGTGGGGAAGTAAGGATGAAGTAATGTGATGTTCTCCTATGGACTCCTACACATGGACACATCAGTGTTGACTGACCAGCAAAAATTCACATTCATCAGTTCTGTGTGGATACAGGACGCCATCTAGAGAACTTTCCAAAACTAATGACCAGCAATGACAGATAGTGAGAGAAACTCAAGGGAATCTGTACTTTCAGCACATGTTGATGATAATGATGATGATATATAATAATGATATATCCATATTTACCCAACCCCTCCGCATGGGAAGGATATGACACAAGGTCAATTTTTAAGTAGAGTTGAACAGGTTTGAATTCAGAGTTTTCCTTCTCCTAGACTAGTTGCCTCACCAAGGCTAAAGAACTCAGTCTGTCCTACTATTTACCCATAGCTGGAGGGAGAATAATTGGATTCATACCTTTCCCAAGGGTATTAGTGCTATGTAAAATGCAAACAGCCACATCCAGGTATGAACTCATATCGCCGTGTCCATTTCTTACGACAATAACCATTACACCACAGGCGCCTCTAATAATGATATATCAGAATCATAAATAGTCTTTAGATGAAATAAGCTTTGAGATAAAGGCCTGTAAAAAAAATACTATAGATACACCCCATTATATTTACATAACTTATTGAAATTCATGAAATATAGTAAACAAAATATATGAAAAATAATAAGAGATGTCAATATCTTTTTATTAAAAAAATTTATTTGAGTTAGTGAAAAAATAAATCAACAGTTGATCTTGATTAGTTATTACAGACCAATCCTTTCTGGTTCCAACTTTATCAAAGAAGGTCATTGGTCCTTTTGTTTTCAAAACAATTAAAATTCATTAATGGAACAGGTAAGAGAAAGAGTAAAAAAAAATATAGATACATATATATACAGGGTGTCCCCAAAAAATGTATACACATTAAAAATAATTTAAAAGTTTCTTTCTTTCTTTTTCTTTTCTTTGTTTTAATGGCATATCAACCTTTGTAGGTTATTTAATGCCAAAGGTATTCTCCAAGAAGAACAGTAGTTGTACTATTTAACCCATAGCTGGGAGGATAAGGGGGTTCATACCTTTCCCAAGGGTAAATTTAAAAGTAAATGTGTTTACATTTTTTTGGGACACCCTATATATATATATATATATATATGGGGGGGTTGATTGGACAAAAAAATTGGTGAAAAAAATGAACCATTATAACCACAAATTTTAATGAAACTTCAATGGCTTAGGCAAACACAAGAAGTGATTATTTTCCTTTAATATTATTATCAAAATTCTTTTAATGGAAGCAAAAAGTTATTATTTCTTTTTTAAAAGAAAATTCTCAGAAATACAAAAAAAAAAATAGGAAATTTCTTAGAAGTTTCTTTTCCTTACCAGTTGACTGGCCTAGAGGGTAGAGTATTTGCCAATAGTCCAGGAGACCTGGGTTCAATCCCAGGACACATCATACCTTTAAAGACTTTAAAAATGGTACTTGATACCTCCTTGCTTAACACTCAGCAATATAAGGTATGTATCAAGGGTAAAGTGGAGCAATCCTGGGAAAGGAGTAGCATCCTCCCCTACACCTCAGCGCTGTAGTAGCTATTGAAAAGGGAGCCTTCTTGTTGCCCTCGACTACGGTCGCCAACTTTACTTACTTCTTTTCCTTGATTTGAAATACAAATCTTATTATTAGTCTTTGCTGGTGAGTGAGCAATCATCTGAGTTTTAAAAAGGTCAAATTGTGGCATACAATGATTGTGGACTGTTATCGTTTTGTGATATGGCAAAGAAATTGAATTGCTACCATTGTTCACTTGATGTATAACTCAAAAAATTATTAGAAAACTGGAAATTATCATAAGAAATATTGGTTGTGGCAGCAATAGAAAAAATGCTGCATCTAAGAACAAAGTGGGGCAGCACATTGCAACCTCACAACTGTCAGCTGTCTGGGAGTGCTTTTCCAATACTATATATATATATATATATACATGAAAGAACATAACACTCAAAGAGCTGCAAACATCAAGAGGTCGAGGGAAAAGGCTGTAAAATTGAGAGAGAATAGTAATATACTAGAAAATCATAGAAAGAACATTTTTTTTCAAATGATAAAATAAAATATAATTTTATTTTTTTTAATATTTCAGTACTTCAAATATAAGGAAGAAAGACAATTATGTTTTGTAGAGATGAATGCTGTCATCAAAAATAAAAAAAATGTGTTCATGAAAAGATGGTAAAAACTGCTGCAATCAGCCAATTATCAAGGCTGGGGTGGGCCAAACTGTGCTATGGTCTTCTGCACAAGAATCAGATGGTCAAGGAAGGAGTTCACACTAACACGTAAAAGACGGGCTTCACTGGCCTCAAAATGTCTGAAAGAGAAGAGAAAAAGATTTAACTATTACATATCAATATAAAAATATACATATAATACAAGATATACACTCAGCATTATAAGGTATCAAAGGTAAAGTGAAGCAATCTAGGGAAAGTAGTAGCACCTTCCCCTACACTTCAGTATCCTAGCTATTGAAAAGGGAGCCTTCGGGTCGCCCTCGATTATAGTCGCCAACTTTACTTTATATTTAAACTCAGGTTTGTATGAATATGAGGTCAGTCAAGGAAGTGATAAAGATGATTTTGTGAAGAAAAAAAATTATTATTTTTAGTCTTTTTTTTTTTTTTTTAAATAGTTCCCTCGAAAAGTGACAGAGATGATATTCTAACCCTTGGAAAGAGTATTGAAAATCTTCAAGTGACACTGCCTAAAAAATGAAATTAAAAAAGCAGTTTCATTACTTTCTCGATATATGCTCCAGATAAGGACAATTATTGCCAAAAAAACAATCCATAGTGTATGTCAAAGTAAATGGATTTCATTAATGTTATGGACCAGTAAAAAGTTCAAAAGAAAGACACAAAATCAGAATTACATGAAACAAGTATATTAAACAAAAGTATAAATACAGCATAGGTAAAAGAGTGCTGAACGTCAGTCTGATTGCCAAAGTGTTAGGCTGGAGTTAACTTAACACCGAGATGAATATTCTCCCGGTATTCGTATTCATAGTAATAGGAAGAGTTCATTATAGTCCATAAGGTAGGTACCATAACAATTAACATTAAAGAAGGAAAAAAATATGAGATGTTAGTAAATCAAATATGCAGAAATGTACGGGGACAAAACTCATCCACTTTATATATATATATATACAGTCCTTATAAGAGTCATTAGAGTGGGAATGAAGATAGAAATTGTCCAAATGTATCTTTAAAAGATTTCTTTATTATTATTTCTATTTTTTAATTTTAAGATATTTTGTAATATATATATATTTACAGCAGTTATAAAACATTTGTATAACTTCTATAAATATACATTTAACAAAATATATCAAAATAATAAAATCTTTAAATAAAATTGAGACACAAGCAAGACTAAAGATGGCTGCAAACCAAAACCAGCCCACGGGCCATATTCTTGAAGATTGAACCAATTTCAAAATGAAGTAGGAATGTCTTAGGAAGAATTAATTTGGACCTTTTTAACCAATCAAAACAGTTTCTCTAGCAAGGCTATAGAATCACAGGAACAAGAATCATAATAGAATCAATTCACAAGATAATCTCATAAAATGTGAGCAAATTAAATTTATTTTTCAACATGGAACCACTTATGGTCCACACACTTCTTCCATTGGTACTGTTGATCTCTTTGGTAAATAAAAACATCAACAGATATGACATCAGCCTATGAACTTTTCAGCCTGTCTTCATATATATATATATATATATATATACATGAAAGTTACCTGAAAAGTTCATAGATTGACCAAGATACTCTCATAAAATATAACGAAATGGGGTTTATTTCTCAACATAGTCCCCTTAGTGGTCCAACCATTACTTCCCTTAGTGTTGCAGTACTTGGATTCTATTTTTCAAAAAAGTTACCAACAGTAGATATCAGCCCACCTCATATAGAAAGGTGTGTTAAAAAGTTCTGTTTATCAAAGAAGTAAATGGCCTGGGGGGGAGGTAACTTTAATTGGTGTTTTGTTTTGTTTTGTTTTATTTTTTTGCACTAAGTGTGTTGAATAGAATGAATATATACAGTAACATGGCTCTAGGTCATTTCCATCTTGGTTGAGTCAAGAACTTTTCATTACTCCAAAAATATATAAACAAGTACTCCTATAAGAATGTGTTTCTATTTACTTATGTATGCATTTATACATTGTCAACTGAGCCATTGGCCTAATGAGTAGAGTGTTTGCCAATGGTCAGAGAGACCGGGGTTCAATCCCAGGTCGAGTCATACCAAAGACTCAAAAAATGGTACTTGATGCCGCCTTGCTTAACACTCAGCATTATAAGGTAAGGATCAAGAGTAAAGTGGAACAATATAGGGAATGGAGTAGCACCCTCCCCTACACTTCGGTGTAGTAGCTATTGAAAAAGGAGCCTTCAAGTCGCCCTCGACTATAGTTGCTAACTTTACTTTATATTTAAACATAAATATCTAACTTTTTTCTTCATACATACAAACACATCAATAAGCATGAAAATATTTTCTATGCTAATATTGGAAAATGCACCTCATTCAATTGATATACACTCTTCACAGCTTCAGCTTCTTCTAAATATTTTTACTTGTTTTTTTCTATCCCCCCACTTCCTAACTCGAAAAATTCTCTGAGGATACTTGATGCCTCCTTTCTTAGCACTCGGCATTATATTTCCAGGGTAAAGTGGAGCAATCTAGTGAAAGGAGTAGCTCCCTCCCCTACACATCGGTGTAGTAGCTATTGAAAAAGGAGCCTTCAGGTCGCCCTCGACTTCGGTTGCCTACTTCACTTTATATTTAAACATAAATATCTAACTTATTTCTTCATACATACAAATACATCAATAAACATGAACATATTTTCTATACTAATATTGGAAGATGCACCTCATTCAATTGATATACACTCTTCACAGCTTCAGCTTCTTCTAAATATTTTTACTTGTTTTTTTCTATCCCCCCACTTCCTAACTCGAAAAATTCTCTGAGGATTCAAGATAAAAGCAACAAATTCTAATGCAGACACTAAATGCCTAATGGCAAAATAGTCTCGTTTTTTTGAGTTTTTTTTTTTTCTTCTTTTCACTAAGTAGCTTCATAAAATCAAAGTACTTTAGAGCTAAGTCAACAAAATAAGGACAAGATGTCATTTATAACTATTTCTACTTGAGAAAATAAGGATATCCCATGATTCTGAAAACTTCCACCTTCCTTACAAATAATTCTCTCTCTCTCTCTCTCTCTCTGTGTCTCTCTCTCTCTCTCTCTCAGCTTTATATGTCTTTTCTCTCATATCGTCACCAAATTAATCATTTTTAGCAACTTGGCTTAAAATATCTTCTTTCTTCAACCTTACGAGATCCTTATTTTATCTCTCTTTCTTTCTTTCTTTCTCTCTGTTATTTCATTGGTATTCTTTCTTTCCTCCTCTTCTTTCCTCTAATTCTGCCTTTCTTCATTTTTTCTCCCAATTCTACCTTTCTTCTTCCTCCCAAATTTTGCCGTTCCTCTTCCTTTACCCCACACACCAAATTCTGTCTTTCCTCTTCCCTCCGATTCTGCTTTCTCCCTCCTCGCTATTTTTTCATTTCCTCACATTTTCTTCTTTTCTCCCACTATTTATTCTTCATCTTGTCCATTCTTTCCAATTCTACTTGTTCTACTCCCCCTCTAAATATTTTTTTTCCTTTTTCTTCCACTCATTATTTTTATCATCTTCTTCTTTAACTTTCTTTGTCTCTTATTTCTTTCTCTTCCCACACTTATTTACCTATTTCAGTCTTCTCGACCCTCCATTTTAATCTCTTCCATATTTTCCCTGTTTTTCTATCCTTCTCTCTATATAAATCATTTTTCTTGTTGGTCTTTCATTCTTTTCTTCCTCCCAACCTCACTTCCTCATTTATTCACCCTTTCCTCCCACTTCCTTTTCAGTTCTCCTCTCTCTGCTACCTTCTCTCCTATTCTTCACTCGTAAACCTTCAGTCAGAAGAAGTGTCTACTTCTTCCTTTTTCTTCTTCTTCTTCTTCTTCTTTTCTTTTTTGCCTTACAATCAGATTAATTATGTTTCTGTCATAATTAACTTTTCTGCAGAACACAGTGAATACTTAATAAGATGAATCAAGCATTTCTTTCGAATATCAAATTAGCAAAGAGGAGGGGGGAGCTGGAGTGGAGTGGGGGCAGACAGAAAAGAGGAAAATGGAGTGTGTAAAAGAAAAAAAAAAGCAGTCAAAATGACAGCAAAAATAAAAAAAAAAATTCAGAGTTAAAATAAAAGTTTGAATATTGGAAAAAAAAAAAAAAAAAAAATGCGTGAGAAATTATTCTGCAAGAAACACCTGGAAAAACTTTGGCAAATAGAATTCTTTTTTGGGAAGATTTCTTCTTTTTTTCTTTTTCACTTTATTTTAAATGTTTTGTTTTTCCTTAAATATTGTTTGAGCTGTTTTACTCCTCTTACTTTATTTCTTTCTATTTTTTTTTTTTTTTTTCAAATTTGGTTCACACCCTGACTTTCTTATCAAGTTAATGCTGCTAAAATTTCCAGAGAATTCTAAAAGGAAGAGAAAACAAATCCAAAAAAAAAAAAATAGAATCTGTTAGCAGTTATCTCTTAACTGAAAAAAAAACAGGGAAAGAGAGAAGAGAAAAACAGAGTAAACAAAACAAAGAGGGGACAATAAGAAAAGAGAGGGATAGACAAAAACCAGAGGAAAAGACAATGAAAGGGATAGGTGTGGTGAAGAGAGGAAACCAAAAGAAAGAAAGAAAGAAAGAAAGAGCAGTGTTGCTAAGAAAGAGAAACAATTTCTAGAATGATTAGAAAAAAAAAAGATAAAGAGATAGAGAAAAGGAATTGAGAAAGGAGAAAAGGGAAGAAAAGAATAGGAAGGGAAGAAGAAAAAAGTCATGAAGATGAACGGGTAAAAAGGAGAAGGTAGGCAGAGGAAAACAGAAATGAAGAAAGGTGAAGGATACCAAAAAGAGGAGATTGTCAAAACAAGGGGAAGAATACAGTGTAAACAAAGATTTTTAAAAGGTGTGTGAAGGCCAAAGAAAAATTGAATAAAGGCAAAAGAAATATACAAGGTGTTGGTCGGTTGATGTTTTAGAGCATATCAACACTTGTGGGTAATTTAATGCCAAATCCTGATATATATATATATATAGATAGATAGAAAGATAACCTAACATCCATCAACAAAACATGACCTCTTTTATATATACATATCAACAAAACATAACCTCTTATCATATGAAAATCAGACCTGAACAATAAAATGAAACAGTTTCTTCCAGGCAGCGGTTGTGTAGATACTGCTGTATGGAAGCACTACTTGGACGATAACAAAACGGCTAGAGAAGAAGCTAGACAGCAATTGCACAAGAATGTTGCGAGCAATATTGAACAATTCCTGGCGGCAACACCCCACAAGGCACCTACTATACAGCCACCTGCCTCCCATCACAAAAACTATCCAAGTTAGATGAACCAGACATGCAGGACACTGCTGGAGAAGCAGGGACGAGCTCATAAGCGATGTACTCCTTTTTTCAAAAAACTCATAAAGAACAAAAAAACCTAGACATCCCTCATCAAACACCAACCTACAATCCCAACATTACATGGCCTACCCAAAATCTACAAACCAGACACTGCCTACGACCCATTATCTCCAGCATCAGTAGTGCCACCCACAAAATAGCTCCTGCCATAGCCAAAATACTACCCCGCCCCACACACACACACACTTGGCACAATCAGCTCCTCAAACTTCAAAATCTCCAGAGACTTACTTAATAAAATCAAGGACATAAACTTAGAAAACAAAACTATGAACAGTTTAGACATAACGTCTCTTAACACACATATACACATACATACATATATATATATATATATTTGACTGCACACAGTTAAATGGTCTCAAGTATTGCTATCTAACATTAATAATTCTATTTAATATTAGTCATTTGTTTGCATGCAGTTAAATGGTTTCAAGATTGATTTCAAATAACTAATAGAAATAATCCTTAGTAAATGAATAAACAGTTCTATTTGATCCATATTTGATTTCAGGTCAGAATAGATCTGAGAATTAAGATAATGAAAGCATCTACCATATTCCCCAAAGCTCTAGCAACTAGAACCTCACTATCAGATGCAGTTTAGTGTCATACTCAGGACAAAATATAGAAGTTAATGTGTACTGGGTTGGTTTTAGTTCCTTTGTTTAATGACATATCAACTTTCATGGGTTATTTAATGCCAAATCCTTCCCCAGGAAAGAATAGAAATGGAACGATTCAAACTATAACTGGGGGATTATACCAGTTCATGCCTTTTCCACGGGTATTAGTCCAAAAGTGAATATAATAGTACAGCTTGAGTTCAAACTTGCTTAGTACAAAGTCATAGACGAGTACTGTTTGGCAAAAAAAAAGTCTTGTTGAGATGTTATTTAACTGATTCTTATCATTTTTTTGTTTAATGGCATATCAACCTTCATGGTTTATCTAATGCCAAAGCCATTCTCCTAGAAGAACAGTAGTGGTACTATTTAACCCATAGCTGGGAGGATAAGGGGGTTCATACCTTTCCCTGAGGGTATTAGTCCAAAAGTGAATGCAATAAGATGACTGGAGTTTGAACTCACTCCCTAAGGTTTAGCAGTCCAGTACATTAGCCACAGGGACTCCTGCACCCCTCAGAAAGTGTAGTGAAAGATGAGAAGAAATCTCAAAAAAATAGAAAAAAGAAAAATTATAATAAAAAAAAGGAGAGAGAATATAGAGAAGTGAACTGATATCAACAAAAAAAAATTCTTTTTTTAAATTGTTTCAAGTTAAAAAAATATATAACGGACAGTTGGAAGCGATGGCAGATATGACGGGGGTGGATCATCTTGAAATTAAAGTCGGCATTTAACTGTCAAAATCTATTTTTAATTTATATCTTGGACTGTTTTGCTATAGCAGTGAATAACACAGACCCATTAACTTCAAATTTCTTTCACCTTTCTTTTTTTGGGGGGAGAGAATGTTCTTCTTTTCTTTTCGCACCATTGGATTTAATAATTTCAGCTGAAGAGCTGAGCTGGAATACAAATTACAAACGAGCGAGAACAGAAGAAGAGCAAGAACCATGCATAGTTAAAGATAAATTGATAAACACGACCAATGATTGCACAATGACTTTTTATTTGATGTCTTTTCTACAAACAAAACCTTTTCGAATTTAATACTAAGGTGAATCTCTGATTTTTGTAATACTTTGGTATGTTCTAGTTTGAAGGGTGTATATAACATGACCAAAGACATTCAAACTCCACAAGGTACCTGCTGTGGTTAATAGTACCCTATTAGTTGGAGTGACCACAAATTGGGCATTGACTCAATGTGTGATTTGAAAGCCTCAAAGATTAAGGTGCAACATAATCTTAATCAGGTATTTATGCTTTATTGTGCAAAATGGAGCAGTTGATCACATAATTCTGTAACCATAGGATTAAAAAGATTTTGCTTAGGTTTCAAGAGGCTCAACAATCAGGCAAGGTCAGGTAAGCCTGAGGACGTGCCCTAAGCTACAGAGGCAAATCCAGTGAGCAGTGAGTATCAGGCGAACTCAGCATCTCACAGTCCAGTGGAGTTTACCACATTCATGACCTCAGCAAAACTATCTGGAACTGCAAAATAGTGCCTCATGTTACCAAAATATTGCAAAACTTTTGACTCACCCCAGTAAAACTATATTTAAACCACATACTTTAAAACCGCTTTAAAATACATCATCATTTGTTACCATAGGCTCCGTGTGGAGCGCAAGGCTGTGGTTTTAATAAATTTAGTTTTTAAATTAAATAAAGTTGCTAGTCTAAGGCCCATCTCTTTCCTTTTTCTCTCAAAATAAGGTTATCTTAATTGGACAGTCTTCACATGGTTAAAGGTCTCCAAACAAACCTGCTTTTGAATTTAGAGTTGTCTTTCTCTTAGACTGGTTGCTAACCAAGTCTAGAGGACTCATTTTCTCTAGCTATTTTACATATAGCTGGATGGAGAGAAGAGAGATTCTGTCATGATGCTACCAAGTTATTCTGTTTCAATTCTGAAAATCAATGTCTATTATTGGATATCCTATTTTTATCAACATTTTTTGGTTGAGTTTTAATATCATTATGCAAATGTTCCAACATTTCATGCTAAAGAGATTGGTTGGTTATGTTTTAAGGTAAAATCAACCTTTGTAGGTTATCTCATGCCAAATTTTGTTTATATATATAAAATATATATGATCTGTAAACAAAAAGTTCAGATTACAATTTCTAAACAAGCCATAGCTCATTTTTTTTAACACAGTTAAATGGTTTCCAGTACTGTTATAATAATAATAATAATTCAATTTAAAATTAATGATTTGTTTGCACACAGTTAAATGGTTTAAAATATAGTAAATGATTAAGCAGTTCTGTTTGACCCATACATGAGACCCTAAAAGGTACTACCACTCCAGGTCAGGACTTGAGACCAATGGTAATGAAAGGGTATTCTACATTCTCAAAAGCCCCAAGACTAGAGCCTCACTATCAGAGGGTTTAGCGTCAGATCCAGGATACTTGTTAGTGTGGGAGATCTTACCCCCTGCAGAGGTACAGTCAGCATATTCTACAGCACCAGCCAACTGGGCTGATATCTAAGAGAAATATTAGACTTAACATAAATTATTCTTCATAGAATTCTTCAATTGACATTTCAATTTTTCCTAAACAGTGAAATTCACAGAATATACAGGCATCTCATAGCCAATTCAGAATGCTTATGATAGGTTCTTCTTGTTAGTGTTCCAATGCGAGGAATTTTTTTGGTTCAGGAATGACTGACTTTGTTTGAAGTCTAATATTTTTTTTAATGAGTAAAAGAAAAGTTGTCTCCATTTGGTCGAGAGCAAATAGAAGGCTCTCTTTTCAATAGCTACTACACCATGGTGTAGGAGAGGGCACTACTCCTTTCCCTGGATTGCTCCATTTTACCTTTGATATGTACCTTATATTGCTGAGTGTTAAGCAAGGAGGTATCAAGTACCATTTTTAAAGTCTTTGGTATGATGCGACC
>OY757919.1:13965215-14118280 GCA_963585895.1 Sepioteuthis lessoniana
AGTGAACATAATAGTGCGACTGGAGTACAAACCCGCTTACTACAATTCTGCAGTCCATCATTTTTTAACCATTACACCACAAGGACACCCCCTGGGGTTTTTGTTTAACAGCATTTTAACCTTCATTGGTTATTTCACACTGAAGCCATCCTTCTAGAAGGAGAGTTGCAGTACAATTTAACCCTAAGTTAAGGAGGATAAGGGAATTCATAAGGTCATTAGTCTAAAAGTGAATGCAGAAGTTCAACAGGAGTTTGAATGTCATAGTCCAGCATATGAGTCACTCCTCCTGCTTGAAAAGAGTTATCAAATATTTGTTGGCGGAAAAGTACAAACCATGTGAAATTTACAGAAGAATGTGTGTAAGGAGAAGTATGTTTTAGTAAAAGAAAATGTTTACTAATGGCCCAAATTGACTAATGAAGGTCAAAATAATATTAAAGGTGAAGACAAGCCAGGCAGGCCCACAATGGCAAGAACGCCTGAAATGGTGGATCCAGTTAATGTGCTCATTTTGGCCGAGATATCAGTTACAATAGAAGATATTTCTCAACAACTGGAAATTTCTGTGGGTACTTCACACTAAATTGTATTCGATGACCTTGCATTTTCTAAGGTCAGTTGTCACTGGGTTTCACCAGGACAATGCAAGTTCTCATACAGCTACAAGGACAGGGAAAGGCATCAGTCAGTTAGATTGAGAATATCAGTTACATACTCCCTACAGTCTAGATCTGGCCTCTTCAAAGAATTTCTGTGTGGTACAAAATTTTCAAGCGATGATAAAGTGGAGGGTACCATGAGCAAATGGCTACAAACTCAATGTAATGGTTATCGTTGCAGGATGTGGATATGACGACACGAGTTCAAATCCTGGACGAGCCTGATTACATTTCACATAGCACTAATACCCTTAGGAAAGGTATCAATCCAAATATTCTCCCTCCAGCTATGGGTAAATAGTAGGGCAGACTAGGTTCTTCAGCCTTGGTGAGGCAACTAGTCTAGGAGAAGGAAAACTCTGAATTCAAACCTGTTAAACTCCGCTTAAAACTGACCTTGTGTCATATCCTGCCCGAGCGGAGGGGTTGGGTAAATAGGATCAAACTCAATCAAAAAACTTCTCTTTTGAAGTAATACAAAAGCTTGTTTTTCAATGGTTTAGTTAGGTTGGGTTTTATGGCATATCAACTATTGTTGGTTATTCAATGCCAAATCCTCTTTATTCATATATATTGAATATATATGATTTGGTTGGGTTGGGTTTTATGGCCTATCAATCATTGTAGGTTATTTAATGCAAACCAGCTCGTTGACCAAGTGGGTAGAGTGTTTGCCAATGGTCCAGGAGACCGGGGTTCAATCATAGGTTGGGTCATACCAAAGACTTTAAAAATGGTACTTAATACCTCCTTGCTTAACACTCAGCAATATAAGATACGTATCAAGGGTAAAGTGGAGCAATCCAGGGAAAGGAGTAGCACCCTCCCCTACACCTCGTTGTAGTAGCTAATAAAAAGAGAGCCTTCGGGTCACCTTCAACTAAGGTCGCCAACTTTACTTTAATACCAAATCCTGTTCATACATATATATTGAATATATATGATTTGTAAACAAATATTGTTGATTACATTTTTAAACAAGCCTAAGGTCATTTTTTCATACACAGTAAATTAGTTACAAGTATTTTTATCAAATAAAAATATCAATATTTACTATTAATCATTTGTTTGCACACAGTTAAATAGTTTCAAGTATTGCTATGAAACACAAACAATTTGACATCAGTTATTTGTCGGTACATATTTAAATAGATATACATATATGATCTGTAAGTGAATAGTTTGTATCACTTAGAATATTCTGATTATTGTCTTCATCTTTATTGCTATAGACATAATGTTTCAGCTGATATGCCCTTCGGCCTTCTTCAGGTGAATTATGTCAAACTCAGGAGCCTACATAGAACTTTGAACTCTTTCTTTAGTCCACAGGGGTTAATTGTTCTAATTTCATTAACCATGACCTGGTACAAGTACTAAGCTATCCATATTTAAGATCGCTATGTGTTATTGTGAACAAATTCTGGAAGCAGCACCCTACAAAATAGCAGCTGTACAGCCACTTACCACACATCTCACAAACCATCCAAATAAGATGAACTGGGCAGTCGTGGGGAAGTAAGGATGAAGTAATGTGATGTTCTCCTATGGACTCCTACACATGGACACATCAGTGTTGACTGACCAGCAAAAATTCACATTCATCAGTTCTGTGTGGATACAGGACGCCATCTAGAGAACTTTCCAAAACTAATGACCAGCAGTGACAGATGGTGAGAAAAACTCAAGAGAATCTGTGCTTTCAGCACATGTTCATGATAATGATGATGATATATAATAACGATATATCCGTATTTATCAAACCCACCCACCCCCGCATGGGCAGGATATGACACAAGGTCAATTTTTAGGCAGAGTTTAACAGGTTTGAATTCAGAGTTTTCCTTCTCCTAGACTAGTTACCTAACCAAGGCTGAAGAACTCAGTCTGTCCTACTATTTTCCCATAGCTGTAGGGAGAATAATTGGATTCATACCTTTCCCAAGGGTATTAGTGCTGTGTGAAATGCAATTAGTCTCGTCCAGGATTTGAACTCGTGTCGTTGTGTCCATTTCCTACGACCATAACTATTACACCACAAGCACCTCAGTACGAAGCTACAGTAAGTATTATTTGTTATCTTACCAATAGGTAATTTCATTTTTAAATGAGTTAGAATAAATTTGTGTGCACATTAGTATTCCTATTCTTTCTACAGAGTTAAATGGTTTCCATTATTGCTATCTAACACTTATATTGCCCAGTCAGCTGGGACTATAGAATACACCAACTACTTCTCTGCAGAGGGGTAAGACTCTCTCAATGAGCATCCTGGATATGACACTAAACAATCTGATGGTGAGGCTCTAGTAATGCTGGAGCTTTGGGGAATGCTGAGTACCTCTTCATTGCCTTTGCTCCCTGGTCTGCTCTGGCCTCGATTGGTAGCACCTGACAGTGTCCCATCAATGGGTCAAATAGAACTAAACTGTGTACTTATGCTAAACTGGATTGTTTGAAATAGAACTGTTTTGACATTTAACTGTTTGTAAACAAAAACGATACTTATACTAAACTGAATTGTTTGGAATTTAATTCAGAGTTAAAGTGGTTTGGTTTGGTTTCTGTTTAATGGCATATCAACCTTTGTAGGTTATTTAATGCCAAAGCCATTCTCCTAGAAGAACAGTAGTGGTACTATTTAACCCATAGCTGGGAGGATAAGGGTGTTGGTACCTTTCCCAAGGGTATTTGCCCGAAAG
The DNA here is from genome assembly GCA_963585895.1 of Sepioteuthis lessoniana. Classification (NCBI taxonomy): domain Eukaryota; kingdom Metazoa; phylum Mollusca; class Cephalopoda; order Myopsida; family Loliginidae; genus Sepioteuthis; species Sepioteuthis lessoniana. The sequence goes on from OY757919.1 coordinate 13,968,580, forward strand.
TGAACGTAATAGCGCGACTGGAGTACGAACTCGCGTACTACGATTCCGCAATCCATCGCTTTAACCATTACACCATGAGGATACCCCCTCAGAGTTAAAGGAACTGAAAAGTGTTGATAGGCCGTAAAACAAAACAACCAACCAAACACTTATAATTCTAATTAATATTAATGATTGTTTACAGACTGAGAAGTGGTTAAAAACATTGCTATTAAACACTTTTATTCCACACTATTCATTCATTTGCACACAGTCAAAAGGTTCCAAGTATTGCTATGCAATACCAATAATTAAATTTAGGCACACAGTTCAAGAGTTTCAAGTATTGCTATTTAACACTAATAATTCTACTCAAAATTACACATTTGTTTACTCACAGTTAAATGGTTCCAAATATTCCAAACTAAACGTTTTATTTGTGGGGGGTGTCTTCGTGGTGTAATGGTTAAAGCGATGGACTGTGGAATCATAGTACGCAAGTTCGTACTCTAGTCGCGCTATTACGTTAACTTTCGGGCAAATACCCTTGGGAAAGGTATGAACCCCCTTATCCTCCCAGCTATGGATTAAATAGTACCACTACTGTTCTTCTAGGAGAATAGCTTTGGCATTAAATAACCTACAAAGGTTGATATGCCATTAAACAAAGAAATCAAATCATTTTATTTGTGCACAGTGAAAGGGTCAAAAAGTTCTATTTCTAACAATTCGATTTAACATATGTCATTTGTTTGCATACAGATTCTATGTCAAACAGTTCTATTTGACCCATAGATAGCAACATAACAGGTGCTACCACTCCAGGTCAGAGTGGACTTACGAGTAATGACAATGAAGGAGTACTCCATACACCTCACAGTTCCAGGGCTGGAGCCTCACCATCAGATCATTAAATCTTATATTCAGGATATTTGTTAGTGGGGAGGGAAGTTTACCCCTCTGCAGAGATGCAGTTGGTGTATTTTAAAGCCCTAGCCAAATGGGCTTGTTTTTCAAAGGGAAAAATGTCTTTTAAAGAATGGAGATTATATTGAAAAATGGAGCAAACACTTCTTTTCCTGGCTATAATGTGGATTGTAATATTGCAAAATTCACCTTCTTTATTGAATGATCCTTGTACATAGACGACAGACGACTGGTGAGTGGCAATTGCTGACTTTTATGATGAGAAGTAAACAATTGTAACACTATGTAGGTGGTCTGCCAAGCAGACGATCCCTTTATCTGTTTTGGCGCAAAACCAGACAAAGGGTTTGGACTCGAGATCTCGACGTGACCGGAAGTAGGAAGGGAACGCCAGTCAGAGAGTGAGACAAAGGGACTGAGAAGAAGGCAGTTGACGACAGACAGGGCAGTCGATACCGGACAGCAGAGAGACGAGTTGGCATGAGAGAGGGTCCAGAGCAGTGAGGAAGACCGGTCCGGATTAGTTGGCATTCCTAGTAGCTTTGTAGAAGTTTCGCTAGAAATCCACGCTAGCGTTAGTCTACAAATGCACACAAGAAATGCTTCTTGTCTTGCACTTTGAGTTAACCCCAGACTCGTATTGTTCGTTTTGTTCGTTTTTTTCTCTTTCCTCCAACTCCCTTGATTGTATTTCATGTAGCTATGAAGAAATGTGCGATGCCCCTATCAGAACCACTAGTTGATCACTGGCCAAGACGTGAAATGGTTCAAAGAAGTTGACGTATTCGAGGGTAAGAGGGAGTAATGACCTTTTTAAACATAGGACCTTCTACTGTTTGAATCCTTTATTGAAGCTTAGGGAACCATCTGCTTGATCCATAAATGCTAACAAGTTCAACAACTCTATGCCAAAGTGGACCTGGGAGTAATGGCAATGAAATGATACACTACACTCTCTTGGGTTTAGTATCATGTCCAGAATGCCCATTTTTTTTTTTTTTTTTTTGAAGGAGGGTCTTGCCTCTCTGCGAGAGATGTGGGCAGTATATTCTAGGCCTTGCTCACTTTTAGCCTTGTGCCAAACTGAGCTTAACTTAGTAACTGATAACTTTATGCATGACCCCAGACTAATTGATTCACCCTTGTATATTTTGGTAGCATAAATATGCATACTGTTTAGGGCCAGTAAAAAAAATTAGACACTTTAAGCAGTTCCATAATTCCCTTAATCTGATTTCCAGCCAAAAATTTGTTATTCCAATCATAAAACCAGTTATGATCACCCGGGGATAAGAACTACGAAAATCTTAATTTTCAAAAAACCAACCAACATCTTTACCCAACTCAATACAGACACAGACAGAATTAAAAATTTGTATTTCCAACAGACACACACATGTTATTTAATGCTAAATCCTGTTTTTACATATATATCAAATATATGATTTGTTAACACATTTTGTAGATACATACACACAGTTAAATGATCAAACAGTTCTATTTCTAACAATTCAATTTAGCAAAAGTCAACAAAGTTAAAAAGTTCCAAGTATAGCTGTGTATCTCTAACAATTTAATTAATTAGTCATTTGTTTACACACAGTTAAATGATCAAACAGTTCTATTTCTAACAATTCAATTTAGCAAAAGTCAACAAAGTTAAAAAGTTCCAAGTATAGCTGTGTATCTCTAACAATTTAATTAATTAGTCATTTGTTTACACACAGTTAAATGATCAAACAGTTCTATTTCTAACAATTCAATTTAGCAAAAGTCAACAAAGTTAAAAAGTTCCAAGTATAGCTGTGTATCTCTAACAATTTAATTAATTAGTCATTTGTTTACACACAGTTAAATGATCAAACAGTTCTATTTCTAACAATTCAATTTAGCATAGATAATTTGTTTGCACACAGTTTAAATGATCAAACAGTTCTATTTGACCTATAGATAGGACCCTTTCAGGTGTTACAACTTCACACCAGAGTGGACCTGATGGCAATGAAGAGGTACTTCACATTCCCCAAAGCTCCAGCTGGAGCCTCACCATCAGATTGTTTAATGTCATATCCAGGACACTCATTCGGGGAGGATCTTACCTCTCAGCAGAGATATAGTCAATGTATTCTACAGCCCCAGCTGACTGGGGCGCCTCAGGTAGCATAATGGTTAGCAAGCTAGACTAGCAAACCTACACAAGTGAGTTTGAGTCTCATCGGGTGCCCCATTTATATGGCCTTGTGCCACGTCTGAGCAAAAAGCTTAGTAAATTACTACAGCCCCAGCTGACTGAGCTGGAAATATTTGGGTACATTCTAGTTTGTACATTCAACCCATAGCTGAGAGGATAAGGGGGCTCATACCTATTCCAAGGATATTTGTCCGAAAGTAAATGTAATAGCGCAACTGGAGTTCAAACTCGTTTACTATGTTTCCACAATCCAGCGCTTTAACCATTACACCACAAGGACACCCCTACTGTTGTTGTTAATATAGTGGTAGATGGTGCACTGACATGTTGCATTTTGCTTCACTCCATTATGATTTGAAAGTCACACATATGAATGTGCAATGTAGTCTAATTTGATAACTTCTGCTTTATGAGTTTGAGCTGTACTTTGATGCTATCGAAGCAACCAAAAGCATTAGTTATGTGAAAGGTTTTGCAATCCATGTCAGGTACATGATGTGTTTAGCAGCATCATGGTTGTGGGTACACTGACCCTTTGTGCACTGCTTCACTCTGAGTGTGATCTAGCCCAGTCGGCTGGTGGGGGCTGTAGAAGACACCGACTACATCTCTGAAAGGTGTAAGACTCCACCAATGAGCGTCCTGTGGTGCAGTTGGCTGGGGTGGCAGAATACACTAACATCATCTCTGCAGAGGAGTAAGACTCCGTGAACGAGTGTCCTGAATTACACTAAACAATCTGATGGTGAGGCTCCAGTAATGCTTGAACTTTGAGGAATACAAAGTACCCCTTCATTGCCATCACTTCCAGGTCCACTCTGGCCAGGAGTGGTATCACCAGATAGGGTCCTATGTATGGGTCAAATAAAACTAAACTATGTACTTATTGAACAGTTTGTAATAGAACTGTTTTGACATTTAACTGTGTGTAAACCAAACACTGCACTCATGCTAAACTGAATTATTTGAAATAGAACCAAACCAAACCAAACCGTGTGTGATCTGCCGGCTGTACAGATGAAGGAGCAACGTAGTCTTATTCAGGATATAATGCTTTAAGAATTCGAGCTGGGTCATAATGCCGTGAAATCAATCATAAAAGATTAGTTGTGCGGAAGGCAAAGGTGCTGTTGATCATAGTACAGTAAACAGATGACTCAAGAATATTTCACTCGGGTTTACAAGAACCTCAACAATCAAGTAATATCAGGGAGGCTTAAAACCACGAATTCCAAGGGTGTGCTCCAAGCCATAAAAGTAAATCTGACGTGTAACCTTCAAAGAGTATCAGGCAAGCTCAGCACCTAACAGTCCAGTGTGGGTTTGTGGCAGTACATAACCCTAAGGCATGCATTTCCTGCCGCACAATCATCTGACCCCCTCATTGTATTGGCTTTCTCAGCAAGTTGGGTTGAAATGCATGTCTGGCACAATTCCACAAAGAAATAAAGTGAAAACACAAAAGGTTGAATAAATTTTTGTGGGGGGAGAGGAGAAGCTTGTGTAACCTTTTGACCTTTTTTTTTTTTAACTAAATCCCTTTACTAAAAAGAAACTTCTCAGCTTCTCTACATCTCTGGTTCTTCCTCCTCTCCTCCCCGAATCTTTTGTATTCTCTCTACCCATATTTGTAATTCTGTGTCCAGTAGCCAACTCACTTTTTGTCTTGTTCATGTGTCTTCCTTCACTCTCATGTCCCTTTCAACTACCTGGGCAGTTCAAACCCTTTTTCTAACTGATTGTCCACTCTGCATCTCTTCTCCTGTGTCAGTCTCCCACCACTTTTGGCGACAGATTCCATCCTTTTTCACTGTCCTCCATATAAAGTGTCACAGTTCATCACCAGCTGAACTATGCTCCATGTTACCAAAATATTACAGAACTTAAGACTCTCCCTTGTAAGTAAAGTTGGCAACCTTCATTGAGGGTGACCCGAAGGCTCCTTTTTCAATAGCTACCACACCAAGGTGCAGGGGTGGGTGCTACTCCATTCCCTGGATTACTCCACTACCCTTGATCCTTACTTTATAATGCCGAGTGTTAAGCAAGGTGGCATCAAGTACCATTTTTTGAGTCTTTAGTATGACTCAACCTGAGATTGAACCCCTGTCTCCCGGACCATTGGCGAACACTCTACTCATTAGGCCAATCTTTCAATATAAAGCAAAAAAAATAAAATAAAATTACAAAAAATACATAATAAAGTAAAAATTTAACAAGAAAGGAAATGGAAAAAATAAATCACAAGGGGTTTATGTCAACTAGGACCTATATAATTATGTAAATTAAGCGAAAAAGCTTTTTATCCTTTTGATCTCCTGTTTTTTGGAGTTTTTTCTTTCAACCAAGAAAAGAAACATTTTGAAAGTAATAATGGACGTAGGATATAAAATATTACATCTTCATTCTTTATCTCCGACTTCTCCTTTCCGCCGTCCGTCCTCCTTGTCAACATTCTTAAAATGATAATGTTACACCTTTTTGTCCACAAGAAACTCCAACATTACCTCTATCTTGAAAAGCATAATTTGTCACTGAAAATTTTTCTTTTTTTCTTTTTTATACCTAAACCAGAATCAATCAAAATCTCTTTTACAGAAAATAAAACTAAAAAAAAAAAGTACTTTTAAAATTCAGACATTTCTGTTTATTTTTTGCATTCTTCCATCACCCACTATTAATCAATCAAACAATAAGACCAAACAAAACAGAAAGGAGAAAGAAAACTGGGAGAAAATTGCCAAGTACTGAAATCTTTATAAATGCATTTTTGTTTTTTTATGTTTAAAAAAAGAAAAAAAAAAAAAAGTAAAAAGGCCTCTTTATAATGAAATTACATGAGTCTGTCCTTCTGTTTTTACTTTTTTTTTGTGTTTTGTTTTGATTTTTTTTCTATGATATTCAATCATTTTAGCCAAATATCAAAGACAAAACAGTAACAAAGATGATAAATGTCCAAGGTAGGATCATACGGAAAAAATTTTAAAAAATGTAGTGTTCAGCCAAATTTTAAAAAATGTAGTGTTCAGCCAAATTTTAAAAATGTAGTGTTCAGCCAAATTAAAAAAATGTAGTGTTCAGCCAAATTTTAAAAATGTAGTGTTCAGCCAAATTTTAAAAATGTAGTGTTCAGCCAAATTTTAAAAATGTAGTGTTCAGCCAAATTAAAAAAATGTAGTGTTCAGCCAAATTTTAAAAAATGTAGTGTTCAGCCAAATTTTTTTAACTGATACTCCATTGCATCTTTGCTAACCATTATTAAAAGTAGGGATTATAAAGACACATTTCATTATCATCATGTCGTGCCGCCAGCACGGATATCCCTGACCCTCTCTCGCCACTTCTTCCTATTGTTCATCGCCTCTAGCAGGTCTTCAGGGCTACATCCCGTATCTTCATATAGCTGGTCGTCCAGCTTTTGCCCGGCCATATGCGGGGGTCCATAGGAGTACATCACTTATGAGCTCGTCCCTGCTTCTCCAGCAGTGTCCTGCATGTCTGGTTCATCTAGCTTGAATAGTTTTCGTGATGGGAGGCAGGTGGCCGTATAGTTGGTGCTTTGTGGGGTGTTGCCGCCTGGACTTGTTCAAGATTGCTCGCAGCATTCTTGTGAAATTGCTGTCTAGCTTCTTCTCCAGCCGTTTTGTTAGCGTCCATGTAGTGCATCCATACAGCAGTATCGATACAACAGCTGCCTGAAAAAAACTGCATTTCATTTTATCGGTCAGGTCTTATTTCCATATGATCGATAGCCTATTGATAGCTGTTCAAGACTTCGTTAGCCACATGTTGATATCCTTTTCGGTTGATGAGACACTGCTTCCAAGGTATGTGAATTTGTCTACTCATTTAAGAGGGGTTCCATCTAGTGTGGAGATGTCACCTGTTTGATTATAGCATATATATTCTGTTTTGTATGCATTGACATGGAGGCCAATGCCTGCGGCTGCTCATTCCAAAGAGTAGTGTTTCGGCTTGGTTGGGTGTATTTGCCAGTATCGCTATGTCATCGGCATAGTCGGCGTCGGTAATTGTTGCTGCGGGATATCTTCTGCTTCTTTTCTTTGTCAGCTCAAAGCCGTTTTCTCTGATTTTATCGATCGATGTTCTAAGCACATAATCTAGACAGATGATAAAGAGGTATGGAGCTAGCGTGTCTCCTTGTAGTACTCCTGCTATAATGTCGAAGTATTCTGTGTCTCCATCTGGTGAACGTACTTTCACTTTGGTGTTTCTATAGAGAATCGTTATTGCTGCTACGGTTTCTTTAGGTAGGCCGTATGCTAGCAGGATTTGTTCCATCTTTCCTCTGTGAATGGAATCGAAGGCCTTGGTAAAGTCGACAAATATTAATGTCGCTTGTATGTTTTTTGCCCGTACACCTTCAAGGATTCTATGGATGGTTAATATTTGTGAGGTCGTGGACCTATTTCTTCGGAAGCCATCGCACATATATATATATATATATATATATATATATATATATATATAAAATGAATTTTTCAAAGTTGACAGAGAAGGATTTGGTGTTCAGTTTTTTTATTACATCAGTGAAACCCAACACAGTCGAGGAAAAAATCTAATAGCACAAAAGATCAATTAAATTAAATGACGACAAAAATGCCCTTTTTTCCCACGTTAGATCTCAAACACTCTTTCAATTTTTCCAAAGTCACTCTAATTAAACCATACAATGCAAAAAATCCCACAGATTGTTAGAATCTGCAGTCATTTCAATAGGCAACCACACTCCATAAAGACCTGGATTTTACCAGATTTCACCCTATTTAACAAACACCATCCTACATGAAAATGATATCAAAATAGAAAATGGATGAAAAAGTTTTAACAAGTGCTCCTATATTTTTAATTTTCTTTTCAATTAGATATTCCAAAGTAGGAAAAAAATTTTAATAAAACAGGATAAGCCTAAACCTCCACCACCCCAACATATATATGAGGATCATTAAATAAGTTTCTAGACTTTTTTCGTATAGGTACTTTTACTGATAGTAGACACATGAAACTCTAGTCCCCTTCCAAGTAATCTCCTCCAGCTGCAATGCACTTGTTGTACCATTCCAACAACTTCTACAAGGGCCCATGGAAGTCCTTTTGTGTGAGCATGTCAATGACCTTCGTCACAGCCTCTTTCATCTCCTCAATTGTCTCATAACAACAGCCTCTGAGCTTAGGGAATACCCAACAGTTACAGGGAGTAAGGTTTGGACTATAGGTAGGGCGAGGAACTATCTTGATGCCCATCTTGGTCAAATAGTCTGTGACAAGGATGGAGTTGTGGACTGGTGCATTGTCCTGCTGGAAATGCCAGTGGCCTGATTTGAAGAGTGCTGGCTTCTTCCAACAGAATCTCTTCCCGAACTCCCTTAAAACCTCAACATAGTAACCCTAAGCCTAACCCTTTGGCCAATCAACTCTGGTGTATTGACTTCCTTGCTCCTCCCACACCTCTCATCATCCCTCACAGATTCGCTGCCTTCCTTGAATCTCTTATGCCTCTCAAAAACTGATGCTCGATTCATGCAAGATGGTTAAAAAGCAGTCTGAAGCATTCCATACATTTTTGTGGCATTTTTTCCAAGTTTAAAACACAATTTTATTGCAAATTGTTCTTCTAAAGTGTCCTTACATCCAGATTACATTTTTGAAATTCACCAGCTTTGACAGTCAGGCTTTAGTAGGGTGTATTCCAATTGCTGCTGTAGCTGTTCATTTGAACCTGAAATCATATAAATTGGTCAGTCATTTCAAAAGATGTATAGCAATAACATACTGAATTTTCAAGAGTCTACAACAATTTTAAATGCCTGTACAAAAAAAGTCTGGAAATTTATTGAAGACACAACGTATCACCATTTTCCCTTTTACTTCCCTTTCATTCCTCCCTCTCAAGACCTCCCCCTTCGTCATATTATCTCTCTCTTTTCTCACAGAAATTAAGTCAAAACTAACAACTCCTACCACTACCATTCAATCCTAGATCTATTTTTCCACTCTTTCTTTTTCTGTCTTTGGTTTTTAACACAATCTCGTTTCATATTCACTTTTGTACACTTTTGGCTATTTCCTCTTTTGCTAAACTTTAAAAAAAGAAAAAAAAAATTTTTCTCAGTTGAAAAAGTTCAATTAATAAAAAAGACTGAAATATTTGGAAATGAATCCATTGTCTGTGTTTTAGTATATCCACTTTTACATTTATTTTTATTCATCTTGTCAGATTTACCAAATCTACCTTTTATATATATATATATATATATATATATATATACACACACACACTCACACACAGAGTAATATTCTTCTTTAGGTTTTTGTAAAATGTAAATATTTTCTAACCCAAAGAAACCAGGATTTTATAATTTCTAGAAGAATACTATATACTCAAAATGGATTTCATTAGATATTATTCATTACCAAATTCTTCAGCATTGAAATTCAGCAGCCACAAATATGAAAAGTATTTTTGGTTTTAAAAAAAATTAACATTTTACAAAATAGTAGAAGAGGCATACTTATTAATGCAATGCTTTGGATGTGTGTGTGTGTGTATATATATATATACAAATTTCATTAAACATAATAGACATTTTATGTCTACATAATAGACATAAAATGTCTATTATGTTTAATGAAATTTGTATTAACGAAGAAATGCTGCCAAAATATATATATATATATATATATATATATATATATATATATATATATATATATACACACCATATTAAAGAAAAACCTTTAAAAAATCACTCATATCTTTTGTGATAATATTCATTTCTGTAGATCATATATTTTTTAAAATGTTAGATCTGAATCTTCAGACAAAACAGTGATGGATTATATATATATATATATATATATATACACACACAATAATATTCTGCTTTAGATCATTTTGGCCTTATGCCACTTTTCAAGACTAAATTTTAGTTCAGCAAATGGCATTACACCTGACATTACATCACTCAGCAACATCACCTATGTCATAATGTCATGAAATGAATAATTAAAAATATATTTTTATATTCTTTCACAGGTTATATATGCTAGTTTCACAGGGTTTGTTCTCATTTAGAGGCATTTAACAAGGCATTATGTCTGGTTTATATCAAAAACCGAGTTGACATCAAAGCTTTTGGAATGTTGGGTAGAGTATTTGGATATTAGATATTGATTGAGTTTAACAGCATGACAATTATTTTATACCAAGAGGTTAGGGAATCATATTCATTCTAGGTTGATATTTACATTTTTTGAGTAGTTGTTTTTTATATTTTTGGGTTTTTCGTGCACAAAATTAAACTGAATGAATAAGATCTATTTCACCAATACATAACAGGTACTACCACTTCCGGTCAGAGTGGATCTAGGAGTAATGGCAGTGAAGGAATACTCCATAGTTGCCAAATTTCCAGGAGTGGGGACTCAGTATCAGATTTATCTCAGTGTTATACCCAGGACACACTATTTGGTAGGGGGTCTTACTTCTCTGCAGGAGACACAGCACATTCTAAGTTTGGCTGACAGTGCTATAGGACAGAGTACACTGGCTCATTGGTCTAGTGGGTAGAGTGTTCACCAATGGTCCGGAAGACCTGGGTTCAATCCCAGGTCGCATCATACCAAAGACTTTAAAAATGGTACTTGATACCTCCTTGATTAACACTCAGCAATATAAGGACGTACGTATCAAGGGTAAAGTGTGTACATGTATATATGATTGGCCAACCATAATCAAGGGCAACCAAAATGCTTTATTTTCAATAGCTACTACACTGAGGTTTAGGGGAGGGCACTACTTGGATTGCTCCACTTACCCTTGATCCATACCTTATGATGTTGAGTGTTAAGGAAGGAGGTATCTAGTGACATTTTTTATGTATGACTTGACCTGGGATTGAAACCCGCTCTCTCAGACCATTGGCGAACACTATAACCATTATGTCAATAAGTTCATTGACTGACCAAGAAACTTTCATAGAAAGTGACCAAATGAGGTTTATTTTTCAACATAGTCCCCTTTGGGTCACAAACTTCTTCCAACCATGTTACAGTGCATGGATTCCATTGGTCAAAAAAGTCAAAAACAAATATGACATCATCCTACAAACTTTTCAGTCTACCCTCATACGCACAGACCAATGGAAAATTAACAGACTTAATATGGATTTCAATTTACTCAAGATTAAACATTTAGGTTTGGTTTCTTTGTTTAATGGCATATCAACCTTAGTAGGTTATTTAATGCCAAAGCCATTCTTCTAGATGAACTGTAGTGGTACTATTTAACCCATAGCTGGGAGGATAAGGGGGTTCGTACCTTTCCCAAGGGTATTTGCCCGAAAGTGAACGTAATAGCGCGACTAGAGTACGAACTCACGTACTACAATTCCGCAGTCCATCGCTTTAACCATTACACCAGGAGGACACCCCCTCTAAACATTTAGATAATGTAGTTGAATTATGATAATAGATCACATATACAAATTAGCTCATGCAGAGGCACTAAAATAAGGGGTGTATATAATGTACACAGCACCTTGCCTTGGGTGGTGTAATGGTTAAAAAGCAAGACTAGCAAACCTTCACAAGTGAGTTTGAGTCTCATTGGGTGCCCCAGTCATATGTCCTTGTGCCATATCTGAGCTAAACGTTCAGTAAATTACTGGGCACTTCAGGTGGTGTAATGGTTAGCAAGCTAGACTAGCAAATCTTCATGAATGAATTCGAGTCTCATTGGGTGTCCCATTCATATAGCCTTGTGCCACATCTAAGCCAAAACGCTTAGTAATTTACTATAATGTACACAGCTCAAAAACGATATCATCTTTCACCAATAAACTGTTTTATTTTTTCATTATATATATATATATATATATATATATATATATATATATATATTCTGTGTGTATGTGTGCATATTTTTTTTTCTGTCAGTAAACAAAACAGCCACCACAAACGACAACCCCTGCAGATGACCAAAGTATGATTAAAAGTGCTTAGGTAAAAAACATGGGACAATTTTTACGCCAACTTGACCCTGAAATACAGAAAAAAAACACAACTTGAAAAACAACAATCAAAAACTATAAATAAAAAGTGTTCAATCATGTTCAACAAAACATGCCTTCAAAATATATATATATATATATATATATATATTCTTTTTTTTTTTCTGCCAGTATATATAAATATATATTTTTCTGTCAGTATATATATATTTTTTTTTCTGTCGGTATATATATATATATATATATTTAATTTCTCTCAGTATATATTTATATATATAATTTTTTTTTCTGTTAGTATATATATATATATATACATATATATTAGTGTTTTATGCACATAGATGATTGCTATCAGTTAATATCTTATGGCTTTGTTAAATCTTTTGTATCCCATACCCACAGCAAACAATACTTTCATATACTTGAAAAATCTGCAATACTCCCATGATAGGAGTTATCTGCTGACATAAAACTCGACATACAAGCCGCAAATAACCAGAAGAAAATACCTCCACACATATCCACACGTCTTCAGTAGCACACATAAAGTTTAGAGTTTAGAAATGAACATTTGATCTGAGAAAAAAAAAAATTTATACAAATTTAATCTAAAAAAAAAAATAAAAAATAAATAAATAAAAATTTAAAAAATGGGAGTAAAAAAAAAAAAAGGAATTATTTTAGTGATTTTCAATAAGATTTTTTTTTAATTCAGTATTAAAAAAAAAAAAAAATTTTTTAAATCAAGAAAGGGGAGTGCTCATAGGGAAAGAAATGTTTAGTTGAAGTTATTTTGATTGTATCTTAAAGCACCCAAGAAGTTCTTGCGCAAGTAAAATGAGCTGAGGAAAAAAAAAAAATGGAGGAGGAAAAATTTTCAGTTTATTCAATAAATGACAACAAATGGAACCAATGGTAATCAATAGAAATCAAGTTAGAATTAGTGTACAAGTGAATGATATGGATACATACGCACATAGACAGATACTCTCAAGCACTGATACACAGACACATATACATACTCACTCTATCTGACGTATACAAGCTCTTTGAATAAAAACAAAAACATTTATATACTGTCTGTTTTTCTATAAATACTCACACTCTTAGAAACAGGAATGCTCTTATCCACATATGTAAATATGACAAACAAATCCCCTCTCTCTCTCTCTCTCTCTCCCTCTCTCTCTCTCTCTCTCTCTCTCGCTCGCTCATATATCTAAAAAAAAAAACAAATAAAGATATTATTTCTATCTCTCTCCTTTTTATACACAAGCATTACAACAAAGGCTTATACACACCAACACATTAATAATATCTCCCACTCCTATTGACACACACTGAGGCACACACAAAATTTTGACTTCATTTTAATTGATAATGTAATATATTGCTTTTTATATAGCAATAATATAATAAAACTAGTTTACCCATTCTGCCAAAATTGACAATATTAAGATAACTTTGAAACTGCATTTTACTTCTATTGGTCTGCAATTTCTAGTTAGCATTCAATATTTTTCAAATATTGAAAGAAAGACGTCTCAATGGAATATTGAAAGAAGACGTCTCAATGGAATAGTGGCTAACATACTGGACAGTGATTTCACAAGAGTTTGTACTCTAGTCATACTAATATGTTGACTTTTGAACTAATACCCTTGGCGAAGGTATGAACCCCCACCTTTATACCCCAGCCAGGTTCTCAATAAAACAATATATAGTCGACTTTAGTCGAGGATGACCCGAAGGCTCCTTTTTCAATAGCTATAACACCGAGGTGTAGGGGAGGGCACTACTCCTTTCCCTGGATTGCTCCACTTTACCCTTGATCCTTACCTTATAATGCTGAGTGTTACGCAAGGCGGCATCAAGTATCATTTTTTGAGTCTTTGGTATGACTCGACCTGGGATTGAAACCCAGTCTCCCAGAACATTGGCAAACACTCTCATTAATATATAATATAATTTATCATACATTGATTGACTCAGACCAGATTTCTCATCTTTTTGAGGTATAGTGGTAAAAGTGCTGGACTACAATATCATAGAAAGCGAGTTCAAACTCTAATCATGCAATACAACTAGGAAAGGCATGAACCCTCTTATCTCCCCAGCTATTGGTTAAATAACACCACGACTGTCCTTCTACAAGGAAGGCTTTGGCATTATATAACTCTCAAAGGTTGATATACTATAAAAACAAAGAAACCTATCACTTTGAGCTATAAGAATGGGGATAAAAGAATCTTGGAGATCAAATAAATAATCAATTTGAAATTTCCAGAACTTTGCTGAATGTGAAAGGACAATCAAAGAGCAGGGCAGCCAAACTAACAAAGATAGACGGTTGGAGAGTTTTATATCAACTCTTGTTGGGTTCTTTTATACCATAGTTACAGGGTGGAACGATAAAATTGTCGCCCTAGAAAAGATGACATGATTCCATTTCCATTTAATGAAAACCGGTTTTCTTTTTTTGTTGCAGACCATCTACTAGTTGGCTAGTTGTGTACAATTCCCAAGAGCGATAGGAGCCTTCTATCATGTCTGAAAGTGACACAATGTTCAACGAGCGAGATCAGAGATGCATCACTGTACAACCATGCTTTCTACCAATCCAAGTTATGACAACAAGACCATTGCCAGCACCCTCAAAATGCAAATCCGGACGATTCAACGTGCCCAGGGTGATGAAAACAAAGTTTCCAGCTATGGTTATGGTCTTTAGTGTGGTTTCAAGTGAGGGCCACATCATGCCAGCTCACATCTTTGAAGTTGGCTTGAAAGTCAACACCAAAGTGTACCTGGACGTGCTGAAGAGTGTGATGATCCCCTGGTGCAATCAGGTGGCCGGTGGCAGACCCTGGGTGTAGCAGCAGGACTCGGCACCGGCCCACGTCCAAAGAGACCCAGGCTTGGCTTCAGAAGGAGTGCTACAACTTTGTATCCTTCTCTCACTGGGCCCCCCCTCCTCCCCCGACCTGAACCCGCTGGACTACTTCGTTTGGTCATACATTGAGAACATCACCAGCATGACCTCCCACAACACCAAAGCCAGCCTGACCGCTGCCATCCGCCGAGTATTCACCGAGCTCCCGCCGGCGCTTGTGGAAAAGGCATGCTCCCAGTTCCGTATACGTATCAAGGCGGTGATTGAGGCTGAAGGCAGCTACATTGAATAGATGTCAGCTCTACTAGAGAAATCAAGTTACCTGAATTGATTTTTTCAATAAATGTTTTAAAATAAAACTGTAGTGTTGCTTTCTTTAGGACGATAATTTTATCGTTCCACCCTGTAGATGTCAGTTCTACTACATAATCAAGTTACCTGAGTTGATTTTTTCAATAAATGTTTTAAAATAAAACTGTAGTGTTGTTTTCTTTAGGACGACAATTTTATCGTTCCACCCTGTAGTTTAACAATTATGGTTTCCAATAACATACAGTACAAAATTATATCTTCACGATCATTTTAAACAGGTATCACAAACATTATCACAAACATATCTATTTGATTCATAGATAAGGTTCTACTACGCCAGGTGAGAGTGGATCTGGGAGTAATGTTAACTAAGAGGTGAGCCTACACTACACAAAATTCCAGAAGTGGAGCCACACCACCAGATATAGTTGAGTGTCATACAACAAAGATAAGGAAAAATGGTCCAAATAAATCAATGTATAATATCACTCTCTTTCATAAAACAAAAAAATAATAAGTACAGATAATAATCATCAGAACAAAAGGATAAAATTTAGTTAGATGGCAGCTCAAAAAATTTCTATTTCATTCTAAGCCCCTGGGAGGAGAAATTTAAACACATCAAAGATATTTTACTCTATACACCCACCTACCTAACCAACACACCTTTCTGGCCACCATTTATACAACAATGTATATATATTTTATTAGGAGGTGGGGAATTGTACAAGACATTAAGTTACTGTTCTTAAGACAATGTGTAGAAGAGACAAAAGAAATTCAGGGGTATATTCAGTTTGTATATAAAAGAAATAGTAAAAACTTCCATAAAACAATGATACGAGAGAGAAAAAGAATATCTTTAAGTGTGAGAGAGGGTTTAGTTTGGCTTTATGGCATATCAAGTATTGTTGGTTATTTAATCCCAAATCCTGTTTTTAAATATATATTAAATATATGATTTGCAAACTCATTTTGTAGATATACAGAATTAAATGATCAAACAGTTCTATTTCAAACAATTCAACTTAGCATGAGTCAACAAAGTTAAATGGTTCCAAGTATTGCTATGTATCACTAACAATTCAATTAAACATCGGTTGGTTGGTTGGTTGAGTTTTATGGCATATCAAACTTCGTAGATTATGTAACGCCAAATCCATTTTTATACAAATAATCAGTTCTATTCATAAAATTCAGTTTAGCATGAGCACACAGTTTAATTGTCAAAAACATTTCTATTTCTAGCTATTCATTTTATTCAAACGGTTCTAATTTGGCCAATTCAGTTTAGTATAAGTATAGATTTTGTTTACACACAGTTAAATGTCAAAACAGTTCTATATTAAACAAATCAGTTTAGTATAAGTACAGTTTCAATGTCAAAAAACAGTTCCATTTCAAACAATTCAGTTTAGCATAAGTACACAGTTTAATTGTCAAAAACATTTCTATTTCAAGCTATTCAGTTTAGTCAAACAGTTCTAATTCAAACAATTGATAGGGCCCTATCAGGTGATACCATTCCGGGCCAGAGTGGACCTGGGAGCAATGGCAATGAAGGTCACTCTGCATTTCCCAAAGCTCTGGCACTGCTGGAACCTCACCATCAGATTGTTTAGTGTCATATCCAGGACACTTGTTGGGTGGGGTCTTATCCCTCAGCAAAAAAGCAGCTAGTTTATTCTACAGCCCCAGCCAACTGGGCAAATCAGTCATTATTTTATACACAGTTAAATAATCAAACAGTTCGATTTACCATGAGTCATTTGTTTGCCCTCAGTTTAAATGTCAAACAGTTCTATTTGACCTATAGATAGGATCCTATCAGGTGCTACCACTCCAGGCCAGAGTGAACCTGGGAGCGATGGCAATGAAGAGATACACCGTATTCCCCAAAGCTCCAGCATTATGAGAGCCTCACCATCAGATTGTTTAATGCTATATCCAGGACACTTGTTGGGGGGGGTCCCCTCTGCAGAGAGATAGAAGGAAATCACATATCTTTAAAAAAAAAAAATGTGTGTATGCATGAGATACAAAGAGAGAGAAATTGCTTCACTCTAAAAGGAATGTGTGTGCATGTTAGAGATTGAGAGAGAAAGAAGAAAATTGTCTCACTCTAAAAGGAGTGTGGGTATGTGTGTGTGTGTGTATGTGAGAGTATAAGATAGGGAAAGAAATTGCCTGGCTCAAAAAAGGAGTGTGTGTTTGTGTGTAGGAGAGAGAAAGAAAGAAATTGCCTCACTCAAAAAAGAGCATGTATGTGAGAGAGAAAGAAATGTCTTCACTCTAAAAGGAATATGTGTGTATGTGTGAGAGAGAGAGAGAGAATGAAATTCTCTCTTAAAAAGCGTATATGTGTATATGAAATTATTAGTATTGGCACGACTGAGATCTCAAATATCTTTGTATGTGTATGTAATGTATACACAAGAGAGATTATTTCTCACTTATAAAATTGAAATATATCCAAAATGTTTCTAAGCAAAATGGCATGTGACCAGAAGATGAACAAATGGCTATCAGTGAGCAACAACATACAACAGAAAAGCAAAGCATGACCAAAATTATACATATATATTAGTACTTCTCATTAATTTTTGAACAAACAGTCAATTTACAGCTAATCATTTGGTTTTGAGTTGAAAAAAAAAAAAAACATTATTTGTGAAGAAGCAAATTTTATTGCAATCTATATAATGAGACATACATTTCATTATATGTCTTTTTGTTTTTTTATTTTAAAAAAATTCAAAATTGTTAAATAAAAAAAAAATTTTTCTATCCTTCAGAAACCTTGTACAGAATCGATCCTGGAGATTAAAATGATGAACCTCACATTGCTATTTGAAGGAATTGCCCAAATAAGTTGGTTTCAAGTATTGCTATGTAATACCAATAATTCAATTTTTGCCCACAGTTATATCGTTTCAAGTATTCCTATCTAACACAAATAATTATATTTAGAGTTAAACATTTGTTTGCACACACTTAAACAGTTTCAACTATAGCTATCTAACACCAATAGTTTTATTTGCACACAGTTAAATGGTTTCAAGCATTACTATGTAACCCTAACAATTCAATTTAACAATAGGGATTTGTTTGCACATAGTTAAATGGTTAAACAGTACTATTCAATCCATAGATAAGACCCTAACAGGTACTACCCTGCCAGATCAGAGTGTATCTGGGATCACTGGTGATATAGGGTTACTCCATGTTTGCCAGAGCTCCAGGATCGAAACTTCATACAGATAAAATGTTCCATGAAAAAGCAATATATGAAAGGAATTAAAAAGTTGTTAAAAGACTTACTTCATTCCTTGGATGTTCATAAACACATGGGATTTACATTTCAATGCCAAGACAAGACAAAGGCCATTGCCAGGGTTGGAAACAAAGTCTCTCTTCTGTTCAATGAACAGAAATAAAATAGGCACATCTTATTCATCCAAAGAGCAGAGATAAAAGAGAGGATGAGAAAGTATTATGGAATTGTCATGTCCCAGCCAACCAAATCCAAAGAAGACAATTATTTTCCGTCTCCCAACAATAGCGAGTAAACAAGTTAAGATCATGTTTATAAAAGGTACCAAGTGCAGTTCTTTATTGCGAAAGAGAAAAATAGTCTCACAAACCATGTCTGCAGTAGTGAGTTCTATCTTCATTGACTGAAATCTGTAACCTTGCACCAAACTAACATTGGGGAAATTTATCTAGGTACCTTGTAGTGTTTAGTAAGACTGGCACTCCTGGAATAATGGAAGGGGATTCTACTATCTGAGTTCAAACCTAACCAGGTTGTTTCATTTCCAATAGCACTAATACTCTAAGGTTGCCCAGTCAGCTGGAGCTGTAGAATACACTGACCCTCCCACCAATGAGTGTCCTGATATGACACTAAACAGTCTGATAGTGAGGTCCCAGTAATGCTGAGGCTTTGGTGAATACAGAGCACCCCTTAATTGCCATTGCTCCCAGGTCCACTCTGGCCCGGAGTGGTAACACCTGATAGGGCTTTATCTATGGGTTAAATAGAACTAACGGCATACTTATGCTAAACCTGTACTTTATGCTGAACTGAGTTGTTTGAATTAGAACTATTTGACTAAACTGAATAGCTTGAAATAGAAATGTTTTTGACAATTAAACCATATTTACATTTAAACTGCGTGCTTATGCTGAACTGAATTATTTGAAATAAAACTGTTTTTTTAACATTGAAACTGTATTTACACTAAACTGATTTGTTTAACATAGACCTGTTTTAACATTTAACTGCATGTAAACAAAATCTGTACTTATACTAAACTGAATCAGAACTACTTGACTAAACTGAATAGCTCGAAATAGAAATGTTTTTCGCAATTAAACTGTACTTACATTTAAACTGCGTGCTTACACTAAACTGAATTGTTATATAGAACTAAATAAACTGAATAGTTTGAAATAGAAATGTTTTTGACAATTAAACTGTGTACTCATGCTAAACTGAATTGTTTTAAATAGAACTGATTATTTACATAAAAATGGATTTGGCATTAAATAACCCACAAAGGTTGATATGCCACAAAACCCAACCAACCAACCTAATACTCTTAGGAGTGTCCTCGTGGTGTAATGGTTAAAGCACTGGACAGCAGAATTGTAGTAAGTGAGTTCGAACTCCAGTTATGCTATTACATTCTCTTTCAGACAAATACCCTTGGGGAAAGGCATGAACCTCCCTTATCCTCCCAGTTATGGGTTAAATAACATCACTGCTGTTCTTCTAGAAGCATGGATTTGGCATTAAATAAGTCACAAAGGTTGATATGTCATTAAAAACAAAGAAACCAAAGCTAATACTCTTGGAAAAAGGTATGAATCTAAATATCCTCCCGCAAGTTAAAGATTGCCCAGTTGGCTTGGTGGGGGGCAGTAGAATACACTGACTGCACCTCTGCAGAAGGGTAACCCCCCCCCAATGAGTGTCCTGGTTATGACACTAAAAAATCTGATGATGAGGTTCCAGTAATGCTGGAGCTTTGGGGAATGCGGAGTACCCCTTTATCGCCATCGGTCCAGGAGTGGTAGTACCTGATAGGGCTCCATTTATGGGTTAAATAGAACTAATAGCATACTTATGCTAAACTGAATAGCTTGAAATAGAAATGTTTTTGACAAACCGTATTTACATTTAAACTGTGTGCTTATGCTAAACTGAATTATTTGAAATGGAACTGTTTTTTGACATTGAAACTGTACTTACACTAAACTGATTTGTTTAACATAGAACTGTTTTGACATTTAACTGTGTTTAAACAAAATCTGTACTTATACTTAGCTGAATTAGAACTGTTTGACTAAACTGAATAGCTTGAAATAGAAATGTTTTTCACAATTAAATTGTACTTACATTTAAACTGTGTACTTATCCTAAACTGAATTGTTTGAAATAGAACTATTTTTATAAAAATGGTTTTGGCATTAAATAACCTACAAATGTTGATATGCCATAAAATCCAAACAACCAACCAACCATCCAGTTAAAGAGTAGGTAGACTATACTCTTTAACCTTGGTATGGCAACTGGGCTAGAAAGAAAACTCCTTATTCAAACCAATTGGAGACTTAGAGAGGAATGGAGTCAACCAGGCTACTCTTAGACAAGGTACATGACATGGGTAGTGACTATAACCAAATCAGGTGATGGAATCAGCAAATAAAATCAGTGAATGAATGTTTAGCAAACTATTTTGTAGCTTATAACCATATAAAGAAATTCAGTCTTGTGTAGATGATGCCTTATACTATTGATTTTGAATCATACTAAGCAAAGCTTCATTATTATCAAACCCTGCTGAGAGCATGGAATCCTTTGACTCTCTCCCTCTCACTATCTGTCCCTATCATCCATTGCCCCTGGAAGGTCCTCTAGACTGTATTTAATGTCTGCACAGAACTGATATATGCACGTTTTTGCTAGTCAGCCAACATTGTGTCCATGTGCAGGAGCGCATAGGAGAACATCGTTTATGAGTTCGTCCTTACTTCTTCAACAGTGACCAGCATGTCTTGTCTATCTTACTTAAATTGTTTGTGGGATGGGAGGCAGGTGGCTGTACAGCTGCTGTTTTGTAGGGTGCTGCTTTTAGGATTTGTTCAAAACAGCATGTAGTATTCGTGTGATATTCCCCTCTAGCTTTTTCTCAAGTGTTTCATTATAGTCTAGTGATGCAACCATACAGTAGTACCAACACAGCTACAGCTTGAAAGAAATTCCATATCCTTTTATCAGAAAGATTAGATTTCCATATAATTGACAACTTGCCTTCCCTATGTGTGTGTGTGTGGTGACACTGTTTTTAGTAGATGAGATATTGCTGTCAAAGTAAGTGAACTCTCCCCCAAAAAATATTTTAACTGTTCAAAAATCAAAATGTTTGGGGTTTTTTGGTTTCTTTGTTCTATAGCATATCAACCTTCATGGGTTATTTAATGCCAAAGTCAACCTTGTAGAAAAATAGCAATGATACTATTTAACCTACAGCTTGAAGGATTAGGAGGTTCATATCTTTCCAAAGGCTATTAGTCCAAAAGTGAACAGAATAGTGGGACTGGAATTGTGAACTCACTCACTTCAAGGTTGTAGTCCAATAATCTAACTATTTCTCATTGGTTTCAGAAGAGGGCGCTAATCAACTTACTTAACTTGCAAAATAAATTGATGGATGTTCACCAATCAAACATCAGTAAAATGCTGCTTTTTTTCACTTCAAACTTAGTCTCTTTTATGATCATCAAATCTCGCCACTACACGTGGGCTTATCACATTCTCCGCCATTAAAACAAGTCACACCTCTTGCGTCCTTTTCTTGTTCTGGTTTCCGCGTGCTGGTAGCAGAGGGAGCACGCCTTCTGTTTCTTCGAGGTAAGATTGTTCGTGGCATTACTTCTACACTATTACACCACAGAACTCTCCCCGACCCCACCACTTTTGCATTATTTTTATCCCTAGCTGTTTGTAGTATAATAAAAACATTATTAAAACATTTCAAAAATATTTTTATCATGAAGGGTTTACGGACTATAGACTTCATCTTTATTGTTATTTCCACAACATTTCGGCTGACATCTCCAGCCTTCTTCAGGTGTTTGTTGAACACGGAACTTCGAACTATGTCTTTTATTGAATCCATGGGGGTCGCCTGTTCTGATTCTGTTAACCATAACTGGGTACAAGTGTTAAGTATTCCTGTATTGTTACTTGCCTGCAGTCAGCATTGAACCTGCAACCTCCAGATGTTTATTTCCTTAGAAGCTTAGGGAACCAACGCCTATAACCATTATGCTATGTGTCCTGCTGAACAGTTTAGAGTGAATTTTTGGGACTTATAAACTTAATGTTCTTACTTGACTAGGATTACTACTATTATGTATGATTTTTTACCGGAGCTCATATTCAGATTTTTTTTTTTCCATCTAAGCTTTTTTAATTATTAGTTCCCATATTGTATTCATCTCTATACTTGGTCTACTCAGCAGGTCATTGTAGCCCAACATATGTGCTGATTCCTTAAGGCGTTTAATCCTCCAATGTTCAGCCCTATCAATTATTTCAACTTCATCTCATAAGGACAGATGGTTTCCCTGTTCCTTCCATATATGGTCCACCAGACATTACTTAATCACGCGAACTCAATCCGACCATCTATACAGTTCACTATGGAGAAAGAGGAAGATAACAAATTACCCTTCCTCAATGGAACAATTCTATTTCAAACAATTCAGTTCAACATATGTACACAGTTCAGTTCTATTTGATCAGTTCTATTTGATCAGTTCTATTTGATAGGTAGACCTGAGAGCGATGGCAATAAAAGGGTACTCCACATTCCCCAAAGCCTAAGCATTACTGGAACCTAACCATCGGATTGTTTAGGGTCATATTATCAGGACACTCATGGGGAGGGTCTTACCCCCTCTGCAGAGAAGCAGTTGGTGTATTCTATAGTCCTAGCCGACAGGGCTATTGAAATTGTGTTCTCAGTGAGGTTCTCTTCTTAAAGAAGCAATGAAATATCAATTAAAAAAGGTAGGCTTTTATTTGAAAAAGAAGATAAAAATAAGATACTTTTTAGCTTGTGTGGAAAAAAAAAAAAGCAAATTTTTATCTCATTGAAGAAAGTCCAAAACAATATATTTAATTGATGATACAAGTCTACCAAATAAAAAATTTTAAAAAAAAAAACTGAACCATTATGGTTTAATGCTAGTTCATGACAAGGCTTAACCATCCAACCTAAAATGAAATTTCTTTTTTTCCTAAGTCCAAACCAAATTAAAAATATTTTTAAAAAAAACCATTCAGTCTCTATTTTTAAATTTTTCAGATTTAAACAAATTTTTAAAAAAAATATAACCCCCAAAAATCTGCAAAAATTTTTTATCCTTCATTTGTTGGTTATACTTATTTTAATTTTTTTTTAAATTGACTGTCCCATGAGGGAGCTCTGTGTCTCCAGTGAATATTTTAATGTCTCTGGGACACCAGTAATCTCAAACCCTGGTTAGTATCAACTAATTATTTTTAAACAAATAATTTGAACACAATTATATAGCTTTCAAGTTTAGTTTGTTTGGGTTTTATAGTTTTTTAATGCCAAATCATAAAGGGCATATCAACCATTGCAGGTTATTTAATGCCAAATCCTCTTTATACGTATATATTAGACATATAGGATTTGGTTTGGTTGGCTTTTATGGCATATCAACCATTGCAGGTTATTTAATGCCAAATCCTCTTTATACATATATATTAGATATATAGGATTTGGTTTGGTTGGCTTTTATGGCATATCAACCATTGCAGGTTATTTAATGTCAAATCCTCTTTATACATATATATCAAATATATATGATTTGTAAATACATTTTGTTGATAACATTTTTCAATGAACCTGAGCTCATTTTTTCCATCCAATTAAATGTTTTCAAGTATTGCAATCTGATATGGACAATTCTGTTTACAATTAATCATTTCTTTGCACAGAGTTAAATAGTTCCCAAGTATTGCTATGTATCACTAACAATTCAATTAAACATCAGTCATTTATTTGCATACAGTTAACTGATCAAACAGTTCTATTTCTAACAATTCAATTCAGCATAAGTCAACAAAGTTAAATGGTTCCAAGTATTGTTATGTATCACTAACAATTCAATTAAACATCAGTCATTTGTTTGCACACAGTTAACTGATCAAACAGTTCTATTTCTAACAATTCAATTCAGCATAAGTCAACAAAGTTAAATGGTTCCAAGTATTGCTATGTAACACTAACAATTCAATTAAACATCAGTCATTTGTTTGCACACCGTTAACTGATCAAACAGTTCTATTTCACACAATTCAATTCATCATAAGTCATTTGTTTGCACTCAGTTCAAATGTCAACTAGTTCTATTTGACCCGTAGACAGAACCCTATCAGGTGCTACCACTCCAGGTCAAAGTGGTCCTGGGAGTAATGGCAATGAAGGGATACTCCATATTCCTCAGAGTTCCACTGACTGGGGCCTTGCTCTCAGATGGTTTCATGTCATATCCAGGACACCTGTTGGGGGGGGGTCTTAGCCCTCTGCAGAGATGCAGTCGGTCTATTCTACAGTTTTGACTGACTGGGCTAATGGCGTTCAAACACATCAACTAAATCCATAGACAGGACCCAAAAAGATACTCCCTCTCTAGGTCAGGGTTGAACTGGGAGTAATGGCAATGAAGGAGTGACTGTACATTCTCCAAAACTCTAGAACTGGAGCCTCACAACTAGATACAGTTTACTGTCATACTCAGGACACCTGAATAGAAAATAATTATAAATAATCTTCAGAAGTTTCAATAATTTCTTATGAGCTAAAATATGGAGAAAAGTGAAATTAAAATAAGGAAATTAAATCCAACAGTTAAAGAAAAGTAAAAAAAAAAATTAAAAAAAAAGATAATCTGAAATTTGATGAATTTATTATGAAAGTCAACGTTGAATGTTTCGGTTGTAATAACCTTCTTCAGGACTTTAAATTAATGAAAAGTATTGTTAAAATATCAATGGATAATGACATTTTTTAAAATACATTTTTGAATTTGCATAGAAAATGCACCAAAATATTTTTGTTGATTCTAAAATGTGTCTTAAGCAAAAATAGTTGGACGAGAATATAGAATATCAATAATCGTTAGTTCCAGTATCTTTATTCTTTTAATTCTTTTATAAATTAATTTGTTAATCATTTTATTAATTTATTTATCATTTCATTATTTAAATTTAATAAGTAGTATTATTTATATTTATTCATTCATATTATTAAAATTTTATCATTTAAATTTAATAAATTAAAATCATTATTTAAACTTAATCATTCTATTCATTATTTTATTAATTCATTTATTTTTTGTTAATTATTTCACATTAATTATCATTTAATCAATTTTTTTTGGCCCAGCGGTTAGAGTGTTCGCCAATGGCCCGGGAGACCTGGGTTCAATCCCAGGTCGAGTCATACCAAAGACTTTAAAAATGGAACTTGATACCACCTTGCTTAACACTCAGCATTATAAGGTACGGTTCAAGGGTAAAGTGGAGCAATCCTGGGAATGGAGTAGCGCCCTCCCCTACACCTTGGTGTAGTAGCTATCGAAAAGGGAGCCTTCGGGTCACCCTCGACTATGGTCGCTAACTTTACTTACTATTACCCTTGTCAAAATTTACGGAATCAGAACACTTTGAAGATGTTCACCTCGTGTTTTTTGCCTTTTTTTGTATTTAGCAGTAAATAAACTAATAATAGATAAGATGCAAAACATTTTTTCTTTAATAGCTGAACATTCTGGCTTCATAAAATATACCTTAAACAAACTAGATTAATAGAATACATTTTTTATTTAGCAGTAAATAAACTAATAATAGATAAGATGCAAAACATTTTTTCTTTAATAACTGAACATTCTGGTTTCATAAAATATACCTTAAACAAACTTGATTAAATGATTTAAATTAATAGTATGATATTTCTCCAAGCCATCCAGAGGAAAATATGGAATAATCCAATATTGTGGAAAATATGGAATAACCCAATATTGAGGAAAAAAATATGGAATTCCTCAACAGAATGATGTTAGAATTCACATAGCCATTTTGTCCTCAAGTTGTGGGATTCTTGATATAAAAGATATGTCTTGCCAGTAGAAGACTGCAAAATGGCAAAAGAATGAGGATAATTTGCCACTCTTCTTATATGCTTTGACATGTCACTGATTCGCTGATCTCATCCTCCTGCTGCTGCTGCTGCGGACTGGCAAATCTCTAAATAGGATTGACAATTATCATGGCGCTTTGTACCCACAAATTAGTCCAACAAATGAAAATATTCTTGCTATTATTAAATTCCTTATTAAATCTTACTGCTTACACTACAAAAGATGAAGTTTGGTTTGATTTGGTTTGGTTAATCTAATAAAACGCAGTTTCTTCCAAGCAGCGGTCATATCGATATCGCTATATGGATGCACTACTTGGACGCTAACAAAACGGCTGGAGAAGAAGCTAGACGGCAATTACACAAGAATGCTGCAAGTAATATTGAACAAGTCCTGGAGGCAACACCCCACAAGGCACCAACT
This sequence comes from Sepioteuthis lessoniana, assembly GCA_963585895.1. Lineage (NCBI taxonomy): Eukaryota > Metazoa > Mollusca > Cephalopoda > Myopsida > Loliginidae > Sepioteuthis > Sepioteuthis lessoniana. Next base: position 13,995,581 of record OY757919.1, read on the forward strand.
GTACAGCCACCTACCTCCCATCACGAAAACTATCCAAGTTATATGAACCAGACATGCAGGACACTGTTGGAGAAACAGGGACGAGCTCATAAGTGATGTACTCCTATGGACCCCCACATATGGCCGGGCAAAAGCAGAATGACCAGCTCGAACATACATACAGCAGCTATGTGAGGATATGGGATGTAGCCTTGAAGACCTGCCAGAGGCGATGAACGATAGGGAGAAGTGGCGAGAGAGGGTCAGGGACATCTGTGCTGGCAGCACGACATGATGATGATGGGTTATTTAAATCCAAATTTTGATTCATTTGTAAACGTTTATTATAATAGTTAATTTTCAATGTTAAACTAATTTCAGCACAAAATCACCCCAACAAATGTGGACATTCCATGAAAAACAGTTCTATTTCAAACAGGTTAGTTTAGCATGAGTACACAGTTTAAGTGTCAAAAACATTTCTATTTCAAGCTATTCAGTTTATTCAAACGGAGCAAATTCAGTTTAGTATAAGTTCAGATTTTTTTTTCACACAGTTAAATGTCAAAACAGTTCTATATTAAACAATACAGTTTAGTGTAGGTACAGTTTCAATGTCAAAAAACAGTTCTATTTGAAATAATTCAGTTTAGCACAAGCATGCAGTTCAAATGTAAGTACGGTTTAATTGCCAAAAACATTTCTATTTCAAGCTATTCAGTTTAGTCAAACAATACAGTTTAGCATAAGCATGCCGTTAGTTCTATTTAACCCATAGATAGGGCCCTATCAGGTGCTACCACTCTGGGCCAGAGTTAACCGGGTAGAAATAGCAATTAAGGGGTGCTCCGTATCCCCCAAAGCCCCAGCATTACTGGAACCTCACCATCAGATTGTTTCGTGTCATAAACAGGACACTCGTTGAGAAGGGTCTCAACCCTCTGCAGAGGTGCAGTTGGTGTATTCTACAGCCACAGCTGACTGGGCAAAATTGGATAAGGAGGCCTATTTTATAAACCAATCAACCAGGATTGAACCCTAATCTCCATGGTGATTGGCAAAATTTTTAAAAAATGAAAATAAAAGAATATATATTTTATTCCTATAAAATTATATCCCACCTTTATGTAAGTATTTACCTAACCCCAACCCACAGGTCGAATGTGACAGGAGATCAATTTTTAAGTGGAGTAAAGTGTTGTATAGCTATGAACAACTATACATGCACATATGCATGCAGAATCATAATGATGACACAATAAAGACGAGCGACACAGTTCTTTAGAAAAATCTACCTCTCACTTTATTGAAAGGGTTGTGTGTGAAAGGGAGTTGGAGACCAAACCGAACTGCAACATATTGACCCCCACTCTTATGGCCATAACAGTGTTTCTTTCCCGTTCTCCTGGGCTGCTCAACCGGGGACCTGGGAGCCCAGCCTCCCTGGGACATGTTCCTCATTCAAGCATCTTCTCTCCAACTGCAACTACTCAATCGGGGGTCTTGAAGGCCCCCTCTGCTTGGTGCTGGTTTTCTCTACCGCATCTTATCTCCAACTGACCTGATCTCCAACTCATCTGATCTCCAACTGCCTTGATCTCCACCTTCTTCTCGTGGGCATCACAAATCGCACTCATTCAAGGTCAAGGTTATATCCTGATATTCCTCGACCAGATGCACCGGTTATTTATACAGGTGCATTTCCTATTTTGACAGCTTGGCTGGGGTCAATATATTACAAAAGCTGGTTTAAATACAGAATTTTCCTTCTCGTAAACTGGTTGCCTAACTAAAGCTAAAGAGCCCAGTTCACTTTACTATTTATCCAGAAGAAGTCCTCATAGCGTAGTTGCTAACTTGCTGGGCTGCGACATCATAGCGTGTTCGAACTCAAGTCACACAATTAAGTTCAATTTCAGACCCAAGAAAAAGGTATGAATCTCCTTATACCCCCGCAGAGCTATGGGTTAAATATTACCACTACTGTTCTTCTACAAAGATGGCTTTGGCATTAAATAACCCATGAAGGTTGATATGCCATTAAACAAAGAAACTTTACATAATACAACAACTGTTCTTCTAAAAAGTTGGCTTTGGCATTAGATAACCCTTGAAAGCTGATATGCATTTAAAACAAAAAAACAAAATTATTTACCCATTGTTGGAAGAAAAAAAGATGGATTCATGCCTTTCTCAAAGGAATTAGTGCAAAGGGAAACACAAACAGCCTCATCAAGGTTTTGAACCCAGGTTGATACTTCCATTTCTTATGACAATAGCCATGACACTATAGACACCTAATGGTCAAGTCATATATGAAGAAATTTTCTTGAAGATGTCACACTAAAATCTGTACTATAGTACAAACATCCTTCCTCAAAATCATCAATTCTATTGGTTTCACAGATGTGCTCAAATGTCATTATTTATTAAGCTTTTTATTAATTGGATACACAGGTCATGAGTAGTTTGCAATACCTATTCTTACTAAATGGTCATTCATCTTAAAACTGAAGAAGGTTATCACCGCTTAACTTCAGTGGCCTCACTTATTGTCAACTAGAACAAATTTCAGGCCAGTGTGTGTTTCATAAATAGCTCGCCTATGAAATGTAAACTAAGCCTACATTTCATATCAACAATATTTTTCGATACAATAGGAAATTCATCTAAAATTTAATTTTCAAGGGGCTTAACTCCTGATTTTTACTCATGGTTATACCTGAATAACCTCCCATTAAATAGCAGTTTTCTCCCTTGTTTCTTTTTTTTTTTTTTTTCTTTCTGTTTTTAGGGTATTGTAACACTGATCAAGGATTTATCGAAATTAAAAACATCTTTATAACAGACTTTTCAAGCAGGCAACTGAAACGTTTTAATGTTTTAATTCTTTTGGGTTCAATGGCATATCAAACATTAGATCACTTAGCAGTCGGGGAAACTAGTAACTCTAAAAAATATTAAATGGCTTTTTTTTGCATGGAGAAGTAACAGTGTTCCAGAAAGGAGGAAATATTTACAGGATACAGCTTTTTATTGTCAAGAGTATAGAAATTTTTGAAAGAAATGCATGATGGTAATTAAAAAAAAAAACTCCACAGGATATCATAGTTCAATAGGTGCGGTTTTATGATGTCTAATTCTGTAAAAATTATAAGTTTGCAGAAATTATCCAACAAATATCTCTGTAATGATGTTGGACAGTGGTTGTATGGAATAGTATATGAAAGAATGGTTGGTATTTTGGGGTATATCAACCCTTGTGTGTTATCAAATTCAAAATCTTATATACATATATATATGCACACACACGCAACTTGTAAGTGAATAGTTTGTAGGTAACTTTATTTTTAAATGACTTGCTCATTTCTTTGCACAGTTTTATGTATTGCCATTTCACATGAGTAATTCTATTTATCAATGTTGATTGGTTTGGTTTTATGGCATATCAACCATTGTAGGTTATTTAATGCCAAATCAGTTTTTCTACATATAAACAATTCTATTTCAAATAATTCAGTTTAGCATATGTACACAGTTTAAATGTCAAAAACAGTTCTATTTCAAACTATTCAGTTTAGTTTAGTTTGTTTGGGTTTTATGGCATATCAACCTTTGTAGGTTATTTACTACCTAATCCATTTTTATACAAATAATTAGTTCTATTTCAAACAATTCAGTTTAGTCAAACAGTTCTATTTCAAACAATTCAGTTTAGCATAAGAACAGTTTCAATGTCAAAAACAGTTCCATTTCAAACAATTCAGTTTAATATGGGTATGCAATTTAAATGTCAAAACAATCAAAGTTTAACATAAGTACACAGTTTATTTCTATTTGACCCATAGATAGGACCCTATCAGGTGCTACCACTCCAGGCCAGAGTGCACCTGGAGGCAAAGGCAATGAAGGGGTACTCCATATTCCCCAAAGCTTCAGCATTACCAGAGCCTCACCATCAGATTTTTTAGTGTCATATCAAGGACACTCGTTTGGGGGGCGGGTGGGGGGTCTTACCCCTCTGCAGAGAAACAGTCGGTGTATTCTACAGCCACAGCCAACTGGGTAATCTATTTATCAAGTATTCTCATCTATTACAAAAGAAATTGTACACAACTGTATGATTTCAAGTGACTAACAATAATAATTCTTAGTAAATCATCGAACAATTCCATTTGACCCATCATCACATTGTGCTGCCTACATGGATATCCTTGACCCTCTCCCGCAACCCCTCTCTATCATCCATTGCTTCCAGTAGATCTTCAAGGCTACATCCTGTATCGACACAGAGCTGTTGTATATCGGTTCTAGCTGGTCGTCCTGCCTTTGCTTGTCCATGTGAAGGGGTCCACAGGAGTATATCGCTAATGAGTTTGTCCTTACTTCTCCAGCAGAGTCCTACATGTCTGGTTCGTCTAACTGGGATAGTTTTCATGATGGGTGATAGGAGGCCATACAGCTGCTGCTTTGTGGGGTGCTACCTCCAGGACTTGTTCAGTATTGCTTGCAGCATACTTGTGTATTTGCTGTCAAGCTTTTTCTCCACATGTTTAGTTAGCGTTCATCCATATAGCAGTATTGACACAAACACTGCTTGGAAAAAACTGTGTTTTATTATAGATAGAACCCTAACTAGTACTACCACAGCAGGTCAGACTGGACCTGATTGGAATGGCAATAAAGAGGAACTCTACATTCATCATTCAGCTCTAGGACCAAAGCCTCATCATCAGATGCAGTTTAGAGTCATACCCAGGACAATTTCTAGGGACGGCTATAACCCCTCAGCAGAGGTGCAGTCGGTATATTTTACAGCCCCAGCCAACAGAGCAAAATAAAGGAATAGAATGGACATATAGTCATGCTACAAGGAGAAAGTAATGATATACAAAAAGGTTTGGTTTGGTTTGGTTTGATGGCATATAAACCATTGTTGATTATTTAATGCCAAATCCATTTTTATACATAAACAGTTTTATTTCAAGCAATTCAGTTTAGCATAAGTACACAGTGTTACTGACAAAACAGTTCTATTTCAAATAATTCAGTTTAGCATAAGTACACAGTTTAACTGTCAAAAACAGTTCTATTTCAAACAATTCTGTGTAGCATAAGTATACAGTGTTACTGTCAAAACAGTTCTATTTCAAACAATTCAGTTTAGCATAAGTACACAGTTTAACTGTCAAAAACAGTTCTATTTCAAACAATTCAGTTTAGCATAAATACATAATAACACCTCATTAAATCTTATACTTGACCTCAAATCCTAATCTTCAGATCCATTTTAGGAAAATAAGAAAAATTTGCACTAAGCCAGATCTAATGATCACGTAGGACGTTTCACAAGAACAGTATGCCAAAAGAGAACATTGAACATCAGACTTGAAACAGAGTAACTTACTTGATAACATCATCATAATATTTATCATAAAAATCTGTGAAATTTTCAAGAACAAAGATTACAGAAAAATATGAGATTAACTTTCTATGACAAAATTCTCAACAACCTGATTTTTCATAAATTTGGCAAAATAAAAAGTTGTTTTAACAATCAATATAACATATTGAATATTATGTACAACTTCAAAGACAAAAAACAAACAGAGTTCAATGTATTCTAGAATAAACTTAAGAAAATCCAATGTAAATCTAAAATGGTATGACTTATAAAACTTTCAGGATTGAAATTTATTTCAAAATAAGCTCACTACTGAGACAAGTTTCTCAGTGCTCCACCTCCAGTTAAACACTCCAACTGCCTGCTTGCTAGGCCTGCTATAAGGTGAGCCTCAATTGAAACCAAAATATCCTCATCATTAAAGACCCCTTGCAAACCGAAGAATTCACTAGGTCAACACAAAACAAGGAGAATGTTCCCAAGTCTAATTTGGGAACTTATGCTTTACAAGTTCAATCTAGACCATAATACCATGGAAGCAACCAAAAAACATTTTTTGTGTGAAAGGTGAAGGCGCAGTTGATCACAGTACAGTAAGCAGAAGGTTAAACAAATTTTGCTTGGGTCATAAGAACCTTGATGATCAGGCAATGTCAGGTAGACATAAAACCATTCCAAAGACATGCTCCTAACCCACAAGGGAAATCTGGTGAGTAGCACTTAGAGAGTATCAGGAGAGCTCAGCATCCTACTGTCCAGTATGGTTTGTTACTTTTGCAAATTTAGCAAAATTATCTAGAGCTGCTGAATTATACCTCACATTACCATGATACTGCAAAATTTTTGACACACCTTAGTTTATATAAGGTCATACGAATGTAAATTTCTGAAGGCATTAGTGGTTTGGTTTGGTTTCTTTGTTTAATGGCATATCAACCTTTGTAGGTTATTTAATGCCAAAGCCATTCTCCTAGAAGAACAGTACTGGTACTATTTAACCCATAGCTGGGGGGATAAGGGGGTTCATACCTTTCCCAATGGTATTTGTGCTAAAGTGAACATCATAACACGACTGTAATTCAAACTCGCTTACTACGATTCCACAGTCGATCACGTTAACCATTACCCCACGAGGACAATCCCCCGCCCGCTAAATATTGGATTAATTGAGCACTCGGTCATGTATTCTACATTTTCCTTGGATAATTACATTTTAGTCTAATCCTTAGATAGGTTTGGTTAGGTTTCTTTGTTTAATGGCATATCAACCTTTGTAGGTTATTAAATGCCAAAGCCATTCTCCTAAAACAGTAGTGGTACTATTTAACCCATAGCTGGGAGGATAAGGGGGTTCATACCTTTCCTAAGGGTATTTGCCCAAAAGTGAACATAATAGAGCGACTGGAGTACGAACTCGCTTACTACGATTTCGCAGTCCATCATTTTAACCATTACACCACAAGGACACCCACTGAAGGCATTTGTGGTGTAATGGCAACTGTTTTAGGAAACGAGCATGATAATCCGAGTTCAAACCCTGGATGATACAGTGTACATTTCACATAAGTTGATATGCTAGGGAAAGGCATACATTAAATTTTTTTTATGTATGTCAATTTCTTTGCCCATAAGTTATGATTATGTGAATGCGTATCTCTAATCATCTTTGGAAGATGTAGCCCAGGAAGTGACTGTGTCCTCTGTAAGAATACGGATGTAACTACAAGACACATCAGGTTAAGTAGTCGCACGTTAACCATGACTAGTTAATTTGATACCACTTATACAATGTAGACAAGTAGCTCAGTGGTAGAGTTTTGGCTCTGCATTCTGTGGTCACTGGTTCAATCTCCAGTGGGAGAGAGATCCTGGTATACACAGCTGATAAGATCTAATAAGGTCAAAATATCTGTCCAGTTGTTCCATATGTCACGCAGAGTGCTTGCCGGATTTTCTTGATAATTTAAATCTGTAAGCCTTCACTCTCCAGTTATGTTGGTTGGTTATTTGGGTTTTATGGCATATCAACCTTTGTAGGTTATCTAACACCAAATCCATTTTTTTGTAAATAATCAGTTCTATCTAAAACAATTCAGTTTAGAATGAGTACACAGTTTGTTAAAAACATTTCTATTTCAAACTATTCAGTTTATTCAAACAGTTATATATAACAATTCAGTTTAGTGTAAGTACTCTCCAGTAATGGGTAAATAGTGCAGCACACAAGGGCCTTCAACCTTGGTATGGCAACCAGTCTAGTAGAATGAAAACTCTGACTTCAAGCCTGTTAAACTCCACTAAAAATTGACCTTGTGTCACATCCTTCTTATGTGGAGGGGTTGGGTAAATATATAGTTACATAAATTTTTAAGTGGTATGGCTTTGCGTTATAGAGTTTATTATAAGAGAAGAAAACATTTGATTGAGGCAGAGAGCATATGAAAATAGCCACATCCACCAACTGTGGCATTTTTTATGATAAAGACACATTAACAAACAAAAACAATTTTTTACCTTTTCCCTCTGGATTGGGTCAAATACAAACAACCAATTCAAAATTTTTTTTTAAAATAACAAATAAAAGATTTACATACATTAATAGAATGTGGTCCTTCACAGACATCGTCCGCACAACTCCTCCACGTTTTGGCTCCTTATCCACACTAAGAGAACCGAAAGCAATTTCTGCCTCAGCAGCTGATGGAAATGGCACCGAGATGTCACTGAGTAAATTACAATTAAGGAAATAGACATGCAATGCAGAAAACGAAACATTTCAATCCATGAAATATCATCATCATATCTATGACATATCATCTCTATGAAACATCATCATCATCATCTCTATGAAACATCATCATCATATCCATGAAACATCATCATCATCATCATCTCTATGAAACATCATCATCATATCCATGAAACATCATCATCATCATCATCTCTATGAAACATCATTATCATATCCATGAAACATCATCATCATCATATCTATGACATATCATCTCTATGAAACATCATCATCATCATCTCTATGAAACATCATCATCATCATCATCTCTATGAAACATCATCATCATATCCATGAAACATCATCATCATCATCATCTCTATGAAACATCATTATCATATCCATGAAACATCATCATCATCATATCTATGACATATCATCTCTATGAAACATCATCATCATATTCATGAAACATCATCATCATATCCATGAAACATCATCATCATATCTATGACATATCATCTCTATGAAACATCATCATCATATCCATGAAACATCATCATCATCATCATCTCTATGAAACATCATTATCATATCCATGAAACATCATCATCATATCTATGACATATCATCTCTATGAAACATCATCATCATATCCATGAAACATCATCATCATCATCATCTCTATGAAACATCATTATCATATTCATGAAACATCATCATCATCTCTATGAAACATCATCATCATATCCATGAAACATCATCATCATCTCTATGAAACATCATCATCATATTCATGAAACATCATCATCATCTCTATGAAACATCATCATCATATCCATGAAACATCATCATCATATCTATGACATATCATCTCTATGAAACATCATCATCATCTCTATGAAACATCATCATCATATCCATGAAACATCATTATCATATCCATGAAACATCATCATCATCATATCTATGACATATCATCTCTATGAAACATCATCATCATCTCTATGAAACATCATCATCATATCCATGAAACATCATCATCATCATCATATCCATGAAACATCATTATCATATCCATGAAACATCATCATCATCATATCTATGACATATCATCATCATCATCATAACCATGAAATATCATCATCATCATATCCACTGCAACAACAAAAGGAAGCACACATCATGCAATTGTTATTATTGAAAGAAATGAACACGGCATCCCAAGTTCAAACCCTGAACAAGGCTGTTAGAAATGGACCAGAGTTCAAATCCTGAATGAGGCGGTGTACATTTCACTGAGCGTTAATACCCTAGGGAAAGGTATGAATCTAACTATTCTCCCTCCAGCTAGGGATAAATAGTATAGTAGACTGGGCTTTTAACCTTGGTATGGCAACTAGTTTTGGAGAAGGAAAACTCTGAATTAAACCTCTTGAAGTTTGCTTAAAAATTGGCCTTATGTCACATCTTGCTTGTGGTGGAGGGGTTGGGTAAATGCACACAACAGTGGTAACAACCACTACAATAACAATACAGCTAATAAGACTTTTACATCAAAGTACGCATTGCTTGCCCCTAGAAAAATTATTCATTTCGCCCCGAGAAAAATTATTCACTTTTCCCCTATAAAAATTATTCATTTTGCCCCTATAAAAATTATTCCATACAAAATAAAAAATACCCTTATTCATTAAATTTAACATGGACCCCCACATATGGCCGGGCAAAAGCAGGACAACCAGCTCGAACATACATTCAGTAGCTATGTGAGGATACAGGATGTAGCCCTGAAGACCTGCCAGAGGCGATGAATGATAGGGAGAAGTGGCGAGAGAGGGTCAGGGATATCCGTACTGACAGCACGACATGATGATGATGATTTCAATTATATCACGCAGCATTTTAGGGAGACTCATTGAATTTATATTTATTATAATAAACACAAAAACTTCTTTTCTTTGATTATCTGTACCTTTGATATGCAAAATTCAATTTTCAGTAATCTCTTTTCATAATGAAATGATAGGACACTTTCAACAAAACAGAGAGAACTTAGATTAAGACAACAGTAAGAAAATATGCAAAACATTCTCCTGCTGCTGGTGTAAAAGAAAGTAGGTCAATATGAATTGCGTTTTTGGTGTTTTGCCTACAGTAAATTTTTTTTCAACTGAATACCTCACTTTTCATCCAAATCCTTGAAAGATGACATTAATCAAAAAAAATAATTTTAAACAGGTAAACCTTCTATGCTTCGTTGCAAGTTCACAGAGACAATAAAGTTCCTTTTAAACATTCTCACAAAAAAATTGATTTGACCTATAGATGTGGCCCTAACAGGCATTATCACTCCAGGTCACAGTGAACCTGGTAGTAATGACAATGAGGGGGTGATTTCACACTCACCAGAGCTCCAGAACAGGAACCTCACCATCAGATACAGTTTAATGTCATCCCAAGGACACCCCTTTTCTTGGAGAGAAGTGGTCTTATTCCTCTGCAAACGTTACATCATCATTAACTCAAACAGATAGCACAGAGTCCTTTAACTCCATGTTATCTCCTTCCATTCCTATTGTCCATCACTCCTGGAAGGTCCTCCAGACAGCATCCAGTGTCTGCACAAAGCTGATACAAATTTTTGCAAGTCAGCCAACACTGGTGTGTTTATGTATCGGAGTTCATCCTTGCTTCTTTAACAGAAACTAGCATGTCTAGCTCATTTTACTTGAAAGATTTGTAGGAGGAGGGGAAGCAAGTGGCCGTAGAGCTGCTATTTTGTAAGGAGCTGCTTCTAGGATTTGTTCAAAACAGTACATAGTATTTTTGGATAGTTCTCATCTAGCGTTCGCTCCAAGATGCAGTCAGTGTATTCTTAAGCTCCAGACGACTGGGCCAAGTCCAGGTGGTGCAAATATACAGTAGTAGCAATAGGACTGCAGATCAGATTTCCATACGATCAACAATCTATCAAAAGTAGTCGATACCTTCTCTATGCATATGTTGACATTGCTTTCAGTAGATGAGATATTGCTGTCAAGGTATATGAACTGGTTTACTAATTTCAGAGGCTTGCCACTGAAAGTGGAGATGCCTTCTCTATGCATATGTTGACATTGCTTTCAGTAAATGAGATATTGCTGTCAAGGTATATGAACTGGTTTACTAATTTCAGAGGCCTGCCTTAAAACACATGAACTCTGTTTTATTTGTATTCACGTACATGCCAATGTCTCTTGCTGCTTGCTCCAGGCTATGTAGCAAGGATTCGGCTTGGGCAAGTTTTTTTTTTTTTTTGTGAGAAATCCTAGATCATGTGTAATCTGCATCTGTAATACTTTCTGCAGGATATCCATATTTCCCAACCCCTCCGCTCGGGCAGGATATGACACAAGGTCAATTTTTAAGCGGAGTTTAACAGGTTTGAAATCAGAGTTTTCCTTCTCCTAGACTAGTTGCCTCACCAAGGCTGATGAACCTAGTCTGCCCTACTATTTACCTATTGCAGGAGGGAGAATAATTGGATTCATACCTTTCCCAAGGGTATTAGTGCTTTGTGAAATGCAATCGGTCTCATCCAGGATTTGAACTCGTGTCGCCAATACACCACGGGCACCTCCTACTTTCTGCAGGATATCATCTGCTTCTTGTTCTTTTTGATGTGAAACTATTTTCTTTTATTAGATCTACTGATATCCATGTACATAAGTAAGTCGAGGGCGACCAGAAGGCTCCTTTTTCAATAGCTACTACACCAAGGTGTAGGGGAGGGCACTACTCCTTTCCCTGGATTACTCCACTTTACCCTCGATACGTACCTTATATTGCTGAGTGTTAAGCAAGGAGGCATCAAGTACCATTTTTAAAGTCTTTGGTATGATGTGACCTGGGATTGAACCCAGGTTTCCTGGATCATTGGTGAACACTCTACCCACTAGACCAATGAGCCAGTTCCATATACATAATCGAGGACAATTATAAATGGATATAGTGCTAAAGTATCTCCTTGCAAAACTGCAGCAACGATGTTAAAGACATTGGTGTCAACTAATTCAAACCATACATCCAAACAGCATTGCTCGTCACACAGGGGATAGGATAGCCATATTCTAAGTTTTGCCGATAAGGAAATCTATAGATAGGCCCCCTAACAGTTTCTACCACTGGGTTAGTGTGGATTTTGGAGCACAGGCAAAGGGCTAGCCCCCCAGATTCCTCAGAGCTACAAAACCAGTGTCTCACTGTCAGATGCACTTAAGATTATTTGGGGGTTGGGGTTAGCATCAAATTCAGTTGGCTTATTCAAAAGCCAACCAACAAGGCAAGCTAAAGTGAGTATTTGAATGAGTCTTTAATCTTTAAACAGGATGAAGAAGAAATAACAGGGCAGTCAATAAGAAATGTTTATTCCAACTAAGCCCAATTACTTTTGCACCACTCTACAGATAAGTAAGTAAAGTAAAGTTTCACTTTTGTTCAAAATACATGTGGAACCACCATTCCCGTGTGATTACGTAAGAAACGGTTACTGTAAACACATAATAACATCAACGGCCGAAAGCAAACGCGTTTTTTAAAATCACAAACTGCACACTAAAAATGAAGATTAACATCCAATGTAGTCTCTACTCTTAATTGATCTGGCGTATATATATATATATATATATATATAATTCTCTTAATACCCTGTCAGGTGGCAAAAGGTGCTTGGTAGCGCCAGGAGTGGCAGTACCGCCTTAAGCTACCAAAACTGTGTTATCACCCCTGGTTGGCGGCTGATGAGGACAGGGTATCACACATGCTTTCACATGTATGATGAAAAAAAAAAAGTTTATTCCAACTAAGCCCAATTACTTTTGCACCACTCTACAGATAAATAAGTAAAGTAAAGTTGCCAACTGTAGTTGAGGGTGACCTAAAGGCTCCCTTTTTAATAGCTACTACACCAAGGTGTAGGAGAGAGTGCTACTCCTTCCCCCAGATTGCTCCACTAGATACATACTCCTTTGATACATACCTCATATTGCTGAGTGTTAAGCAAGGAGGTATCAAATACCATTTTCAAGTCTTTGGTATGACGCGACCTGGGACTGAACCCTGGTCTCCCGAGCCATTGGCGAACACCCTACACACTAAACCAATAAAGTAGTATGATATTAACTTGAAGATTTTTATTTTTAATGAATGAAAAATACAAACATTCAAATATTCAACTGACTCAAATTATCTCTCAACCCATTAACAGTTATTGTACTTTGGAGTAATGAATTCTTTTACAAAATAATTCTAGATTCAAAATTGACAGAGATTGTAAAATACGCCTACTGAATCAGTGTAGAGAGAAGAACTGCCCCCCCCCCTCCCACCATAAGTGTCCTGATATGACACTAACCCATCTGATGATGAAGTTCCTCTGTTGAAATTGATTATGGTATTTGCCTTTAAAAAAAAAATGTTCATCTCTGAGGGAGGGTCGCTAATACCAGTTTGCCGTTTTACCGACAGAGTAACTTAACTTTCAACTTTGCTTCTCGTTTGTCCAGTCCGTTCCTTCTCTCTTTTTCTCTCCAATTAATCGCTTACTCTCTGGTGTCAGTCATCGTGTTTGTCTCCAAGCCTACTTTTATGCAACAAAAATTTGCATACGATGTAGGCCTAATCTCTACTTATTCCGCTCACTAACATTTTCTCAATTTTCGCCGACATCGAATTTAAGGTAAGTCTTCTTATTTCTCTGCTCTACACGCCAAACAAAGTCTTGCCCCCTTTCTTTTGGAATCTCTATTTGACTCTCGTTCACTGTCACAGATCTAGTCCTAGAGCTTAAGAGAATGTGAAGTTCCTGCTATTACTCACAAGTCCACTTTGACCTGGAGAGATAGTACCTGCTCGTGTCCCAACTATGAATCAAACAAAACTGTTTAATCATTTATTACACTGGAAACTATTTAACAATGTTAGCAATAGTTTAAACTATTTAACTGTACAGGCAAAAAAAATCAATTAGTGTTAGTAAAACTTGAAACCATTTAACAGTAGGAAGCAAATAACCCCTGGCTAATGTAAAAACTATTACCTAAAAACTATTCCTTCACAAATCGTATATATGTAAAAAAAATAAGGGGAAAAGTGGATAAACCTAAACACAGACATCAGATTCAATAATATTTCATCTTTATTAACCCAAAGACTTCTTCAGAATGTTGATGATTTGGTAATGGTAGGTATAAGAAGGTTTGGTTTTTTGGATTTTATGGCATATCAACCTTTGTAGGTTATTTAAAGCCAAATCCATTTTTATGTAAATAACCAGTTCAATTTCAAACAATTCAGTTTAGCATGAGTACACAGCTTAATTGTCAAAAACATTTCTATTTCAAACTATTCAAGCAGTTATATATAACAATTCAGTTTAGAGTAAGCACAGTTTCAATGACAAAAACAGTTCAATTTCAAATAATTCAGTTTAGCATAAGCACACAGTTTAAATGTAAGTACACAGTTTAATTGTGAAAAACATTTCTTTTTCAAGCTATTCAGTTCTAATTCAGCTAATTCAGTTTAGTATAAGTACAGATTTCGTTTACACACAATTACATGTCAAAATAGTTCCATGTCAAACAATTCAGTTTAGTATAAATACAGTTTCAATGTCAAAAAACACTTCTATTTGAAATAATTCAGTTTAGCATAAGCACACAGTTTAAATATAACTACAGTTTAATTGTCAAAAACATTTCTATTTCAAACAATTCAGTTTAGCATAAGTATGCCGTTAATTTTATTTAACCCAAAGATAGGGCCCTATCAGGTGCTACCACTCCGGGCCAGAGTTGACCTGGGAGCAATGGCAATAAAGGGGTGCCCCGTATTCCCCAAAGCCCATCAGACTGTTTAGTGTCATATCCAAGACGCTCATTAGGGGTGTCTTACCCCTCTGCAGAGGTGCAGTCAGTGTATTCTACAGCCCCAACCAACTGGGCAAGGTAGATATAAGAAGTATCCTACTGCTATGAAATCCCCAA
The DNA here is from genome assembly GCA_963585895.1 of Sepioteuthis lessoniana. Lineage (NCBI taxonomy): Eukaryota > Metazoa > Mollusca > Cephalopoda > Myopsida > Loliginidae > Sepioteuthis > Sepioteuthis lessoniana. Next base: position 14,010,723 of record OY757919.1, read on the forward strand.
CATTCTGAAGAAGTCTTTGGGTAAATAAAGACAAAATATTATTGAATCCGTTGTCTGTGTTTTAGTTTCTCCACTTTCTACTTATTTTTCACATTTTGTCACATTCTTTCAATCCCCATATATATATGTGGTGCATTCAATAAGTTTCCAGACTTTTTTGTACAGGCATTTAAAATTGTCATAGACTTTTGAAAATTCACTATGTTATTGCTATACATCTTATGAGATGACTGACCAATTTTTATGATTCCAGGTTCAAATGAACAGCTACAGCAGCAACTGGAATACACCCTACTAAAGCCTGATTTTCACAGCTGGTGAATTTCAAAAATGCCACAGAAGCGTATGGAATGCTTCAGACTGCTTTTCGACCATCTTGCATGAATCGAGCATCAGTTTTTTTTTTCGAGTAGCATAAGAGATTCAAGGAAAGCACTGAGTCTGTGAGGGATGATGAGAGGTGTGGGAGGAGTAAGGAAGTCAATACACCAGACTTGATTGGCCAAAGGGTTAGGGTTACTATGTTGAGGTTTTAAGGGAGTTCAGGAAGAGATTCAGTTGGAAGAGTTAGCACTCTTCAAATTGGGTCAGTGGCATTTCCACCAGGACAATGCACCAGTCCACAACTCCATTCTTGTCACAGACTATTAGACCAAGATGGGCATCAAGACGGCTCCTCACCGTCCCTATAGTCCAGACCTTGCTCCCTGTGACTTTTGGTTATTCCCTAAGCTCACAGGCTGTCGTTATGAGACAATTGAGGAGATGAAAGAGGCTGTGACGAAGGTCGTTGACACGCTCCCACAAGAGGACTTCCATAGGGCCTTCCAGAAGTTGTTGGAATGGTACAACAAGTGCATTGCAGCCGGAGGATATTACTTAGAAGGGGACTAGAGTTTCATGTGTATAATATCAATAAAAGTGCCCATATGAAAAAAGTCTGGAAACTTATCGTGTGCACCTCGTATATACATACATGAACAGGATTAGACATTAAATAACCTACAAGCGTTAATATATCATAAAACCTAACCAACTTTACAAATCATATATTGATTATATATGTATAAATAGGATTTGACATTAAATAACCTATAAGGGTTGATATGTCATAAAAACCAACCAACCATCATTCAAAACTATAATAAAATCATGGAATATTTTTTTAATTTGGTTTAAATGCTAGAAAAAAAAAATGGTAATCAAAACGAGACCAGTTGAATAAAAAAAGATGCACGCAAGAAAATCTCCATCTTTGATTCAATTCAACAAAAATAAAAAAAAAAAGACTGATTAACATGTTTCGTCTGAGATCTGGGGTCATTAAAATGCAGAATATCTTATCATCAAAAAGAAATCTACATTAAAAGGAGAGAATACTAAGGTTTAAAATTTAACTGTATCACTAGAGAAAGAGATTTTTTAATCAAACATATTTATTTTTTGTCATTTGTCTTTTAGTATTGATTTTGGGGATTTCTTAAGAAAGCAAATATTCAACAGACATTAAGAAAATACATTTGAAATAATTCAAAATAAAAAAGCATTGATTTTTGGAGAATCGTAAGAAAGGCACTCAAAACATAATGGCTATCATCAGAGGAAGTGAAATCAGCTATCTGGTTTCAAAACCTAAATAAGGTTGTTTGCATTTCACATAGCGCTAATACTCCTGGGAAAGGTATAAATCCAATTATTCACCCTCCAGCTTTAGTCTTGGTATGGCAACTGGTCTAGAAGGAAAACTACGAATTCAAACTAATTAGAGACCTGGAGAGGGATGGGCTATGCCAGGCTATTCCTCCTCAAGACATATGACAAAAATATTGCCCCTACAACAAAACCAGATAAACAAGACAAATGACAATGACTTTTAGTATTATGTATTCTTGGAGCATTAATTTTATAAGGAATGCAGATATGTTGTAAAAACCCAGACTTCAATTGAAGAGGACAAAGCATTTTCTTTACATAGTACAGAAATCTCGGGCAAAATATATTAATCTGATAATGAAAATAGCCTTTTTTTTTTTCATTTTATCATATTTTATTCCAAACTTTATTCAATTTAACTAACATCATTTTTGTAACATAAAGGTAAGTGTTGCACCCTGATGCATTTACTAAAGGAACAGGGTATAATATCTCCAACCATAGAAATGTAATTACATTCTTTTTAAAATAAGATTTCTTTTTCTTAGTATAATTTCTATCTTATTTTAGTTTAGTTTTGTTTGGTTTTATAGCATAACAACTATTGTAGATTATTTAACGCCAAATCCTCTTTATACATATATGTTAAATATATATGATTTGGCTGGGTTGAGTTTTATGGCAGATCAACCATTGGAGGTTATTTAATGCCAAATCCTCTTTATACATATATAATAAATATTTATGATTTGGCGGGGGTGGGTTTTATGGCAGATCAACCATTGGAGGTTATTTAATGCCAAACTCTTTATACATATATAATGAATATTTATGATTTGGCTGGGTTGAGTTTTATGGCAGATCAACCATTGGAGGTTATTTAATGCCAAATCCTCTTTATACATATATAATAAATAGTTATGATTTGGCTGGGGTGGGTTTTATGGCAGATCAACCATTGGAGGTTATTTAATGCCAAATCCTCTTTATACATATATAATGAATATTTATGATTTGGGTGGGGTGGGTTTTATGGCAGATCAACCATTGGAGGTTATTTAATGCCAAATCCTCTTTATACATATATAATAAATAGTTATGATTTGGCTGGGTTGAGTTTTATGGCAGATCAACCATTGGAGGTTATTTAATGCCAAATCCTCTTTATACATATATAATAAATAGTTATGATTTGGCTGGGGTGGGTTTTATGGCAGATCAACCATTGGAGGTTATTTAATGCCAAATCCTCTTTATACATATATAATGAATATTTATGATTTGGGTGGGGTGGGTTTTATGGCATATCAACCATTGGAGGTTATTTAATGCCTAATCCTTTTATACATATATATTAGATATGTGAATTCTAAACACATTTTGTAAATAACATTTTTAAACGAGCCTGAGCTCATTTTTTTTGCACACAGCAAAATAGTTTCATTTATTTCAATTTAATATGAATAATTCTATTTACTATTAATCATTTGTTTGCACACAGTTAAATGTTTTTAAGTATTGCTATTTAACACTAACAATTCAATTAAACATCAGTCATTTGTTTACACACAGTTAAATGAGTAAATAGTTCTATTTCAAGCAATTCAGTTTAGCATTTAGTCATCGTTTGCACTCAGTTTAAATGTCAAAGTAAACATTTTAAATGTCAAAAAGTTCTACTTGACCCATAAATAGGACTATCTGGTGCTACCACTTCAGGCCAGAGTGGACCTGGAAGCAATGACAATGAAGGGGTACTCCACATTCCCTAAAGCTCCAGCATTACTAGAGCCTTACCATCAGATTGCTTAGTGTCATATACAGGATACTTGTTGGGGTAGTCTTACTCCTTCTGCCAAGATACAATTAGTGTATTCTACAGCTCCAGCTGACTGGGTTATGTACCATTTCTGTAGGCAGAGATACTAATGAAACTCTCCACAGGAGGAACGAATCTCAAGACAAACCAGTGATATTCCACATTAACAATTACATACAAGGCTATGATCTTCTTGATCCTACCTCATATATTACAACAGACATCTATTCACTAAGCTTAGCTAAATTGTGGCACAAGGCCAGAGGTATGAGACACCCAGTGAGCATTGCATCAACCGAAAAGGACATCGACACGAGGTTAACGAAAGCAAGGACAGCTATCAATAGGCTATCGATTATATGGAAATCAGACCTAACCGATAAAATGAAACACAGTTTCTTCCAGGCAGCAGTCACATCGATACTGCTATATGGGTGCACTACATGGACTCTAACAAAACGGCTGGAAAAGAAGCTAGACGGCAATTACACAAGAATGCTGCGAGCAATCTTGAACAAGTCCTGGCGGCAACACCCCACAAGACACCAACTGTACGGCCAGCTGCCTCCTATCATGAAAACTATTCAAGTTAGACGAACCAGACATGCAGGACACTGCTGGAGATGTACTCTTATGGACCCCCACACATGGCCGTGCAAAAGCAGGACGACCAGCACGAACATACATTCAGCAGCTATGTGAGGATATGGGATGTTGTCCTGAAGACCTGCCTAGGGCGATGAACGATAGGGAGGAGTGGCGAGAGAGGGTCAGGGATATCCGTGCTACCAGCACGACATGATGATGATGATCTTATAGTTGTGTCTATCATTATGAACTTAAGCACTTACCCCTGGAAATATTTAATGGATAAATAAAAATCTACAAAACATTAAAAAGAACAAGACACCTTTGAAGGTTCTCATTAAAATATCTATTTATGATGATTTTTTAAAGCTTCTATTAAGAAAAGAGCAAAATTTTAACATTTTATTGTTTAGATGTCTTTTGTTATATCGAAACTTTATATGACATTCAGTGCATATGCAAACCCTATATAATTAGCATCAGTTGCAAATTGGATTAAAAACTGCTTTATTCTTCAAGTTAAAGAATTTTAATTGGATTGCTTTAATAAAAAACTATATAACATAGTATTTTTGCAACATCATGGTTTGGTTTGGTTTGTTTGGTTTTATGGCATATCAACCTTTGTAGGTTATTTAACCCCAAATCCATTTTTATGTAAATAATCTGTTCTATTGAAAATAGTTTAGTTTAGCATAAGTACACAGTTTAATTGTCAAAAACATTTCCATTTCAAACTATTCAAGCAGTTATATGTAACAATTCATATTTGTAAATACAGTTTTAATGTCGAAAAACAGTTCTATTTCAAATAATTCAGTTAAGCATAAGCACGCAGTTTAAATGTAAGTACGGTTTAATTATAAAAGTCATTTCTATTTCAAGCTATTCAGTTTTACTCAAACAATTCATTTTAGCATAAGTATGCTGTTAATTCTATTTAACCCATGGATAGGGCCCTTATCAGGTGCTACCACTCCAGGCCAGAGTGGACCTGGGAGCAATGGCAATGAAGGGGTACTCCGCATTCCCCAAAACTCCAGCATTGCTGGAACCTCACCATCAGATTGTTTAGTGTCATATCCGGGACACTCGTTAGGAGGTGCAGTCAGTGTATTCTGCAGCCCCAGCTGACTGGGCAATACACAGAGTTAACTGTCAAACAGTTTTATTTCAGATAATTCAGTTCAGTATAAGTACACAGTTTAGACGTCAAAAACAGTTCTATTTCGAGCAATTCAGTTCAGCACTAGTACGCAGTCTCAATGTCAAAACAGTTCTATCAGAAACAATTCAGTTTAGCATAAATACACAGTTTAAAAATCAGTATAGTGAAAGAAGCACGTAGTTCTATTTAACCCATAGATAGGACCCTATCAGATGCTACCACTCCGGGTCAGAGTGGACCTGGGAGCGATGGCAATGAAGGGGTACACCACATTCCCCAAAGCTCCAGCATTGCTGGAACCTCACCATCAGATTGTTTAGTGTCATATCCAGGACACTCTTTGAGGGGGGTGTCTTACCCCTCTGCAGAGAAGCAGTCGTGGTATTCTACAGCCCCAGCCGACTGGGCAAGCAACATCATGGTTACATACTAAATAAATTTTGTAAGCCAATGCCCAAAGTAAAAACATGAACCCATTTCTTCTCCCCACAGCTATAGATCCACTGGGCTCTCAAGCCTCACTATATCCCCACTAAGGAAAGTGGAGTATACGACATAGCTCAGTTTTTCACACATTTTTCACAGTGGCAATTGCTGACCATAACTGTTAAACTGAAGCTAAAAACAGATACACAGTTCGAACAGATCAATTTCCACATTTCTTCGTATCATTAAATGAAATGGGAGTAGTTACTTCCCTTGCCTACAATTTTTTTTTTTTTCATCATACAACGTGTGAAAGCACGGGCGATACCCTAACCTCATCAGTCACCAACCAGGGTGATAACACAGTTTCGGTAGCTCAAGGCGGTACTGCCACTCCCGGCGCTACCAAGCAGCTTTTGCCACCGGACAGAGTATTTAAAAGAACTATATATCTATAGATATATTATATTTCTTCGTATCATTAAATGGAATGGGAGTAGTTACTTCCCTTTCCTACAATATCGTATTGTATAGTTATCTCCCTTAGAATTAAACGTATCTTTAAACTCATACCAATACGCACAAATTCAAGAGAGATATAAAAGTGAAGTTGGCTACCGTAATGAAGGGCGCCCAAAAGGCTCCCTTTTTAATGGCTACTACACCGAGATGTAAGGGAGGGTACTACTCCTTTCCCTGGATTGCTTCACTTTACCTTTGATACGAACCTTATATTGCTGAGTGTTCAGCAAGGAGGTATCAAGTACCATTTTTCAAGTCTTTGGTATGACACGACCGGGGATTGAACCCAGGTCTCCCAGATCATTGGCGAACACTCTACCCACTAAGTCAATGGGCCGGTTATAATAAACATGTTCATAAACTATGGGTTAAATAGTACCACTTCTGTCCTTCTATAAGGATGGATTTGGCATTAAATAACCCATGAAGGTTGATATGCCTTTAAAACAAAGAAACCAAATCAATATATTCGTATAATGAACGATTTTTAAGATGAAATTTTCACCTCAAAAACAATGGTTGGTTCATTATACAAGACATGGTTTTTTAAGACTTCAAAGCTTGATTTATTTCTCAGCCTTATCTTGCCATAACTTTGATCCCAAGATTCCCTGCATAATCTATACCTAAATAAATGCTATTAGTTAAAACAATAAAGTTTGTACTTGATATCATTTCCTATTTATAACACCTGTCTACTTTTCTTCTTTTTTGACACCTTTTCTTTGGTTCCCTAAGCTTCTAAGGAGATAATCATCTGGAGGTTGCAGATTCAATCCTGACTGCAGGCGAGTAACAATACAAGAATACTTAACACTTGTACCCGGTTATGACTAACAGAATCAGAACAAGCGACCCCTGTGGATTCAATAAAAGATGTAGTTCAAAGTTCTGTGAAGGTTCCCGAGTTCGACAAACTCTAGAAGAAGGCTGGAGGACATATCGGCCGAAACGTTGTGGAAATAACAATAAAGGTGAAGACAATAGTCCAAAAACCCTTAATGATAAAAATCATCAAGTTTCATCTCAGAAATTTAGACAACTAATACCCAGTGTGGAAATAACAATAAAGGTGAAGACAATAGTCCGAAAACCTTTAATGATAAAAAATCATCAAGCTTCGTCACAGAAATTTAGACAACTAATATCCAGTGTGGAAATAACAATAAAGATGAAGACAATAGTCCGAAAACCCTTAATGATAAAAATCATCAAGTTTCATCTCAGAAATTTAGACAACTAATACCCAGTGTGGAAATAACAATAAAGATGAAGACAATAGTCTGAAAACCCTTAATGATAAAAATCATCAAGCTTCGTCTCAGAAATTTAGACAACTAATACCCAGTGTGGAAATAACAATAAAGATGAAGATAATAGTCCGAAAACCCTTAATGATAAAAATCATCAAGCTTCGTCTCAGAAATTTAGACAACTTTTCTTTCTACTTTACTCTCACAATCAAAGATTATCCCAATTTCTTCCTTCATCCAAAGCAAATCAAAAGCAGTTCCCATAGCTTAGTGGCTAATGCGCAGCACAACTAATAATTCAGTTTAATGTTTATCATTTGTTTTCACACCGTTAAATATTTCAGCAGCTCTATTTGACCCATAGATAGATAAATAGGAACACTCAGTGCAGAGGAAAAAGTTCCTGTAGTGTAGTGGCTAACGAGCTGAACTGTGACATCGTAGTAAGCAAGTTCAAACTCCAGTTATGCTATTGTGTTAGCTTTCAGTACAAAAATACAGGGGGAGTTCTCATAGCATAGTGGTTAACATACTGGACAATTATGGGTTAAATAGTGCCACTACTGTTCTTCAAAAAGGACGGCTTTGGCATTAAATAACCCACAAATGTTGATATGCTATTAAGCAAGCAAACTTAACCAAAAAAGGAATATAAACAATAATTTAACACTTGTACCAGGTCATGGTCAACAGAATTGGAACAGTCTACCCCTGTGGTTCAAATAAAAGGTTCAGTTCAAGATTCTGTGTGGGCTCCTGAGTTCAACATGTAACACCTTAAGAAGGCTAAAGGATATATCAACCGAAACATTGTGAGTATAACAATAAAGATGAGGTCATAAGTCCAAATATTCTAAGTAATAACAATCTTCAAAATCATTTTAAACAGGTTAGCACTTCATTATCTTAAATAGATCAATTAGAGCCATAGATAGGAACCTAATAGGTACGACCACTTCAGATCATGGTGGACCTGGGAGTAATAATGGCAATGATGAGGTGACAACACATTCCCCAGAGATACAGAACTGGAGCCTTACCACTGGATGTAATTAAGTGTAATACTCAGGATACTCCATGTTTTTTAAGAGGAAAGTCTGACTTATCTGCAGAGATCAATATATTTTAAGGTCTGCCGACTGGGAAACCTATAAATAAGCCCCTAACCTATTTGCCAACCCCTCCGCTCAGGCAGGATATGACACAAGGTCAATTTTTACGCAGAATTTAACAAATTTGAATTCAGAGTTTTCCTTTTCCTAGACTAGTTGCCTCACCAAGGCTGAAGAACCTAGTCTGTCCTACTATTTACCCATAGCTGGAGGGAGAATAATTGGATTCATACCTTTCCCAAGGGTATTAGTGCTATGTTAAATGCAATCAGTCTCGTCCAGGATTTGAACTCGTGTCGCCGTGTTCATTTCCTACGACGATAACCATTACACCACAGGCACCTCCTAGTGCATATAATTTAGTGTCATATCCAGAATGACCCTTTAGTCATTGATGGTCTTAACCCTTAACAGGGAACATAGAACGAAAAAGCTGCAAGGAATGACAAATTGGAAATAGAAAGAATGCAAAATGACATAGAGAAAAAGAGGAAAACAATAAATTTATAGAGATATAGAAAAAAAAAACAAAGATCAAAAGAAATAGAAATTAGGCTTGGTTTTTTTTTTTATTTAATGGCATATTAAACTCTATAGGTTATCTAATGCCAAAGCTATCCTTGTGAGCACCTTTGGTGGCATAATGGTTAGCAAGCTAGACTAGCTAACCTATATGAGTGAGTTTGTGTCTCATTGGGTGCCCCATTCATTGTGCTTCATCGAAGCAAAAGTGCTTCGTAAATTACTATCCTAGTAGAAGGACAGCAGTGATTCTATTTAACCCATAGCTCAGGGAGATGGGGGACAAAGGTGGTTCATTCCTTTCCCAAAGGTACTTGTTCAAAAGTGAATGCATTAACATGACTGGGGTTTGAACTCGCTCACTATGATGCACGTTAGCCACAATGCCATGGAAACTCTTCCAGATAGAAATAAGGTAGTATAATCTACCTATTACCTGTGAAAAAAATCATGGATATATATGAATTTCTGTGATATTTTATCTTAAAAAAGAGACTAGTAACATTATATATATATATATATATATATATATAAAGTGTGCTGCCATTACATTTATCATTTGGAATAGAATGGTGACTTAAATTCAAATCTTGGACAAGGCTGGTTGCATTTCACTTTGCATTAAACTCCTTGGGAAAGACATGAATCTATCTCTTCTTCCCTCAACTCTAAATAGTAGGGCAGACTAGGCTCTTTAGCCTTGGATAGGCAACCAGTCTTGAAGAAGGAAAACTCCAAATTCAAACCATTTCCCCTTCAAAGTTTTGCTGGTATCATATTTTGGTTGGCTGGTTGTTCTGTTTTACAGTGTATCAACCTTTTTCTGGCTATTTAATGCAGAATTAAGTCAATCTGATTAAAGTTTCAAACAATTCAGTTTAATATATGTATAGTTTTTTGTTTATACAGTTATAACAGTTCTATTTACGATTCAGTTTAGTGTAAGTATGCAGTTTAAATGTCAAAAACAGTTAATACCAAACAATTCAGTTCAGCATAAGTACACAGTTTAGTTCTATTTGACCAAGAGATAGGACCCTATCAGGTGCTACCACTCCAAGCCAGAATGGACCTGGGAGCAATGGCAATGAAGAGGCACTCTGCCTTCCCCAAACCTACGGCATTACTGAAGCCTCAGCATCAGATTGTTGAGTGTCATATCCAGGACACTCGTTGAGAGAGTCTTACCCCTCTGCAAGCATTCTGTTCTGAGTGAAGGGGTTGGGTAATTACGTACATACATATTTACATACATTTTTTCTAAGTTAATTAATATCTTGTTATAGAATTTCTCCTTTTCCCCTGGACTAAGATTAGATTACATATCCAATGAAAACATATATAGTCGTATAGTGTTTCATACAGAAGTCAATTTTGCCATATATTCACCATGAAATTTAAAGAGCTGGAAGCTTTTGTGATACCAAAAACTATTCCAAATATAAGTAACCAAATAAAAAGATACGATGTAAGTTTGGATCCAGGCAATACATTGGAGAGTGAAACTGAATTTTCTTCCATTACATCATCGTCGTCCTCCTCTTCAAAACTATCATCTTCATTCCGCACCTCATCAGAAGACATGGTGAATATTCTGTAATAAAACAGTTTTTAATATGAGAAGAGTTGAAAAACAATGATATCCAAAATACACTGAGAGTTAACAGAACACTGTACAATGCCAAAACCCATTTTTTAAATTCCTAATGCAAATACTTGCTGTAAATCTGTACCTATTTTTTTTTTTAAGTAAACTGGGGAGGTCTGAAAGAGTCAAACTTTTAAATTTCCAGGGGCATAATTATATTTCATTCACAGTATTTTTTTTCTTTTTATTATAATCCATACACACAGACAATTTTTTTCCATAATACAAATCCCAAATATTGAGACTTCGATAGAAGTGTGACCCTTGATAACAAAATATATGTATGAATACATACGTTCATTTTCGCATATTAAAAAAGGTTATACCATTTTACAAAAGAATATCACCAGTTAAATGTATTGTCATGTTTTTATTTAAACAACGGGTTTTTGTTTTTTTTTAGCACTTTAGTTCCTATTTGTTATCCAGAGAATAATATAAGGGGAACAACTAGAACAAGACCACTGAAAGAAGTTAATAAAAAGTAGGTTTTTATGTCAAACCAAGTTGTTATCTTTTTTTTAATTCAACCCACTACACCTTCTAAGCCAAGAGATGCAAATTTACTATGTCAAGTCTGAGAGGGCTGTACCTCCAGACAGTATCTACCCTCAATTATGTGAAAAGAATAAAGGCTGGGTTAATTACCAGACGTCTAAGAGGGAATGGAATGTCACCTGGACTAAGACTGTTTCTCCACCTGAGCACAGCTCGTTTCCAAGATCACAAACACTACGTTAGACTAGGGGAGAAGTTAGATCCTTTATAAAATCCACTAAAATATGACAGATTATGTCCCTTGTGCTAAATTTAAGCAAAGATTAGTAAATAAGCACTGATAACCAAGAGGGCTTGATGTGGTGTAATTTACTAAGCTTTTTGCTTAGATGTGGCACAAGACCGAATGAATGGGGCACCCAATGAGACTCGAACTCACTCATACAGGTTTGCGAGTTGAGCTAGCAGACCATTACTACTTAGTACGAGTTTCAATGCGTGCCTCATACTTCCGGCTTCGTGCCATACTTACTGCCGTAATGATTAACAAGCTAGTCTAGCTGAACATGGGCACCTCTGGTGGTGTAACGGTTAGCAAGCTAGACTAGCGAACCTACACGAGTGAGTTCGAGTCTCATTGGGTGCCCCATTCATTTGGACTTGTGCCACATCAAAGCAAAGAGCTTTGTAAATCACCTCTGGTGGTGTAACGGTTAGCAAAGCTAGACTAGCAAACCTACACGAGTGAGTTCGAGTCTCATTGGGCGCCCCATTCATTCGGCCTTGTGCCACATCGAAGCAAAGAGCTTTGTAAATTACTAGACTAGCTGAACATTACTACTAGAGTGAGTTCGAGTCTCATTGGGTGCCCCATTCATTCGGCCTTGTACCCCCAAAAGCTTCGTAAATTTCTACTAGAGTTGTAGTCCGATAGTAATTTACTAAGCATTTTGTTTAGATGTGGCACAAGGCCGAATGAATGAAGCATCCATTGAGACTCGAACTCACTCGTGAAGGTTTGCATGTCAAGCTCGCTAACTATTAAACCACCCGAGGTACCCAAACTATGTTCAGATATATTTGCCTATGTTTACTTCAATTCATTTATGGCTTATTAATTTTAAAAAAAGGAAAAATATTTTTTGCGAAAGGAGGAATACTTAAAAAAGGAAAACATTCTTTTTCAACACTTTTTTACACGAATTCTTGAATGATAGACATTAAACAAGGAAACGTTTTTTAACGCAAATAATTTTTTCAGAAAGAAATCCCTTTTTTTTTTCTAAAATATTCTCATTTTTTTATAATCATAATTTTATGGCAATATCTAACTTAATTCAAGGAAGAAATATGCTAAAAATGGAAAGGAAACAAAAGTTGCTTTAATTGACGGTAGTTTTTTTAAGCAGATTTAGATAAATAAAATGCACATGATGTGGCAGAAGATATAGAAAATGTAAAAAAAATACTTGCACAACAATTTTTCAGAGTGAATACTTAAAAAATTCACATCCTTTTCTATGAAATCACCAAACTAACAACAAACATCAGTATATTTTACGGTTGATGTCTATTTAAAATAAGTGCTTTCATGTTTATAAAATTCCTAAAAAGATTTTTTAAATACTTTCATATCAATTATTTATATTTAATAGACATATAATAAAACTAAACTTTTATTCTAATTAAACAAATTTTGCAACAAACCTTGTAAATGCGTCAGATCAAAATAAAAGTAATTGCTTTTCTAAGAAACAACACGTGTTTTAATCCAAGAGGAGAATACTCTTTTTCAAAACTACCCACACGGAAATCTGTTAATCTTTTTGTAGCTTAAAATAATTTCCTCTTCTCTCTGGTTAATATTTCTAGAACGGGTGTGTATTTATTTGCCAGATTTGACATGGAACTATTTTGTATTTCCAGAAAGAGTATTTCAAATTTTTGAATTTTAACTAAAAGAATAAAAGGAAGGTACTTTTTAAGAAAAGGAATTCTTTAAGGAACACCGTTTTCCTGATTCTTGCATAAGCCGACAATTTTTTTTTTTTTTTTGCTTTTAAAAACTAACGTAACACAACTTTGCAATTAAGAAAAACGGTTTGAATTTTTTTTTTTTTTATTATTATTATTTTATGAATACAATTGTCAAATTTAATAGAACTGTAACAAACCATACTTTACGATTTTTCATTTAAAGTTGTTTGAATATCTTATTTAGTTTTGTCCTTAATTAACAAATGCAAAAAAAATTATCTTCGAATTATTCACTTGTTTGTTGAATCCACTTGTAAACGAAAAGGGGTTAACTGTTACTATAATTCCCAGAAAACTATTATCCCAGCCCTAAAGTCTTAAAATAAAGATATCTCACTTTTGTTTTTGTTATATATACTTCCATTGTTTAATTGAATACAAATGTTCCTTGTTCGTCGATGTGGTTTTCATTCAGATTGTAAAGATTTACTGGATTTTTGTTACTGAATTTTTGACAAAAGTTTCTTCCGATTATTACTAAATTAACGAAAAAGTTCTGTGTATTTTTTAATTTTTATTTTATTTATTTCATCATCTGTAAAGAAATTTGGTTCGTTTGTTTAATATGTTTATTTAATGCTAATACCGTCTTGGTTGAAGAATAGTGGTGGTTCTGTTTAAACAATAGATAGTGGGGAATAAGCAAGTTCATGCCTTTCCCAACGCAACATGAGTTCGAACTCGCTTACTACGATGTCGCAGTCCAGCACGTTAGCCGCTATACCACTAGAACTACTTCATACACACTTTTAAGAGGGAAGGATCCATTTGCAATAGTGTTTCATCATGCTAACCTATGTCTAGTGTCGATATTTGACATCCCACCGTGTCAGAATATGGCACAAGGTCTTGGGAGGGTACTGAGACTCGAACAAACTCTTGGCCCCATCGGGATTCTCCTAGTGGGGCGTTTCAGACACCAGGCAATAAACTTAGTCCTGCAAACAGGTAAAAGCCTGGTGGGACAGCCTCCTGAGGCCAAGGGATCGTCGATCTCAGTTACCCAGCATAAATACCTGGCGGCCTCAAATGAGGTAATACGACCCCACGTCGCAGTGGACGTTCTGGTTATTTGTCTGTTATCCCATGAATACAAAAGAGTGGCTCAAGGCATTTTTAACGTGAGGCCAAGCGTAGAGCCATAGCACAGACACACGTAGCGGCTCCAAAATGCCTTGGGCCTTATCAGCATTCCCTTAAAAAGGAGCACCAAGCGATAAACCAAACCCTGCCGGAGCAGGTAAGAAGGCCACCTTCTTCCTATCTCACAAACTACAGTGTAACCTGGATATAAGAAAGATTTTCTCTGGTCCCAAATTAGAGCCTGTGTTACCAAAACAAAATAAACCAAACCCTGATATAAGATACTTATTCTCCGGTTCCGAAAACTCTCTTATATCCGGGTTACACTGTATTCAAGACATACAGAACACCACTGAAGAAGTAGAAATGGGCTGATAAGCGACGTTCTCTTATGGACGCGCCAGGGTTGGCCGACCAACAAGGACTTACATACATTAGCTATGTGTGGACACTGCATACAAACAAGAGGACCTGCCCGGAGCGATAGATGATAGGGACGGATGGCGAGAGAGAGGGAGAGAGTCAGGAAAAAAATTGAAAATATATTGATAATTTAGCACCAGGTTTGATGCTTCTTTCACAGATATTTTTTCTCAACCTTTCGACTCGGGAGATACAAATAATTAATAGCTTAGTTTCAGGAGGCCTTCACTCAAGTAGCACTAGTCCCTTTGTCTAAAAATGGTAAAGGATGGGTTTATTGTGGGGTACGTGAAATGATCCTGAAGGAGAATGCCGATAGAATCTAAGCAATTTTTTAAACTGTCTTGCAGAAGGCTTACTTCCTGCGGGGCACCCCAAATTAAATTGACCTTGTGTCACATTTTGACCTCGTGTGGAATCGGATAAAAATCTTTCACAGTAAGAAAAAATATAAATGCTGTACATTGCTGAAGAAAGGGCGAGCAAGCCTAGCAAACCTTCACGCATGAGTTCGAATCTCATTGGGTGTCCCATCCATTCGGCCTTGTGCCATATCTAAGTAAAAAACTTACTAAATTACTGCATTCCTTAAGAAAGGGACAATATTTTAAGAGCGACAAAAGTTATTTTGCTGTTATTTAACCCTGACTTCAAAATTTTTGTACAGATCTTGTTCATTAAGTAGATGTCCTTTTTAGATACAAAAAAAGGCTTAAGATACAAGTCAGCTACTTGAAAAAGAGAGAAAAAGTTTTTTTATTGTCTAGTTTTTTGTTTTGTGTTTTGTTTTTTTCATTTTTTCTTTCTATCTTTTGAAGTTGAGTGAAAAACAAAAAAGGAAGGAAATACACATCACGTCATTGTACAATGATTTTGTATTACTTAACACTTCGTATAAGGAGTGACTGAGTGAGTCACTTCAGCAAGTCAATATCACATCTTGTCTTGTCATAATTTAAAAGGTAATAAAACACAGTGTCCAATAAGTCACTTAGCTATTTAAAAATACAATAACATCCATTTTTGTTCGTAATTTGTTAATTTTTAAAAAATGTTTGTAACAGAGAAACATTTTTTCAATGGAAATAAATTTACACTATGAAAAATACCGCGGTTTACATTATATTCTAAAAAGAATTTTTTTTTTATTTATATGAAAGAAAAATCAATTTTTAATTCTATTTTTAAAATCCCTTGGTGATTTTTGTTATAGCCTTCACAAATGAAAATAACCGCGAAAAAAAAAACGATGAATAGTGGTCCCGAAAGGAATGCAAAATAAACTTGATATAGCTTTTTCTTTTTTTTAAACATAAAAAAGAAGGAATTTCATAGGCAAATTAAAATAATTTCGCAAATATTCTGATATATCTAAATCCATAACAATATAATTTATAGATTCATTTACACTCTTTGCATTCCATTTGGGACCACCACCTGCACATTGTACCAACATGTTACTTGAGACTACAAACTGCAAATGATAAATTGATTTTTTTGGAATTTTGGCATTGTACTTGTTAAACATTACAGAGTTATTAATATTCATATATGGATCAGTGCGTAGTATCTGTGCGCTTTGAAAAATGTTACATTCTTGAATATATTGCCTTTTATATGGACTCTTTCTCCAACACATACATCTTGAAAAAAAAAAAAAAGAAAAAGAGTAATCTTTCCTTCACGTTCCCACCTCAGCGGTTCGCCCTGTTGGTGAGGCTTAGAATATGCTGACTGTTGAGGGGTTAGACCTTCCCCAAAAAGGAACGTCCTAAGTATGACACTAAACTGCATCTGGTGGTAAGACTCCAGTTTTGGAAATCTGAGGAGTGTGGGGTACCTCTTCATTGGCATTACTAAGAGGTACATTTCGAACTGGACTAGTAGTATCTGCTAGGGTCCCATCTCTGGGTCAAACAGAACTGTTCAATCATTTACTAAAGATTATTATTATCAGTTACTTAAAACCATACAACTGGATGCAAACAAATGACAATTATTAAATAAAAATAATTATCTGAACCTTAAAATCGTTAGTATTTGATAGGAATACTTTGAAAGCTCATTGGCCTAGTTGGTAGGGTGTTCGCCAATGTTCCTGGAGACCTGGGTTTAATCCAATGTCGCGTCATATCAAAGACTTAAAAATGGTACTTGATACCTCCTTGCTTAACACTCAGTGATATAAGGTACGTATCAAGGGTTAAAGTGGAGCAATCCTGGAAAAGGAGTAGCGCCCTCCCTTATACCTCGGTGTAGTAGAAGGCTCCCTTTTCAATTGCTACAACACCGAAACTTTAAAACTCAATTTAAAGTATACAGCTGTAGATGAGAATACTTAAAATCATATAACTAAGTGCAAAAATACAACTACAACTACAAATATGAACTTACAATGAATGCGATTCTGTAACCTTTAGGTATAGAATAACTCAAGACGATTTGACATGCCATTAAAACCAGTCAATCTATCGTACCACCTCAGCGGTTAGTCTATGATGAAAACATTCTATTTTTTTAGCTTCTTTTTTTCTTTTTTTTCTTTTTTTTTTTTTAATGGTTAAATTGAGTTTTAAGCACTTTCAAAACATTTATTTAGTTTAATTTTTTTAAGAACAGTTTAACATCGTCGTTTTTTAAGTATTTTTGAGTAATTCAAAACTTAATATTTCAAGTCGTTAGTTTAATTGTTTTTGAACAATTTAAAAACTTGAAGATTTTTTTGGCTTTTGATTTTTTTTTAAACTCTCTTTTCCGTTTTTAATCTATTTATCTATTTACTCATTTCGTTTATTTATAACGTGTTTAAATTCTAATGGGCAAGGTCAAAAATAGCCCCGGTCTACTCCCGAACAACCAAACCTAGAAAATGTTCGTTAATTCTATGGTTACACACACACACACACACAATATATATATATATATATATATATATATATATATATATATATATATATATATATATATATATATATATATATATATATATATATATACACCGGTAAACTTACTTTCACTATTTATTTTCGGTCATTTCCTTAATTATATTTTTTTCTGAATAAACATTTTCTTAAATGAAAATCCCAATAGTACGTCTTTAATTAGCTACAATTCAGTCATTGGTCATTAGCCTTTCCTCCCCTTTTAATTACAATGAAGCGTCAACTTATGGCAAATAACAGGCATCCGTGCCTGGACCCAGATTTGGGTCCAAGACCAGCTTGGCTCATTAGGCCTACATTGCACTAAGTAGGTCGATGAGCTCCATAGATCAGCAGGGTTCGAGTCTCGGCTCGTTCCCGATCTACCCATTCCCTTAATCCCCACTTTAATCAGCCTTCGGTTCATTGACCTTGTGTCAAGCCCTGTCTGATGGGAGGCAGAGGCAAATATAAAATATATATTTTGGAACTTTATTCGATTTTCGCGTGCGTGTATGTGTGTGTGTGTAAGTGTTGGGGGTTGTTTTTTTTTTAGATTAAGCAAAACTTATCTAGATGGTGAATGTAAACATATTTACACTTTTTATTTTTATTTATTTTTATTTTTTCTTTTGTGGGAGGTAAGTACGTCTCTGCAAAACAGAAATTTTCATCGCGAGCTATTCCGTACAAATCTCACTGAGTGCCCAATATAACTGGCCTTGTGCCACATCTAACCATAACTTAGCAAATAACTATTCTGTACAAGAACCACTTTATTTTTGTACTTTTTGTGGGATACTATATGAATAAAATCATTATTTTTTTATTCTGCTGTCTATCTTTGTTTTATAATAAAAACAGCGGAATGACCTTTTGAAATTATCCGTCGTAATGTCTCAATGAGAAAAGGAACAATTATTTATTTTATGTTCGCTTCGAAAAATATTGTTTTGCTTGCTTGCTTTTTTTTGGGGGGGAGGGGGGCATAATCGTGAAACAAAATACATTTCGGAATAAATAAACTATCTAAAACCTTTTTTTTTATAACTTTAGTTAATTTTTTAACATGACGTATATGGACATCCGTAAAGGAAAAAATTCGAACATGTCATCAACCTAAATATTCGTACATTCCAAAAGAATTCTATCCAAATGATATTATTATTATCATTATTATTATTATGTTGTTTTGTTTGTTTGTTGTTTTTTTTAGCGGTATCTTCAAAATCTGAATTTTTAGACGATGCTTACAATTCGTTATAAGAGAACAGGGATCGGTTGTAGTTGACCTCTATAAGACAGTGGACAAAGGTTGAAGTGACGGGGGTGGGGATCCACAGGTATCAAAAGTGAAACAAGCTAACATATGACTCGAACGATCCAAGTTACACGTGGTGAGGATGAAAGGGAAATCTTCCGTATTTCCGTTTTCACTTCCTGTGTCATCACTGCGCATGTCAAGTGTTATCTAACTTTACATTTCCTGTCATCGAGAGGTTACCTCAATTTACTTATGGAAGCCGACACGAATCAATGTTTACACTGACACTTTCTAATTCTTTGTTAGAATTAACTGACCATTGTTACCGAGTTCGATTCTTACTTGGTGATACACACTACTGACCTTATAAAACAACTAAGCTAAGGACAGTCAATAACTTAGAGTTGTCATCTACAGACAGACTGTTTTGTTGTATCTTCAGTGTGGCTTGAGACACGATATTCTCGAAGCTGGGATCGAAACCGGGTTGACGTATGAGTCAACCGCAGATTCTACCGCACAGCCATGAGGAAACTAGCTTAAGCGAGGAAATTTTAAACGGTTATGTATCACATTTGTTTTGTTTACATATATCTGCATAACGACAACCGGCATAACTAAAAGCTGAAGGAATATATATATATATATATATATATATATATATATATATATATATATATATATATATATATATATATATATATATTCCTTCAGCTTTTATATATATATATATATATATATATATATATATATATATATATATATATATATATATTCCTTCAGCTTTTAGTAAGTCATGAAGGCTTGGGTGTATAGTAATTTTACCGTCATTTTATAGGTCCTGTATTTGGTTATATAACATTTCAATTTCGGTTTTATATATATATATATATATATATATATATACACACGTGTGTGTGTGCATATATATATACATATATATATATATATATATACACGTGTGTGTGTGCATATATATATATATGTATAAAATTTTAAAAAGTGACCAGACAAACAGGAATAATATTTCTTTGTAATTATTTAATTCTGGATTTTTAATAGTTATAGATATTTGGTTTGGTAGTGTTTTATGGCATATCAACCTTTGTGAGTTATCTAATGCCAAATCCTATTTATATATTTATGTGGGGGTTAGTAAAGAAAAGAAATAAATTTAAAAAATGTAGCAAGTTTCCTGAAGCCTCTGACAGAAAGTGAAATCCATACATACCTGAAAGAGTCTTTTTTGGCACCAAAGAAAAATCGGTTCTCTCATCAGCCGTTACCTCTGATATTGAAAGGACTTGCTTCTTTTGGTTGCTGGTAAAATAGTGCACCTGTTCATCAAGTTTTGGGCTTCACGGCAAGCTGTGTCTGCTGCAAGCAAGCCACCTCTGCTCAAAATACCTTACTGAAAATACCACTGGACAAAACGACGAAAAGCAAACTTTTACCATTGAATAACATACCTTACTGAAAACACCTATCGGACATAATATAGACTTCAAACTCATAAACCCACCTAAAATGATTCTAATATATCTCAACATCTTGTCTGGGAAACACGACTATTTCAAGCGGTTTCAGGAAAAATTTATATCCATAGAATGGTCGTTCAATCCTAAAATGAAGTTGAAGTTAAAAGGTATCTTAGTCTCTTTCCTTCCTTCATTAAATACTCTTGCAGCCTTCCATAGACAAATAAGCAGATAAGTTAATGGGTTAAAAAGAAGAACAAACGAATCGGATTCTAAAACTACAAAATCACCACCACAGAACACAAACAACCAACAATCCACAACTACCAATGAAATGAATAAATAACTGACTAAGTCCTCTTGTGCCTCATACATATATTACATTTGGTTTCTTTGTTTAATGGCATATCAACCTTTGTAGTTTATTTAAGGCCAAAGCCATTCTCCTAGAAGAACAGTAGTGGTACTATATAGCCCATAGCTAGGAGGATAAGTGTGTTCATACTTTTCCCAAGGGTATTTGCCCGAAAGTGAACATAATAGCGCGATTGGTGTACAAATTCGCTTACTACGATTTAGCAGTCCATCACTTTAACCATTACACCATGAGGACACCCCAACATATATTACATATTTATGATTTGAAAGTGAATAGTTTGTAGGTAACATTATCTTTAAACGAGCCAGAGCCCATTTGTTTGCCTACAGTTAAATGGTTTCAAGTCTAGTAAACGGTCAAACAGAACTGTTTGACTGATAGATGGGACTCTCACAGGTTCTACCACTCCAAATCAGAGTGGACCTGGGAGTAATGACTTTGAAAGAATACTCCACGTTTCCCAAAGCTCCAGGTCTTGAGCCTCACCATCAGATGCAGTTTAGTGTTATACTCATAGCACTCAATAATGATGGCTTATGGCTTTATTCATTTTTTAAATTGATTTTATTTTTTTATTTTTTATTTTCTAACCACACAAATGCACCTCTGAAGAGGAGTAGGACTCCCCCACCCCTCTTCAGAGGTGCATTTGTGTGGTTAGAAAAGAAAAAAGAAAAAAATAAAATCAATTTAAAAAATGAAGCAGTTCTCAGAAGCCTGTAGAGAAGAGGAAAATCTCGTATTTTGTTTTGGCGCGCTATTTAATTCAACACTGAATTTCACCCAATCAGGATGACATATCCTATTCAGCCCGGACCTTCATTTCCGGCTAGTAAAACGGGTGAGCGGCCAAACACACTCTCTTCAGCTTGAGACAGCGACCAGAACAGACGTGTCTCTGGTCGCCCCTGCTTAGCGATGCTTTTTAGCTAAACAAGCCACCCAGTGGGGACAACTCACTGTGGCTTAAACCCTAGCAGCAGCAACATGGACACTCAGCGAGGGAACCTTCTAATTTATGGATTCTTTGCGTCTAATATATTTTAGACCAAGGAATCCCAGTTGAATATGAATTAGATACGTTCAGCATGCCTTCCACAAGCACCACAAAAATTTACTATGTCGATCCGAGCGCCACTTCGCTCTCGACACACCTAGCTCTCATTTCACCTCTGGTCCACATTAATGGAGATAACGCCTACTCCCCTCAATTACCAGACACACAAAACTACATGAATAGTTGAATACTTCCCTCACACGTCCAACGACACGCTGCCATCTCAACATCTAGCTAAGCCATTTCGTCTCAAACATCCAACAAGCCTAAACACCACGAATCTTGCAGCACCAAAAACAAACCATATTCAAAGCTGCAAATAAAGAACTTTCGTTGTTGTGTTACTAAAGAAAAGTCTCGTAATTCATTTCCGTTGCCATAAAATCTATAGTGTTCGGGAAAATAACTAATTCCCTCAAACCGCTATAAGCCTCTGACCGGAAGCAAAATTCATGCATGCCAGAAAAATAAACTTCCGGGCAGGGAAGAGAAATTCAACTATTTCAGATGTATCCCTTGTACTGGACAGACTTCCTCCTCTTAGCGGCTGGCAGGTAGTGCACATGTTCACCAAGTCTCAGAGTTGGAGGCAGGTTGTGTCTCTTGCTTGTAGCGGCTTCTATTACAAAACACCTACTGGATATAACTACTAACCTTAAACTCACCACCCACCAAAAATGACTCTAGTATATCATATTTACCAACCCCTATGCTTGGGCAGGATATGACACAAGGTCAGTTTTTTAAGCGGAGTTTAACAGGTTTGAATTCAGAGTTTTCCTTCTCCTAGACTAGTTGCCTCACCAAGGTTGAAGAACCTAGTCTGTCCTACTATTTATCCATAGCTGGAGGGAGAATAATTGGATTCATACCTTTCCCAAGGGTATTAGTGCTATGTGAAATACAATCAGTCTCGTCCAGGATTTGAACTCGTGTCACCGTGTCCGTTTCCTACGATGATAACCATTACACCACTGGCACCTCCTCTAGTATATTCTAACACCTTGTCTGGAAGATGTGACTATTTCCATTTGTTTCAATAAAAATTTACACACCTACAGAATGGTCATTAAACCCTAAAATAAAGTTGGAATTAAACAATATCTTTGTTTCTTTTCTTCCTTAAATTCTCTTGCAGCCTTCAACAGACAAAGAAGCCGACAAGTTAATTGGGTAAGAAAAAGAACAAAGCCAGATATGAAAATCAAAATAAAAACAACTTATAAAACAAAATAATAACCCAACCAAACTTTCTTACGCCCCTTACAGTCAGCCTCAAAAAATGCCATTGATAAGTAAAGTTTTGAATAAATAAAATTATTATCAGTGAAAATTTATTTGAAAGAAAAATATGTCTGTAACATACCCATGATACGGATATGTGAAACGTACATATAATGTTCATAAAATGTTCATATATAACATAGGAATCCCGAAACACAAAAACACTTACAACTTCTTAGTTCAGGTACGAAACTTTTTATTACCTTTGAGTTTGAAGGTTTTTCGACATAAGGAGAGAGATACACCGGACTTTTCCATCTGCCCCAAACCACGTGCGCACCTGTCACAAGGCCACCGGCCTGGCTTTGGCGAACCCCAAAAGTCAACCGTCTTCTCCCGAGGTAGAACTCAACTAACTGACTTTTCTCAAATCTCCTAAAATCCCCCGCGCACGCTTCCGGTGCATGACGTCATTCACATCCCTCTGGTTACACTTCTATCTGGGATTTTTATTTTGAAATCTGTGAACAACACATCCTCCCTGCATGCGCATCAACACCTGCACTCAAGTTTGCACCTAACTAACCCATGCACTAAGTGAAAGGTTCACAGCCTAACTAAACCCAAAGGCAAGATATATAAAATGAAATCCCTGTCATGTGATTTCAACTAACCAATCATAATCGTTTCTAAACATTTATAACTTCAAGTAACTCTTCTTAAAACTAATTATTTACAAACAATTATATACTTTCAAGGGATTTCCTATTTAATAATAATGATAATCATTTATTTCCATACAGTTATATGGTTTCAAGTATTCCAATTTAATACTAATAATTTTCAGATTGATTTATTTAACCCAAGGATGGAAACCTAACAGATACTTCTATTCTGTGTCAAATTGAACTTGGGAATAAAGGCAACCTAAGATTCCTCTATGGGGTTTAGAAGATTATTATTTATTTTCATGGTGTAGGTCATCAGTGGTTGGTTGATTGTTTGGTTCTTTTGAGATGATTTTGAATTTCGTATATGACTCCTTTTTCTCTTTCTTTTTCTTATCCCATCCGCTTGTTTTTCTTTGTCTGTGGGAAGCTGCAAGAAAAATCAAAGACAGAAGGAAAGAAACAAAGGATATCTTTTAACTTGAACTTTATTTTAGGGTCTAACGATTATTCTATGGTGTATAACATTTTCCTGTACCAGTAGAAATAGTCACGTCTCCCAGACTAGGCATTGAAATATATTAGAGTCATTTTTGGTGAGTTACAAGTTTGAGGCTGGGTTGTATGTTGTGAGGTATTTTCAGCAGGGGCGGCTGGTTGCAGGAGGCATGACTGGCTACCAGGTCCCAGAACCCAGTCAGCACTAGCAGTCAAGAAAAAAAAGGGTCCATCAAATAGGAGTGGTGATTATTTCTCTTTTGTCACCTTGAAGCTCATCTTTTCATGTATAACAGATTTCACTTCATGTCAGATGCATCCTGGGAAACTGCTACATTTTTTTAGAATTCTTTTATTTTATTTTTTAATTTCTTTTTAATTAATCCCCACAGCTCCAGGGTCCCGAGAGCTCAAAAACTGGAGCTTCATCGCCACATGCAGTTTAGTTTTATATCTGAGATATAATCGCACATGGAGTAAAATATAGATAGAATACTACTACCAGTAAAACTAATGACCATTCCTTTCCAGTTGGCCATATCTTCTCAGCCCTTTTTGGTTTGCACTCACAGAGCCAAAGAGAGAAAGAGAGAGAGAGAGAGAGAGAGCCATAAGCCATCTTTATTAGTGACAACTAATATATTTAATATTTCAACACTTATATCTCTCCAACTGGCATCCTCATCTCAACAAATTCACTCTCCTTGGAGAAGCTGAGCTACAATCAGCCTAGGGTTTGTAAAAGCTTAGATTAAACCTGTAAACCTATAGAACCTTAATTATTATTTCTAATCAATGCTATCCTAAAAGTTTGTTTGTTTGTTTGGGTTTTATGGCATATCAACCTTTGAAGGTTATTTAATGTCAAATCAATTTTTATACTTATAAACAGTTTTATTTCAAACAATTCAGTTTAACATAAGTACACAGTTTAGATGTAAAAAGCATTTCTATTTCGAGATATTCAGTTTAGTCAACAAAGTTAAATGGTTTCAAGTATTGCTATGTATCGCTAACAATTCAATTAAACATCAATCATTTTTTTACACACAGTTAAATGTAAAAACAGTTCTATTTCAAACAATTCAGTTGAGCATAATTACACAGTTTAAATGTAAAAAACATTTCTATTTCAAGCTATTCAGTTTAGTCAACAAAGTTAAATAGTTTCAAGTATTGTTATATATTCAATTCAATAAAATATCAGTCATTTTTTTACTCACAGTTAGATGTAAAAATAATTCTATTCTAAATAATTCAGTTTAGCATAAGTGTGCAGTTTAAATGTTAAAACAGTTCTATTTCATACAATTCAGTTTAGATTAGGCACACAGTTTAGTTCTAGTTTACCCATAGATAGGACCCCATCAGGTGTTATCACTCCGAGTCAGAGTGGACGAGGAAGCAATGGCAATAAAGAGGTACTCTGCATTTTCCAAAGCTCCAGCATTACTAGAGTCTCACTATCAGATTGTTTAGTGTCATATCCAGAATACTTGTTGGGGGAGTCTTACCCCTCTACAGGGATGCAGTCATTGTATTTTACAACCCCAACCGACTGAAAAAGCCACTGGAAATTAAAATGATTATGTGATTGATTAATTGATTTCAACAGTATGTCAACCAGTCTAGGGTTATTTTATACCTAGAGGTTTGGGAATTGCATTCATTGTATGTTCTTATTTACCCTTTTTTGTGTAGTTGTTTCTTAAATAGCTTCTTTATTTTTTTTTTGCACATGGTCTTATTGAATACAAATAATTTAAAAACAGGTCTATTTGACCCCTTTATGGGACCCTAAAAAGCATTACTACTCTGAGATCCTCTCTGATCCAGAGTAATGGCAATGAGGAGTTCTCCAGGCTCAGCACAGATCCAGAACCAGAGCCTCACCACCAAATGCAGTTTAGTGTCACATCCAGGACACCCCCTTTTTGTGGGTGAGGACCTTACCCATCCATAAGGAATACAGTCAGCATATTTTAAGCCCTACCCACTGGGAAATGAAAATTAAAAGGTGAAAGAAAATTATAATTAAAAAGGGGTTTATGGTCTAATACTTGAGCCACTTAAAAGACTTGGACAATTTTTGTAACCACCTACCGCAAAGGTTTGCTTTTCTAAGTAGAGAAACCACACTCTACAGATTCAGTCATGGCTGTAATTATTAAAATTATTAAACAAACTTAATTAAAACTAATTCACAAAGTCTTGCTATTTTACTGTCAACATTTTCCAAGTCATTTAAAGTAAGTAAAGTTGATAACTTAGTCTAGGATGACCCGAAGGCTCCATTTTCAATAGCTACTACACCGAGGTATAGGAGAGGGTGCCACTCCATTCCCAGGATTGCTCCACTTTACCCTTGATCTGTACAGCATAATGCTGGGTCTTAAGCAAGGTGGCATCAAGTACCATTTTTTGACTCTTTGGTATGACTCAACCTTGGATTGAACCCCGGTCTCCCAGACCATTGGCAAACTCTCTACTCATTAGGCCAATGTCCTGTTTAGCTTTATAAAACTTTGAGAGTCTGTTAAAGTTCATCTTTGAATTGTTGAAAAACTTGACATTTAAAGATCATTTTAAAAAATTAGATATTTATGTTGGAGATGAAAAAGATAATGGCCAATACTGAACATAAAGTCAATGTCCATTTTAGAATGAATATATATTAGAAATCAAATCCCCTCTTAAAACTATTGCATATTCTGAATCACAAAATGAGGAATTTTCTAAAAAAAAATCAATGATTGAATATTTAGTGCAGTATGTATTTACCTAGCCTCTCCACCACAAGCAGGATGCGATATGAGATCAACTTTTAATCAGATTTGACAGTATTGCATTCTGAGTTTTTCTTCTCCCAGTTTGGTTGCCATACCAAGATTTAAACGCCCAGTGGTTTACTCATAGCCGGAGGGAGAATAGTTGGATGCATACCTTTCTCAAAAATATTAAATCTGTGTGAAATGCAAACAGCCTGGTCTTGGATTTTAATTCAGGTCACCATGTCCATTTACTCTGACAACAACAAGTACCTGCTTCTCACCACCAATGACCCTGGTAACTGGTTATATGACCAACAGCAAATGGCCAATCATGTGAACTCTCATTGAACAGATGTAAGACGTGGTCAGACATAAGATGAGGGGATTTTTGAAAAGGGTTAGTTAGTTAGTTACCAGATCTAAGGGAAACCGACACACACACATACATAAGTTGTGAGCTACATTCTTTAAAATAGTAAATCTTTCCTAGATCAATCCACATTTACCAACTTGGGCTGGATATGACACAAGGTCAATTTTTATGCAGAGTATAACAGGTTTGAATTCAGAGTTTTCCTTCTCCTAGACTAGTTGCCTCACCAAGGCTGAAGAACCTAGTCTTCCCTACTATTTACCCATAGCTGGAGGGAGAATAATTGGATTAATACCTTTCCCAAGAGTATTAGTGCTATGTGAAATGCAATCAGTCTCGTCCAGGATTTGAACTCGTGTCACCGTGTCCATTTCCTACGATGATAACCATTACACCACCGGCACCTCCACAAATAACATACATAACAAACATAAGATATCACTTCACAACTTCTTATTTATGAGACCAATTCAAAAAAGTACTTGTTATATCTGCAATAAAGATAAGTGGGATTTTTTTGGAAACCACATGTCTGACTTTTCCTTTTTGATATAGGTAACCAATCACATCATTGTCTCCTCATCTCATCTCCTCAACTTTCTTCAAGACACCCGCTATAGAACAAAAAGTTTGATGGGAGTGAGATGATTCTTCCAAAACTCCATTGAAAAATTAAGCGACACCTGAAAATATAAAGTTGGAGTATCAACTTATTACAATACTCTACCCCGATGATCTAAATTCTGTGTGTATATTGTCTATTCAAAAGTTGGTTGGGAGCAGCCTTTGAGATTTGAAAAAGAAATCACTCAACCAGCCGTTGAGAGTGAGGAAAAATTTATTCACCCTAAAATCATTTTACTCGACTGTCCATTTTCAATCAATAATAGTTAATAATTTTACAAGTCCAGGTATTCTAAGAGGTAAGAAATAAGAGAAGAAAATATGAATATTACTTACTTGATAATTTGTTTATTGACATGTTTTTTTTCTTTCTTTCTTTCAAATGTTTGTTTTTATTTTTCGTAAGTGTGGAGCAAATATAGATGTTGAGTCAAAGATAATTTCTTCCAAATGAATTTCTAAAACTCTGTGAGTGTTTTCAATCTGGACAACATAGATATTTTGGCTCTACTGTGAAAGCATTAATGATATAAATGTCTATAATGACTGGACGTCCAAAAGAGAGAGAAGCTGGTCATTTTAAATTCCATTCGTCAGATCTTTTGATGATTGCGGTATATTTTGGGGATGCAACTCTCTTTTCTTTAAGCAGACATTTTAATGGTCCTCAGGCGCCAGGCACAAGACCAAAGAATTCACTAATGTCATTGTAGGTCATTCTAAGTAACTTGTGATTCTCTAATAGCATACTTTTGGGTTCTAAAAAGAATCAGTTTTTCTTTTTCTTTATTTGAAGAGACATGTTTCATTGTGATTTTTGATCGAACGCTGGGTGACTAGAAGAATAACATTAATTGCCTGAATAAGTTTTTACTCAACAGAGTCAATCAGTCAAACAGAATCTCAAAGGCTGATCAAAAGTGTAAGCATAGCATTTTTGGTATGATCTTACTGCGGACAGTAAAAACAGTAAATGTCTTTCTTGCAAATTTCAAAAGTCTAGATTACATTAATTAAGAATTAACCCAGGAAGAATGCTAAATACAATTGAATAAAAAGATATATTCTAATTAATTCTAATTTTGAAAAGAATATGTTTAATTAAGTAAACAAAGTTTATTTTACTTCTTAATTACTTAGAAACACTCGCCACACACACACACACACACACACACACACACACACACACACACAGTGGGTAGAGATTTTGCCAATGGTCCGGGAGACCTGGGTTCAATCCCAGGTCGCGTCATACTAAAGACTTTAAAAATGGTACTTGATGCCTCCTCGCTTAACACTCAGCAATATAAGGTATGTATCAAGGGTAAAGTGGAGCAAACCAGAGAAAGGAGTAGCGCCCTCCCTTACACCTCGGTGTAGTAGCTATTGAAAAGGGAGCCTTCGGGTAGCCGTCAACTACGGTCGCCAACTTTACTTTACTTTTGTATATATATATATTATGAGAGTGTTGGTCGTCAGTAAATCACTATGTGGTTATGTGTCGAACCAAGTGCAATATAATATGGAGAGTGCTCAATTTCATTCCATCTTCTTAACTGCCTGACGAATGTTGTTATAAACTTCATGAAACCTTAGGTTGTGGAACAATATTTTCCATGGATTAAATATATATATGATATATATTTATTTATTATCATTATTATGATATATATATATATATATATATACATTATGATATATATATATATATATATATATATATGAGGGTGAGTAAAAAAGTAATGTCTTTTTCTTTGGTAGAGGAATGATTACCAATACAGGGACATTTATCATACATCAGAAGGAAGCTCGTCCTCTGTGGATCATATCCCTACTTCTCAAAATAATCTCCATTTCTCTCAATAGCAATGTTCCACCTTTGAATAAGAGCATGTGTCTATGGCCTTGTTGGTTGGATTTGGAGTGTTACAACATACAATGAGAAAAACTTCATTTAAAACAAGACAAACAAGGAACATCTAGAATTTAAACAATTTTTATAAAATAATAAAACGTCAACTTGGATTTGAATGTTCAGAAATTCCCTTTTACAAGTAGTAAATTTTCGAAGTGGTGGAAAGTCAGATATTAGGAAAGAAAAGGGGAAAGGAGGAGAATGTTTTTAAAGAGTACTTATTCCTTTTTACTTTTCTTTTCTTCTCTTTCTTTTATGGTCAGATAGCAGAACAAGCAGAAAAGTAGTTTTGGCTCCTAACTCGAGGGCGGACATTACTTCTCTACTGATCACCGTATGTATGTGCTTCCTTGGGTCTCTTTTGTCCTCACTGACCCAGTTCACAGAAATCCTGAGTTTTTATCTCTCCCCATTGGCTCCAAATTCATCACTCCAAAATCCTTCTCATTTTGGCGCGACCACTTCCCATTGGCTACTTTGGTGAGGTTCCAGTGATGCTGGGGCTTTGGGGAATGTGGAGCACCCCTTTATTACCATTTCTCTCAGGTCAACTGTAGCCCATAATGGTAGCACCTGATATAGCCCTCTCAGTGGATTAAATAGAACTAACTGCATACTGAATTGTTTGAATTAGAACTGTCTGACTAAACTGAATCGCTTGAAATAGAAATGTTTTAGGCAATTAATCTGTGTACTTACATTTAAACTGCGTACTTATGCTAAACTGAATTGTTTGACTAAACTGAATGGCTTAAAATAAAAATGATTTTGACAATTAAACTGTACTAATATTTAAACTGTGTGCTTATGCTAAACTGAATTGTTTGAAAGGGAACTGTTTTTGACATTGAAACTGTACTTACACTAAACTGAATTGTTTAATATAGAACTATTTTGACATGTAACTGTGAGGAAACAAAATCAGTACTTATACTAAACTGAATTGCTTGAATTAGAAGTTTGACAAAGCTGAATAGCTTGAAATAGAAAGGTTTTTGACAATTAAACTGTGAACTCATGCTAAACTGAATTGTTTGAAACAGAATTATTTGCATAAAAATGAATTTGGCTTTAAATAACCTACAAAGGTTGATATGCCATAAAACCCAAACAACCAACAAAGTAAAACATAAGTTCCCCAATTAAACATCATTGCACCTTCATTTGTGCAGTTTTCAAATCACAAATGAGATGAATCAATGTACATGTTAACACACCAACTACCGTGATACTATCAACCACAGTGGGTACTTTTTACAACATTAACTGCTTTAGTCATATCATGTACATGCTACAAACTAGTATGTACCAAAATATTGCAAAACTTTCAAGTTTCTAGTATATGTATATGTATATAATATATGTATATGTATATAATATATGTATATGTATATAATATATGTATATAATATATGTATATGTATATAACATATGTATATGTATATAATATGTGTATATGTATATGTATATAATATATGTATATGTATGTATGTATGTATGTATGTGTATTATAGAGAGGAAATCATTGAGAATTGTCTCAACTATCAAGCCAGCCAAGATACTTAGTGGGATTTTAAGTGGGTCATTTAATGGTCAGTTAAAGGTTTTAGGGGCTTTTTAACAATAGGAAATCATGGAAAAATTAGCAGGAAATGAATCTTATTTTTGCACAATACAATCTGAATTATTTATTCATAGCTATTCTAGTCCTAGCCATTTATGAGGGATTACAAACTGGTATTTCTACTTATTTGATGGTAACATCAGTTATATTGGGAGTAAAGAACACAAGAGCATTGGTTGACTGAAATATTTTCAAATCATTCCATGTAAATAAAAAGAAAGAAAGAAAGAAAGAAAGAAAGAAAGATAAGGAGGAAGTGAGTGAAAATTAGTTAAAATGAAAGAAAAAGCTTTTTTTTAAAAAAAGAGAGAAAGAAGACAGTGATTTAGAGAAAAGAGAAGTTTGTAAGATAGAAAGTTTTAGTGAGAGAAGAAAAAAGTAGAAAGAAAGTGTAAGATAAAAAAAAGAGAAAAAGTTTAAATACTATCCTCTCTTTCTCTCTTGTTTTGTATGGCGTTCAGTAATGTCTAGTGTTGACCATAACAATGGGATTTCTCATTACTCTCTTATGAGATTATGATTCATATTTCAAAGACATTGGCCAAGAGGTTAGAGTGTTCGCCAATGGCCCGGGAGACCTGGGTTCAATCTCCAGGTCGAGTCATACCAAAGACTCAAAAAATAGTACTTGATGCCTCCTTGCTTAACACTCAGCATTATAAGGTACGGATCAAGGGTAAAGTGAAGCAATCGAGGAAAGGAGTAGCGCCCTCCCCTACACCTTGGTGTAGTAGCTATCGAAAAGGGAGCCTTCGTGTCACCCTCGACTATGGTCGCCAACTTTACTTTACTTAGGATAGCATGGACATAAAGTCAATGGTACTTATATCCATATGTAGGCATGAAAACAAATTCCTACAAAGCCACATGAAAACTAACAACTCTAAAAATGATGCATACATAGATACATACATACATATATATATATATATGTGACCTATATTTACAGTCTGAACGGATTTTAAATTCTTATGTAACCAATAGATATGACTACACTGTAAGGAAAGACAATTATTTATTGCTTCCCTAAAGCTCATATTGTCGGTCAACATCTTTTGGGGTAGTTTCCATGGTGTAGTGGTCAACATGCTGGTCTAAAACATAGTAGTAAGTGGGCTCAAACACCAGTCATGTTATAACATTCATTTTCAGACTAAAACTGTTGGGAAAAGTATAAAGTAAAGCTAGCAACCATAGTCGAGGGTGATCCAAAGGCTCCCTTTTCATTAAGGTGTAGAGGAGGACACAACTCATTTCCCTGGATTGCTCCACTTTACCCTTGATCTGTTCCTTATAATGCTGAGTATGAAGAAAGGCAGCATTAAGTACTATTTTTTGAGTCTTTGGCAGGACTGAATCCCCAGTCTCCCAAGTTATTGTCGAACACTCTACCCACTAAACCACAACTGTTATTCTACAACGATGGCTTCAGCATTAAATAATCCAGAAAGGTTGATATGCCATTAAACAAAGAAACGAAACCAAACTGAACAACTTTTAGGTCTCTTGTTTTAAACAATTTTATATAAACAATTGTTTGAGGTTTACTTATTTATGGGCACTACAGCATAAAATAGAAAGTGACTTTATATATATATATATATACAAGGATCATTAAATAAGTTTCCAGACTTTTTTTGTATGGGCACTTTTATTGCTATTACACACATGAAACTCTAGTCCCCTTCCAAGTAATCTCCTCCGGCTGCAGTGCACTTGTTGTATCATTCCAACAACTTTTGGAAGGCCCCATGGAAGTCCTCTTGTGTGAGTGTATCAATGACCTTCATCACAGCCTCTTTCATCTCCTCAATTGTCTCATAATGACAGCCTCTG
This sequence comes from Sepioteuthis lessoniana, assembly GCA_963585895.1. NCBI lineage: Eukaryota > Metazoa > Mollusca > Cephalopoda > Myopsida > Loliginidae > Sepioteuthis > Sepioteuthis lessoniana. Next base: position 14,044,107 of record OY757919.1, read on the forward strand.
AGCTTAAGGAATAACCAAAAGTCACAGGGAGCAAGGTCTGGACTAAAGGGAGGTTGAGGAACTGTGTTGATGCCCATCTTGGTCAAATAGTCAGTGACAAGGATGGAGTTGTAGACTGGTGCATTGTCCTGCTGGAAATGCCACTGACCCGATTTGAAGAATGCTGGCCTCATCTGATGGAATCTCTTCCTGAACTCCCTTAAAACCTCAACATAGTAACCCTAACCTTAACTCTTTGGCCAATCAACTCTGATGTGCTGACTTTCTTATTCCTCCCACACCTCTCATCATCCTTCACAGACTCCGTGCCTTCCTTGAATCTCTTATGCCACTCAAAAACTGATGCTCGATTTATGCAAGATGATTGAAAAGCAGTCTGAAGCATTCCATACATTTCTGTGGTATTTTTTCCAAGTTTAAAACAGAATTATATTGCATATCATTCTTCTAAAGCGTCCTCACATCCAGACTGCATTTTTGAAATTCATTAGATAACACAATCAGGCTTTAGTGGGGTGTATTCCAATTCCTGCTGTAGCTGTTCATTCGAACCTGAAATCATAGAAATTGGTCAGTCATCTCATAAGATGTATAGCAATAACATAGTGAATTTTCAAAAGTCTATGATACTTTTAAATGCCTGTACAAAAAATTCTGGAAACTTATTGAATGCACCACACGCACATATATATATATATATATATATATATATATATATATATATATATATATATGTGGTGCATTATTAAATGTGGATCAATTTTATATAAAGATTGTTTAGATTTTTATCTCTTTTCCCTATCATTGGTAATTTTCAAGAGTATGATTAAGATGTTATTTTCTCTTAAAAATCTAGGATTTGAAAACATTTGTTTTTGACATCTGAATATAAAAGCTTTATTGTACTTATTTGATAATGTTTTGTTTACAAGAGTTTTTAAATTTGGATTTAAAATTAAACCAAACTTAGGAAATCTTGTATGACAAGATGAAAAACAAGGAAAAAAGGTTAAAAAGAACCTTGTTTCTGATTTTGTCTTTCCTTCCATTTTACCAATGTTAGTGTATCAATGGATGAACTATTGCTAACATTGGACTTTAGTGAGTGAAGACCACCAACTGTTACTAATAACTGGTAGCAACTCCAATAGAGTAAAAACAATTAAAGTGATGCACATTTAAAACCCTTCTAATACTAATAATTATACGGTTCCAAGCCAAGACATACCAAAAAGTACAATGAGAATACATTTAATGACAAATGAATGAAATCAGAAATTTTGTAGAAAATAAACAATCTCATTTAGTATGGCAGACACTAAGAGAAGTTAGTGAAAGGAAAAGAGAATATTATTCTTTATTTTGAGATTTAAAATTTGAATGAAGATATGTACCCAACTAATCTACCAGTATAATAAAGAGATGGTGTTTACATGTATAAGTAACACCTCTTTACATATTTGATATTAATTTTTTTTTATGAAACATTGGTTTGTGCAAGTGCACAACTACAAATGGTCATCAAACACATGTCCATGCAATTTTTTTATTCAAATTTCCTCTTAGCAAGAAAATTCTATGATGTGGAGGACATTGAAATATTTGAAGATATCAAGACATTAAAAGATTTGAAGATGTGAATGACATTAAAAAAATTTGAAGACATGGAGGACATTAAAAGATTTGAAGGTGCGAAGGACATTAAAAGATTGGAAGATGGGAAGGATATTAAAAGATTTGAAGGTGTGAATGACATTAAAAGATTTGAAGACATGGAGGACATCAAAAGATTTGAAGACGTGGAGGACATTAAAAGATTTGAAGACGTGGAGGACATTAAAAGATTTGAAAACATGGAGGACATTAAAAGATTTGAAGGTGTGAAGGACATTAAAAGATTTGAAGACGTGGAGGACATTAAAAGATTTGAAGGTGTGAAGGACATTAAAAGATTTGAAGACATGGAGGACATCAAAAGATTTGAAGACGTGGAGGACATTAAAAGATTTGAAGATGGGAAGGATATTAAAAGATTTGAAGGTGTGAATGACATTAAAAGATTTGAAGACATGGAGGACATCAAAAGATTTGAAGACGTGGAGGACATTAAAAGATTTGAAGATGGGAAGGATATTAAAAGATTTGAAGGTGTGAATGACATTAAAAGATTTGAAGACATGGAGGACATCAAAAGATTTGAAGACGTGGAGGACATTAAAAGATTTGAAAACATGGAGGACATTAAAAGATTTGAAGGTGTGAAGGACATTAAAAGATTTGAAGGTGCGAAGGACATTAAAAGATTGGAAGATGGGAAGGATATTAAAAGATTTGAAGGTGTGAAAGACATTGAAACATTGGGAGATGAGAAAGATATAAAAAGATTTGAAGGTGTGAAAGACATTAAAAGATTTGTAGACGTGGAAGATATTAAATAATTTGAAGACATAGAGGACATTAAATAATTTGGTGACATGGAGGACATTAAAAAATTTGAAGATGTGGAGGATGTTAAAAGATATGAAGATGTGGAGGACATTAAAAGATTTGAAGACATGGAGGATGTTAAAAGAAATACAACAGTGAAACTTTACAACTCATCAAAAGTGAAGTTTTTAAGAGGCAAACGATTGTTTTAAATGTCATAGTAATGTAGTTTTTGCACATTTTCTGTTTTAATCTATTTTGGATCATTTGTTTTTGTATAGTTTTATAAAACATTGATTTTTCTCTCAACCAACTTTTTGTCAGATTTTCATTAGGTCAAGTGGAACATTACGCAATCAAAATAGATATTATTAGATATTATTTATTACCAAACTTGTCAGCACTGAAACACAGCAACCAAGAATATGAATATGAAAGCATTGGTGGTGTATAGGATACCATTGTTGGAAATGGACACAGCAACACGAATTCAAATCCAAGATGAGACAGCATTTCACATTGAACTAATATCTTTGGGAAATGTATGAATCCAATTATCCTCCAGCTAAATAGTAGGGCAGACTGTTTTCTTTAAGCTTGATATGGCAACCGGTCTTCAAGAAGGCAAAATCTGAATTCAAAATTGTTTTACTAAAAAAATACCTTCTGTCTCGTGCAGAGGGGTAGGTAAATATATATACACCACAAATGTATTTATGTGATTTTATAGCTGGTTACAGAATTTTAATGCTGAAGGATTTAACCATGAATAATAATCAATAACATCCATTTTAATTGCGTAATAATCAACAAGAAATAATGCAATCTGACTATCTTTGAGACACTATGGAGTCCCAGATGGTTCATCTATAAGCAGACACTTGATGAATGGTTGGATATCTCTACACTGTTGCCGTAGAATAAACCAACTGCACCTCACAGAGGGGTAAGACCCCATCAATGAGTACCCTGGATATGACATTTAATAATCTGATGGTGAGATTCCAGTAATGCTGAAGCTTTCGGGAATGTGGAGCACCCTTTCATTAGCATCGCTCCTAGATCCACTCTGAACCCGGAGTGGTAGTACCTGATAGGGCCTTATCTATGGGTCAAAAAGAAATAAATTGTGTACTTAGGCTAAACTGAATTGTTTGAAATGGAACTATTTTTGACATTGAAACTGTACTTACACTAAACTGAATTATTTAAAATAGGCCTGTTTTGACATTTAACTCTGTGTAAACAAAATCTATACATATACTAAACTGAATTGATTGAAATAGAACTGTTTGACTAAAATGAATAGCTTGAAATAGAAATGTTTTTGATATTTAAACTGATTATTTGTAAAAAAATGGGTTTGGCATTAAATAACCTACAAAAGGTGATATGCCATAAAAACCAACCAACCAACCAACCAACAATCTACACTGTCACACCAGTCCTGTAGCCTGGTTTAGTTGGAAAAGGTGAGGTTTCTCATTTAGTCTGTGTTAGGGATGAATAGCTGAGCAGAGCTTATCATTCTTCTGGTCTACAACTAATTTGAAATCAAAGTTTTCCTTTTCTGAGACCAGTTACATTACTAAGGTTCAAGATACCATTCTGCATTACTGCAGGGTGTGTCATGAAACTTCTCCGTCGGCGAAGGGGACAAGCTTTTAGTCTCAACCTTTTTACCTATGTTTATCGTTCAGACAATGCCAAGCATATTGCTGGTATTCGGTTAGACAATATTTTATTTTGGGATGTCATTTAACCACAAGTGAACAGGAGAAAACTATGACACAGAGATTTTTGAACAAGCTGAAAATGAAGACAACATGAAATGCACAATTTAGAATACAAATTATTTTATTATCAACCCCAAAAAATAAAGGCATGTATGTGAGGTAAAATAGTCTTAGTGACAAAAATAAAAATGTTTACAGTTTAACAACTTTGGGACAATTCACCAAGAATTATACTTGTGATGATGCATTCCAAAAAAAATTTCTTTTGAAGTGTTTTATGTGATAAGAACGGAGTAAGCAAAAAAAAAAAAAAAGAAAATAATATTAAAATGAAAGCTTATCTTACTCATCTTTCTAATTTTCTTTTATCTTTTTTCTTTACATATATATATATCTTATTTATTTCGTTGTATTTACAACGTAGGCACAAGGCCTTGAAGTTTTGGGGGAGGGGAAGGAAGCGGTCATGCTTTTCTGTGTATTCTAAGGGGACCTAGCTAGCCACATTCGCCGACCTATATATATATATCTTCTTTATTTCGTTGTATTTACAACGTAGGCACAAGGCCTTAAAGTTTTGGGGGAGGGGAAGGAAGCGGTCATGCTTTTCTATGTATTCTAAGGGGACCTAGCTAGCTACATTCGCCGATCTATATATATATATATATATATATATATCTTCCTTCTCTTTTTTCTTTTCTTTTTTTCTTTTGGTGTTGTGTTTCACTGACCCATTTAATTTTTCTTTCTTCTCCTCTCCAGAATGCTCAACTGGTCATTTTTTATCTTCATAATCCATCATCTTATGCAGGGAACAAGACAAGCAATTTTTCTTTCTTTCTTTCTTTCTTTCTTTCTTTCTTTCTGGGAACATCTTCTTCAAATTGTTTCTTGTTCTTTGATTTTTTTTGTTGTCAGTCAACAAACAAAATAGTCACATGTTTATTATTTTTTTCTGACTGCATTTTAATCTTCCCATATGAACTGGCCTGGGGAAGACAGCTTACTCTTTGTGCCACAGACAGGTCTCTCTGTTACAGGATCTCTTGGCCAGCTGACTTGTCTGATTTTTCCTCTTTTTGCATTTGACCTTCTCGCTGCCTCGTATCATGAGGGCCTGTTGGCATCCAGCCTTCACATCAGTCGCTTGTTGCTTGGTGTTGCTTGCCAGTTCATACACCCATATTAGGGAAACTTGACTGTCAGTTGGTCAGCACGCGACCTTGACCCGAATTCAACTCTTCAGACTTCTCATCTACTTCTGCTGGTTTGTGAGAGAAAGAAAAAAGGGAGAGAGAAAGAGAGAGAGAGTGAGAGAGAGAGTCTATATTTATGAGTAAAATATGAATTTGACAATCCCCAGGGTCCAAATTTATCACATCCCCTCATCCAAAAGAAAAAAAAAAGAAGGAATTTAATTTTCCTCTATATTTTTTCACCTGGAAATTTTCCTTCTATCGACATCTAAATAATGCATCTGTGATGATATTTTCTTGGCCTCTGATATGTCTTATCTGTTGGTTATATTTTTGCAGGTTCAGTCTCCACCCCTGCAATCTTCCATTTTTATTTCGCTTCCTATCCAACAAAGTTAACAGGTTATGGTCCGTATACACAACTATTTGTGCTTATGAAGAAGTAATGTAGACCTCAAAGTGTTGTATGCTCAGGAATAAAGCAAAGGCTTCTTTCTCTATCGTGGAGTAGGACTTTTGAAACTTGTTGAGCTTTTTAGAAAAGTAGCTAATTTGGTGTAATTGGTCACTTTCATCTGGTTGCATTAGTACCGAACCAATTCCCACATCACAAGAGTCTATATCTATGAGTAAAATATTGACTATCCCCTGGGTCCAAATTCATAACAAATGCATAAAGCAAAATATGGAATCATTTTTTAAACTTTTTTTTGTCTGATTAGTCCAATTTAAAAGAAAAATGCAATAAATCTAAATTTTCACAATTAGTTCTATTATTCAAGCACTTTTTTTTATTAAAATTTAGCCCAGTGAGCAAGAAAAGAAACCACAAAGAATCTATGGTTTGCTTAATGCCAAAACCAAGTCAAAGTTTCTTTGTCTACTGCATAAAAAGCAAAGAAAAATGTTTAAAGAAAAAGAGCTTTTTAAGGAAAAGGGGGAGTGGAGGATTGAACAAAAAAAAAAAAAAGAAGGCTTTTTAACTGCTCTCGCTATGGCGATTGAGAAGGATACCACAATGTCAATAAGAAAGTATGCTAATGAATTTGAAAGTCCACAAGAAAACTGTGAAGACAGCAATTAAGCAAGATTTAAGCCCAGACCGTAACCCCCTTCATTACTCTATATGGGGCATTTTAGAAACAAAATAAATGCAACTTCCCATCCAAATATTGGTTCATTTAAGACTATTTTTGAGGAGGAATGGAATAAAATACCTGAAGAATTTATTTGAAGGCATGCAAGTCATTTCGAAGGCAAGTTGATATGATAATTGAAAAAATGGTGGCCATATTGAGTAAATTAACTGTTTTATGTCTATCTTCTAATATAGATGTTTATTTTTTAAAAATTAAGATTAATCTTGTTTCATAATAAGTAATTGGCTACCCAAAGGCTCCTTTTTTAATAGCAACTACACCGAGGTGTAGGGGAGGGCACTACTCCTTTCACTGGATTGCTCCACTTTACCCTTGAAATGTACTTTATAATACAGGTATCAAGTTCCATTTTTTGAGTCTTTAGTAAAACTCAACCTGAGATTGAACCTCAGTCTCCCGGGCCATTAGCGAACATTCTACCACTAAGCCAATTTGTTATTATACTAGAATATTCTTAAATTTGCTTCTGCACCCTGTAGTAGGGCAGACTAGGATCTTTGACCTTGATATGGCAAAAGAATAAAAACTGTGAATTCAAACCAGTTGTACACCATTAAAAGAAATTGATCTTGTGTCATATCCTACTTGTGACAAAAAAGAATTGGGTAAATACGAGAGAGAGTCAACAATATTTTGGTACATACTGGTTTATGCATGTATATCATATAACCAAAGCAGTTCAAATTGTGGAAGGTACCTCCTGTGGTTGATAGTATTGTGGTAGTTGGTGCACTGACATGTTGTGCAATGCTTCTCTCCATGTGTGATATGAAAACCAGACAGAGGAATGTGCAATAAAGTCTAATTTGGTTTAGTTTGTTTTTATGGCATATCAACCATATTAGGTTATTTAATGCCAAATCCAGTTTTTACATATATATTAAACATATGATTTGTAAGCACATTTTGTAGATACACACAGTTAAATGATAAAATAGTTCTATTTCTAACAATTCAATTTAGCATAAGTCAATAAAGTTAAATGGCTCCAAGTATTGCTATGTATCACTAACAATTCAATTAAACATCAGTCATGTGTTTACACACAGTTAAAGGATCAAACAGTTCTATTTCAAGCAATTCAATTTTGCATAAGTCATTTGTCTGCTCTCAGTTTGAATGTTAAACAGTTCTATTTGAAACATAGATAAGACTCTATCAGGTGCTACAAAACTAGGTCAGAGTGGACCTGAGAGTAATGGTGATGAAGGGGTACTCTGCATTCCCCAAAGCTCCAATATTACTAGAGCTTTGCTATCAGATTGTTTAGTGTCATATCTAGGAGATTTGTTGGGGGGAGTCTTAACCCCTGCAGAGATACACTTGGTGTATTCTACAACCCCAGCTGACTGGGCTGTCTAATTTGGGAATTTATGTTTCAGAATATTAAACTGGGGTATAATGCCATGGAAGCAACCAAAAATAATTGGGGGTGTCCTCATGGTGTAATGGTTAAAGTGTTGGACCGCGGAATCGTAATACGCGAGTTCGTAATTCAGTCGTGCTATTACGTTCACTTTTGGGCAAATACCCTTGAGAAAGGTATGAGCCCCCTTATCCTCCCAGCTATGGGTTAAATAGTACCACTACTGTTCTTCTAGGAGAATGGATTTAGCATTAAATAACCTAAAAAGAGTTGATATGCCATTAAACAAAGAAACCAAACCAAAAATAATCGTTGAGTGAAAGGTGACGGTACAATTGATCACATTACAATAAGCAGATGGTTCAAGAAATTCTAATAGGGCTACAAGAACTTTGACTATCACACAAGGTCAAGTCAGCCTAAAATTGTTGATTCTGAGGTTGTGCTTCCATCCTTATAGACAAATCTAGTGAGTAGTCAGGTGAGCTTGGCATCTTATAGTCCAGTGGGATCTGTCAACTTTATGATTTTAGTAATGACTATCACACAAGGTCAAGTCAGCCTAAAATTGTTGATTCTGAGGTTGTGCTTCCATCCTTATAGACAAATCTAGTGAGTAGTCAGGTGAGCTTGGCATCTTAGAGTCCAGTGGGATCTGTCAACTTTATGATCTTAGTAAAAGCATTTTTTCTATCAAATTGTGCCAAACATTATCAGAATATTGCAAAACTTTTGATACCCTAAAACATACATACATATTCCTTTTTTTGTATATTTTTCCCATGAGGTTTCACAAATAAAATCGTTGAATTTCATTCAGGAAGATGTCAATTTCATCTCTCTATGAATATGTTTTCAATAAATATCTTATTATAAAAAAAACTATTTGCTTTGCTTATTCCATCTAAACAGCTCATGTCCTGAATATGACACTAAACTGATAATGAGGCTCCAGTTCTAAAGCTTTGGGAAATATGTAGTACCCCTCATTGTCATTACTCCCAGTTCCACTCTGATCTGGAATGGTCGTACCTATTAGAATCCCATTTATGAATCAAAGAGAACTGTTTAACTGTGTACAAATAAATGACTGATGTGAAATTGTCAGTGTTTAATAGCAATACTTGAAACCATTTAACTTTGTGCAAACAATAATTAATTCTACATAGAATTATTTGTGTTGAATAAGAAAACTTGAAACCACCTGTGTGCAAAAAAATGAGATCTATTTCATTTAATAATGTTACCTACAAACTAAATTAAAAGTAAAGTTGGCGACCTATGTCGAGGGTGACCCAAAGGCTCCCTTTTAGATAGCTACTACACCAAGGTGTAGGAGAGGGCGCTACTCCTTTCCCTGGATTGCTCCACTTTACTCTTGATCCGTACCTTATAATGCTGAGTGTTAAGCACAAGTACCATTTTTTTGAGTCTTTGGTATGACTCGACCAGGGACTGAAACCAGGTTTCCCGGGCCATTGGCAAACACTACACAGAAGATCCTGTCGGCAGAGCAGTCCTTGACCTAACAACTGAAATGGTCAAGTGATTTGCAACACTTTATTTTGGTCTTTACTGGGCAAGATGGCTGGTTAGAGAGGCCTAAACTGATCAATCAGCTGGTCATGTTGTGCCCTAGCACCTATATAATTGTCCTGAATGTATTCTTTATATTGCTCTAGTGATAAACAAGTACTCAACCTTATTTTATCTTAAAGATGCTGGAACGGTAAAATGATTTACACTGAATACAAACAAATGATTAATACTAAATATAATCATTAGTGTTAAATATTGACCTAGTGGGTAGAGTGTTCACCAATGGTCTGGGAGACTTGGGTTCAATCCCAGGTCGCATCATATCAAAGACTTTAAAAAGGGTACTTGAAACTTCCTTGCTTAACACTAGGCATTATAAGGTACATATGAAAGGTAAAGTGGAGCAATCCTGGGAAAGGAGTAGTACCCTCCCCTACACCTTGGTGTAGTAGCTATTGAAAAGGGAGCCTTTTGGTCACCCTTGACTACGGTTGCCAACATTACTTACTTAGTGTCCAGAGTATGAAATTAAACTGCATTGGTGTTAGCTCCAGTCTTGAAGTATCCCTTCATTACCATTAGTCCTAGGTTCACTCTGACACGGAGTGGTAGTACCTGTTAGGGTCTCATCAATAAGTTAAACAGAACCATTCAATCTTTTACTGGGTATTATTATCATTAGTTATTTGAAACCATACACCTGCGTGCAAGTTGTTCATATTCGATCAGAATGCTTGATAAATTGAATTTTTAATGGGAAAGAGCAATATTTAAAACCATTTAACTATGTGCAAACAAATCATCAATATTGAATAAGATTATTAACATTAAATAACAATACTTGAAACCATTTAACTGTGTGCAAACAAATTATTGATATTGAAAAAAAATATTAACATTAAATAACAATACTTGAAACCATTTAACTGTGTGCAAACAAATGATCTCTAACTCATTTAAAAATAAAGTTACCCTCAAACTATTCCCTTACAAATCACACACACACACATACATATATATATATATATATATATATACATATATATATGTGTGTGTGTGTGTGTGTGTGAATCAACTGGATTTGACATTAAATAACTCACAGGGTTGATATACCATTAAACCAAACATCCTAACCTAACATCTCATTCTCTTTATATCTATCTCATTTTATTCATATCTATGAATCTATCTCATTCATACTATTCATATCTATCTATCTATCTATCTATCTCATTCTATTCATATCTATCTATCTCATTCTATTCATATCTATCTATCTATCTATCTATCTTATTCTGGTTCATATCTATCTATCTATCTATCTTATTCTGGTTCATATCTATCTATCTATCTATCTATCTATCTATCTATCTATTCATATCTATCTATCTATCTATCTATCTATCTCATTCTATTCATATCTATCTATTTATCTATCTCATTCTATTCACATCTATCTATCTTATTCTATTCAAATCTATCTATCTATCTATCTATCTAAAATTGCCATTGTCCTTCAGGGTTTTGCAATTTTATATTTGAATTACAGTGGTTGTAGGATGAAAATAGATAAGTAATAGAAAATATCCACCAGCCAGGAGGGAGACAAGCTGACAAAGTTATGCTTTGATTGGTTGGTCAAATGCAATAAGATATGCTATATCTAGCATGAAAACAGCTAATAATGAAGGTTTACTGAAATCATCAGACTCCATCAGTCATCTAAGTGGTCACAAGAGCATGCTAAGTGTAGAACATGCTGACAAGTTGGAAAAAAAAGATTGATTTTTCTGAATCTGCCTGTTTGAGGTAAGGAATAAGAGAAAGAACCTCTTGTGTAGGCTTGGAGAGAAAGAAACACCCAAAGATCCAAGAAGAGTTGGTTTCTACAAGAACAAAGAAAAAAACCACCTATTCTCTGCCCGAGCATCCAGGGTCAATCACCAATGTCCATTTATTTTGATGGACTCAGTAAGTGAATGAAATAAGAAATATAAACATCAAAAGGATTTATATTTGAGGTGAATTGTGTTTTCATGTTTCCCATGGTATTGGGATGTGACACAAGGTCAGTTCATTGTGGGGTGCTCCACAAGAAACAAGACTCCCAAGAAGTGTGTGCAAAAATTGGCATTCCCTTTCAGGAGCACTTCAGGCATTGGACAGTGAACCCAGCTATTACCCTTTTTAAGAAAATGGGAAGGTACTGCTTAGAGAGGAGTCCCCTGGAGCATAATGCCCGGTATGCAAATTCTAGCGAAAATGTTTGAGCTTTCTCTCACTCACTAAATCAGTGCTTCTCAAACTATCTGATGTGGTGTACTAGCAGGATATGTTCCCACTGTATTATGGGCCAGTACCTTTTTATTCAATTTATGATCAAGTCCCAATTATTACTATCTGTTGCATTGTATCACGGTATACAAAAACAATATTAAACAATACGATAAGATTTGATGCATTTCCATTTTTACATAACGTTATAAAAATGATAACGTGAAACTAGATATTCACAACATACTGAATTCAGTTGGTTGGGGCTGTAGAATATACCAACTGTATCTCTGTAAAGGGATAAGACCCTTCCTCCAACATGTGTCCTGGGTATGATACTAAACTGCATCTGATAGTGAGACTCCAGTCCTGGAGCTTTTGGACATGTGGAGTACCTCTTCATTGCCATTACTCCCAGGTCTTCTGTGACCTGGAGTGGTAGTACCAGTTAGGATTCCATCTATTGGTCAAATAGAGATATTCAGTCTTTTACTGGAGATTGATATCAAATAGAATTGTTAATGTTTGATAGCAATACTTGAAACCATTTGAGTGTGTCCAAACAATAGATAGCAATACTTGAAACCATTTGATTGTGTGCAAACAAATCAGCTCTGATTCTTTAAAAATAATGCTGCCCACAAACTATTTGTTTACAAAGCATATAATATATATGTATATATGGATTTGGATTAAATAACCGACAAAGGTTAATATGCCATAAAACAACTAAACTGAATTCAATCACCTGTACTGGCAGTCAATGACTCGCTTATCAACACTGAAACATGTAACACCACTTTAAGTAACACTGCAGTATACAATCTCCTGGTGGAAAAATTGGAGCATGAAGATTGTGTTGCACCAATCTTGAAGTGAGAAAGCCCTGCTTGCCTTGAAAATCAGCAGTCATAATTGTGGCTCTTATCGGGACTAGAACACTGGCAACTAACATTAGTAGGAAAATGCTCAACAATCTTACCTATAAAGCAGGCATAACACATAGCTAATATGTAGAATTAGAAAGTTCCCATTATAATTGCCTCGGATTTGAGCATCTATGCCAAAGGATACGGGAAAATGAAAACTTGTCACATACAGATCAGAATGCTCCAGCTGACTGGGTTGGAGCATCTCTGCAGAGGGATAAGATCACCCTATACTTACTCTCCTGGACATGACACTAAACTTCTTCATTTGATGGTGCAGCTCCAGTCCAGGCGCTTTGAGAATGTAGAGTATCTCTTCATTGCCATTACTCCCAGGTCCACTCTGAGTGGTAGTACTTGATAGGTTCCCAAGTATGGCCCAAACAGAACTGTTCAATCATTTGCTATACCGGAAACCACTTAACTGTGTGCTAACAAATGAGCCCTCATGTGTTTAAAAATTGTTACCTATAAACTATATGCTTACAAATCATATATATTTAGTATATATATATTTACCAACCCCTCCGCTCGGGCAGGATAATTTTTAAGTGCAGTTTAACAAGTTTGAATTCAGAGTTTTTCTTCTCCAAGACTAGTTGCCCTACCAAGGCTGAAGAACCTAGTCTACCCTACTATTTACCCATAGCTGGAGGGAGAATAATTGGATTCATACCTTTCCCAAGGTATGCTCTGTGAAATGCAATCAGTCTCGTCCAGGATTTGAATTTGCGTCTCCATTTCCATTTCCTATGATGATAACCATTACATCACAGGCACCTCCTTATATATATTTAGTATATATCTATAAACAGAATTTGGCATTAAATATCATACAAGGGTTGATATGCTGTAAAACTTAATCTACCAACCAGGGTGCCTTTCATTTTGTAGTTTGACAACTCTGTTCTACTTGTCACTCATGTCACTGTTGCCAAGGTCTAAATGCGCTCACATCAAGCACTTGATCTCTATAAGCATTCAGCAAAGGTGCCCGTGGTGTAATTGTTATCGTCATAGGAAATGGACACGGCGACACGAGTTCAAATCCTGGACAAGACTGATAGCATTTCACATAGCACTAATACCCTTGGGAAAGGTATAAATCCAATTATTCTCCCTTCAGCTATGGGTAAATAGTAGGGCAGACTGGGTTCTTCAGCCTTGGTGAGGCAATTTGTCTAGGAGAAAGAAAACTCTGAATTCAAACCTGTTAAACTCCACTTAAAAATTGACCTTGTGTCATATCCTGACGGGCAGAGGGATTGGGTAAATATGATAAGCATTCAGCAAACATTGATAAATGTCAATAGGTGCAATTTTTTCTGCATGGAGAAATTCAATATGATATCTCTGATTTCATGTCAGCAACATATTACTTGACTAACACTCAGTTGCAATAAACCAATAGCGTTACATATTGACTCTTGACCGAGCCGTCAATCAAAGATCATATGATCTAATCGGAAGTATGTAGGCGTTATGAAATAATATATGCAGATGCCCATGGCAGTTGAGGCAGTTAAAGGCAGTGAAGGCCAGAGTGAGAATCAGTTTGCAGTCAGTGAAAGCACCCCGCTGACGGCTGCTGCCTCCAGTTGAAAGAGTTGGAGGCAGTGAAGGCCAGAGTCAAAGCCAGCTTGCAGTCACTGAGAGTGTGCCCACTGGGGCCTGTGGCCCATACCAGGCCTCTGGTTGAGCAACCCTGGTCGAGAAGCAGAAGTGCTAAGTGGGTCTTGAAGATAACACAGCATGCTATGGTCAAGAGAAGAAGTTATGGGTTAATATAGCAATCTGTCTTCTCTACCCCCTGTCCGTCTGTCTCACAAACCACAGAAGCTTCAACTCTTTTCGAAAGAATAAAAAGACATATATATTCTTATAAGGAAGTGTTGTCCTTCATTACTTCTACCGCTATACAACAATAGGTCACTGATCTGGAAGGTTCAGTCTCTTCTTCCATAAAACCGCCTATTACTTTTAACTTTATTGGATAACATGATAACCACAAATATGAATATGTAGCAGTCCAAAAATAAGTGCACATTTTAGTTTTGATTATAGAGGGGATGTAGTTATAATATTTTCAATATTGTAAAGTTTGGTAATAAATAATACCTAATAATATCCATTTTGATTTTATAATATTTTACCAGGAATAAGAAAATCATAGCATCTTTGGTTTAGAAGAAAATTAAATTTTTGTAAAAAATTATGAGGTGTGTATTTATTTATGGGTGATGCTGTTTAGTACAAGGTCACTTTTTCGTGGGTGATTTTCTCTAGCAGAAGGTCACTTATTTAGAGGTGATGCTGTTTAGTACAAGGACACTTTTTCATGGTGGATTTTCTTTAGCAGAAGGCCACTTATTTATAGGTGATGCTGTTTAGTACAAGGCCACTTTTTCATGGTGGATTTTCTTTAGCAGAATGCCACTTATTTATGGGTGATGCTGTTTAGTTCAAGGCCACTTATTCATGGGTGATTTTCTTTAGCAGAAGGCCCCTTATTTATGGGTGATGCTGTTTAGTAGAAGGCCACTTTTTTGTGGTTGATTTTTTTTCCAGAAGGTCACTTATTTATGGGTGATGCTGTTTAGTACAAGGCCACTTTTTCATGGTGAATTTTCTTTAGCAGAAGGCCACTTATTTATGGGTGATGCTGTTTAGTAGAAGGCCACTTATTCATGGGTGATTTTCTTCAGCAGGAGGCCATTTATTTATGGGTGATACACCAGAGAAAAACAAAATTTTCTAGACGGATAAGTTTTTAAGGAATATATTCTCTTATACTGATGGATTTTAGTAGCTACTTTTTTAAAGTCAACATTCATGATTTAAATTAATTGTATTAATTTTGATAATTAAATTAAACTTAATTTGAAATCTTAACTTTAGAATCTTAACTCAATTTGCAGCTGGAAGAAGCAAAAAACTTGTTACTATTTTATGCTTGTATCTGCTGCGACAGAAATTCCATGAAAAAAATGAGAAATTCAAGATGTCATCAGCATTTTGTGGCCAAGAGTATGAAGTTGCATGGACAATGCTAGATAGGAAAAGCAAAAATCAAATTAAATTTATTTCTGTATAATTTTCAGACTATTTCTATTGCTTTAAATCAATATAGTTACAGGTTCAAGACACAGCTGATAGCTAAAAAGATTTATATGTTAGAAATATGACCTAAAACCTAAAGTTTTCTTCAGAATATCTATATAAATAATTAAATAGTGTTTGTCTGCCCTCTATATCGTATATAAGATTTTGATGCAGAGCTCCAAAAATTCGTACACTTACTTTTTGGAACCAGGGGAAGGTGTTAATCTAAAAAAAAGATTTCTTTTTCTCTCTCGTAGGGAAAATTAAGGTTCTTATCAAGACAGGGTAACCAACAATAAACAATATTCTTCAGAAAGTCATGTTGCTGCAAGACATGACTAATCATACATATTCTAAACTTTAAAGGAGAAGAAATTCCTACATTATTTGTTTTTCTTGAATAATTATCCACATTGAATCAAATTAGACTTTTGGAGCCATTCATGGTGTAATGGTTACTGTCGTAGAAAATGGACACTGTAATACAAATTCAAACCCTGAATGAAGCTGTTTGTATTTCCCATATGGCTGGTACCCTTGAGAACAATATGAATCCAATTATTTTCCCTCCAGTTTTGAGTAAATAGTTGAGCTGACTGAGTTCTTCAACCTTAGTATGGCAACCAGTGTAGGAAAAGGAAAACACTGAATTAAAATCTGTGAAACTCCACTTAAAATTGTTGCATCTTGCTTGTGGGGAGGAGTTGGTAAATATATATATGTAGGTAGTTCTTCAGGCATAGGTGCAATTACATGGCATTATTGCTTAGTCAGACATGACAATCTGAATAAAAAGCAAACATGTTTTAATAGACAAATCTCTTAAGAGAATTAAAAAATATCAAAAATATTTCACCATGAAACTCATTGAAATTTTTCACAGAATAATATTATCTTTGAAATATAACAATGGCCAGATGAGTAGAGTGTTCGCCAATGGTCTGGGAGACCAGGGTTCAATCCCAGGTCAAGTCATACCAAAGACTCAAAAAATGGTACTTGAAGCCTCTTTGCTTAACACTCAGCATTATAAGGTTAGGATCAAGGGTAAAGTGGAGCAATCCTGGGAAAAGAGTAGCATCCTCCCTTACACCTTGGTGTAGGGGCTATTGGAAAAGGAACCTTCAGGTCACCCTTGACTAAGGTCACCAATTTACTTTTTATATACTAGGGTATTATCTGATACTATCCAGGACTATTAGTTGACTTTTGCAGCTGGAAGTAGTAAATATATGAATTACCTAAGGCTAGGCCTTGGTCATCTATTTAGACCCATAAAATTTGTATCTTGTGTATGGTGCGATCCCCTAATATTAGGGAAACATTTACGTCTCAGAAATTTGCATGATTCACAAGCATGACAGTCATTCAAAAAGTTCTAAGCTTCAGTCAGAAAGATTTTAGCTGAACATTTTTGTTGTGGCAACACTACCACAAAATCTGAATTAGTTCTCTTTGTTGTCAAGTCATGTAGGGCAATTAGTTGCGATAGCTGAGAGTAATCAGTTGCATTAGCTAAGAGCAATTAATTGTGAAGACAGGAAGCTAAAATGCCGCGACTGAGGAACGGGAGCTATTTATGGTGCCTTGGAGCATCTCCTTGTGCACATGCGGGTGAGTCCATTGCATGGGCTGTGATTGGCTGCTGGTAAGTGAGCTAAGGTATTTCATTATATAAACCAGCTTCAGTTTAGCATTGTAAGAAGGACTGCACTGAGCTATGACCTGCTTTATTTTTGTCTGCCAGCTGGACGCTTTAAGGAGGTATGTGTTATTGTTATTCTACATTAGTTTTAGAAGAAGTATTAGTGCATTGCCACAAGAAAAAGGTTCAGCAATGTTCCTCTCTC
Organism: Sepioteuthis lessoniana; assembly: GCA_963585895.1. Taxonomy (NCBI): domain Eukaryota; kingdom Metazoa; phylum Mollusca; class Cephalopoda; order Myopsida; family Loliginidae; genus Sepioteuthis; species Sepioteuthis lessoniana. Next base: position 14,061,686 of record OY757919.1, read on the forward strand.
GAAATGAGGCTTAGGACTTTTTGAATAACCTTTGCTTATATGGTAGATGTCTTTTCTGTTTGGCAGATATAACCTTTTGTCAGAGTTACAGCTTGTTCAGAGTAAATCTTTAATTGACAACAAAGACTGTAAAAGAGATATTGGTAAGAAAATAAGTAGAAAGGATTTTTGACATTTGTCTCTAAGTTTTGCCACGTCTGTGATTCAACTTAAGGTCACTTATGTAGAATAGACGGTTCGTCTAGCAGACTATTGTTAATGAGTAGACTTCTCATTAAATATCCAGTACTTTTGTTTTTGTGCAAAACCAAGCTAAGCTTAGTAAATAAATGCTTATCCAACATGGAATGGTATTATTATTATTCTCTACTCATTATGGACTGCTATACTCCTCATGACTGCTATACTCACAAAGTTTTGGACGCTATACTCAACAGGCTTCTTTGGTTGCCTTTTGTTGGGATACTCACAAGGCATGGACAGTAGAATGAGAACAGTCTACCTCCATGATTCAAATAAAGTGGTTAGTCTAAAATTCTTATAAGGTTATTGGATATGACAAAAGGCACCTGAAGAAGGCCAAAGAGGATAGCCTCCGAAACATTGTGAGTATAGCTACTAAGATGTGTATAGAATGATAATATGTGCCGAGAATAATAATAATAACAATGCTTTATTTCAGAAATATATACAAATATTATGGATAGGTATATTGCGACCATTGGTGTTAGGGAGAATATTCAGTCATGTCTCCTCTCACCAAGGTCTAATATAAGCATTAGAATATCCATCGATACACAAACACTGAATAAACGGAAGGAAAGACATGATAAGCTCATTTATACATATAGAGATATTTAAGATATACATGATATAGATACAAAAAGTGTTGACAAGAATATACAAAATGTGTCCCAACAGATTAAATAGGCATAAATTTAATCGCAAGTAGTACATAAAATGGGTACAAAAACAGTAAAAATCTTACTTGAGTTTGTTATTAGATTCATGCGGCCTCTACATTTTAGTGAGGAGGTAAGAGACAACATTCATCTCTGAGAAAGGAAACAAAGTCTCTATTATTCAAAGAACAGATGCAAAAAGGTCGGTCTTAAATATTCAATGAACATCGAAAAAAGAGAATGTTTTCATCATTCAAAGAACTGAGACAAAAGAGACCAAGATGGATTCAAGGATTTTGATGTGGCCATGAAGCAATGAAAGGAGATAAACGCCATAATCTAAGGGAGACAATTATTTATTGTCTCCCTACAGATACTTCAGTTTGTTTTTACATAAATATTTATACAACTTTAATCAAGCTTAGTATTGGGATAATTTTTCTCATTAGTATTTATAGTGTTTTGATGGTCATAAAAAAAATAAAGTTGGCAACCATAGTTGAGGGTGACTCAAAGGTTTCCTTTTCAATAGCTACTACACTGAAGTGTCAGGGAGGGTGCTACTCCATTCCCTGGATTGCTCAACCTTAGCCTTGATCCTTACATTAGTGTTAAGCAAAGCAACATCAAGTACACTCTACTCATTAGGCCAAAGCTCTGATAAAAAAAAAATCAGTAGGAATCTCAGAGAGAGAGAGAGAGTTGCAGCTACCATCAAAGACATGCACTTGAGAATATAAGTTAAGGTGGCATTTTTTTCTAATGTTCTCTAGTTTTCTTTCAGGATCAGACAGGATGTAGATAATAATTTTTACCATGTTTTTGTTTTTATAAATAAATTTCGTTTTTTTCATCTTCTTTCTAACCATTTTCATTTCCTTTTTCATGAATGCTTGAGATATATACGACGGTGAGTCAAATGTTTTACAATATTTTGGCAATGTGAGGCACAATTTGGCAGCTTTGGATGCATTTGTCAAAGTTGTAGAGGTGATGCTAAGCTTGCCTGATACTCTAAGAATTAGATATGAATAACTCACTGCTACTTAACTTTTGAAGTCTTAATAACTGAGATTTTCCTTAGTGTTGCACGTGGATATTAGTACCTACTGTTCATATAAGTACTGAACAGGCACCTTGTGCCAAAGGACAAGACTGAATAAAATACTTTTGAGTCTCTTATGGTTTAATCAACAATCTGGTTTCTTAGCCATTAAATTATACAATGTGCTTACATTCCATTTTTTATTTGATTTCTTGAATACACTTTGTATATATGGTATTCAACAAGTTGAGACAGATTTGGTTTAGCTTGGTTTCTTTCTTTAATGGAATATTAACTTTTGTAGTTATTTAATGCTAACGCCATTCTCCTAGAAGAATAGTAGTAGTACTATTTAACCCATAACTTGGAGGATAAGGGGGTTCATTTCCCAATGGTATTTGTCCGAATGTGAATGTAATAGTGTGACAGGAGTTCAAGCTTGCTTACTAAGATTCCGCCGTCCTGCACTTTAACCATTACACCACCAGACCCCCCCCAGTTGAGACAGGTTTTTGTTTGCCTTATGTATAAGATTTAAATATCATATACTAAAGATCATTTCCCTTTTTTGCCATGTTGGATGGGGCTGTAGAATACAATGACTGCACCTCCGTAGAGGGTAAGACCCCTCCCCCCAACAATGCATGTCCTGATATGACACTAAACTATCTGTTGCAAGGTTCTACTTATGCTGGAGCTTTGGGGAAGGCGGAGCACCCATTCATTGCCATTGCTCCCAGGTCCACTCTGGCTCAGAATGGTAGCTCCTGATAGGGTCCTATCTATGGGTTAAATAGAACTCACTGCATACTTATGCTAAACTGAATTGTTTGAATTAGAACTGTTTGACTAAACTGAATAGCTTGAAATAGAAATGTTTTTGACAATTGAACTGTACTTACATTTAAACTGCCTGCTTATGCTAAACTGAATTGTTTTAAATGAAACTGTTTTTGACAATGAAACTCTAGTTACTATAAACTGAATCGTTCAATATACTTATTTACCAACCCCTCTGCTAGAGCAGGATATGATACAAGGTCAATTTTTAAACAGAGTTTAACAGGTTTCAATTCAGAGTTTTCCTTCTCCTAGACTAGTTGCCTCACCAAGGCTGAAGAACTTAGTCTGCCCTACTATTTACCCATAGCTGGAGGGAGAATAATTGGATTCATACCTTTCCCAAGGGTATTAGTGCTATGTGAAATGCAATCAGTCTTGTCCAGGATTTGAATTGTTTAATATAGAACTGTTTTGACATTTAACTGTGTGTAAACAAAATGTGTACTTATAGTAAACAGAATTAGCTGAATTAGAACTGTTTGAATAAACTGAATAGTTTGAAATAGAAATTTTTTGACAATTAAAACTGTGTACTCATGCTAAACTGAATTGTTTGAAATAGAACTGACTATTTGCATAAAAATGGATTTGGCGTTAAATGACCTACAAAGGTTGAGATGCCATTAAAACCAACCAACCATCATTTTCCTTTTGACTGAATGATAATTTTAAAACAAATATCAATGCCTTTAAAGTTAAAAAACAACAAAACTCACCAATCATAAAGAAAATCTATTATCTATCTTTACTAAAGTTAAAATTGACCAAGAAAATCCTTGATTAACTCAATGGTCAGTGATAAATCATATTCTATTGACATTTGAGACTAAATTGACTATTGATGGCTTTTATTACAGATTATATATGTTATAACCAAACAGGTGACATTTCCACACTAGACAGAACCTCTCTGAAACTAGTAGACAAATTCACCTACCAGGACGACCAGTTCGAACATACATACAGCAGCTATGTGAGGATATGGGATGTAGCCCTGAAGACCTGCCAGAAGCGATGAATGATAAGAAGAAGTGGCCAGAGAGGGTCAGGGATATCCGTGCTAGTGGCTCGACATGATGATGATGATGATTGCTGATAAGCTTCATTTAGTACTGCATAAAGACAAATTGAAGGAAATGGAAGTAAAGAAAATTTGTTGCACCAGCCTTTCAAGTTAGTGGGGTCTGTAAGGGAAGATGGGGTTGACAACTTTGATAATCAAATTTCAAGATCCAAGCTTTTGCTTGGTGTAAATATATACAAAATCTCAGTACAAAACAGCACATGACTTATTATTCATTCTTATTGGTCATCACTGCATTGAATGTTACTCAACCGCTCCTTTATGTTATTTTAGTCATTTACAATATCAGCAATTTAGTTATTGGTTATGGTATGTGTAGAAAGGATATTTAGTCATGTCCCTACTCACCAAGTTCCAGTATTAGCCTCAATATATCCATTCATACAAGAATATTGAATAAATGGAAGAAAAGGCAAAATAGGCTCTTTTGTGCATATCATCATCATTATCATCATGTTGTGCCGTCAGCACGCATATCCCTGACCCTCTCTCGCCACTTCTCCCTATCATTCATCGCTTCTGGCAGGTCTTCAGGGCTACATCCCGTATCCTCACATAGCTGCTGTATGTATGTTCGAGCTGGTCGTCCTGCTTTAGCTTGGCCATATGTGGGGGTCCATAGGAGTACATCACTGATGAGTTCGTCCTTGCTTCTCCAGCAGTGTCCTGTGTGTCTGGTTCGTCTAACTTGTATAGTTTCCGTGATGGGAGGCAAGTGGCCGTATAGTTGGTGCCTTGTGGGGTGTTGCCGCCAGGACTTGTTCAATATTGCTTGCAACATTCTTGTGTAATTGCTGTCTAGCTTCTTCAGCCGTTTATAAAACATTTAATACATTCATATAAGTAAGTAAAGTTGGCAACCATAGTCGAGGGCTACACGAAGGCTCCTTTTTCAATAGCTACTACACCGAAGTGTAGGGGAGGGTGCCACTCCTTCGCCTGGATTGCTCCACTTTACCCTTGATACGTACCTTATAATGCTGAGTGTTAAGCAAGGAGGCATCAAGTATCCTCAGAGAATTTTTCGAGTTAAAAAGTGGGGGGTGGAAAAAAATATTTAGAAGAAGCTGAAGCTGTGAAGAGTGTATATCAATTGAATGAGGTGCATCTTCCAATATTAGCATAGAAAATATGTTCATGTTTATTGATGTGTTTGTATGTATGAAGAAATAAATTAGATATTTATGTTTAAATATAAAGTAAAGTTGGCGACTATAGTCAAAGGCGACTTGAAGGCTCCTTTTTCAATAGCTACTACACCGATGTGTAGGGGAGGGAGCTACTCCTTTCACTAGATTGCTCCACTTTACCCTGGAAATATAATGCTGAGTGCTAAGAAAGGAGGCATCAAGTATCCTCAGAGAATTTTTTGAGTTAGGAAGTGGGGGGTGGAAAAAAACAAGTAAAAATATTTAGAAGAAGCTGAAGCTGTGAAGAGTGTATATCAACTGAATGAGGTGCATCTTCCAATATTAGCATAGAAAATATTTTCATGCTTATTGATGTGTTTGTATGTATGAAGAAAAAAGTTAGATATTTATGTTTAAATATAAAGTAAAGTTAGCAACTATAGTCAAGGGTGACCCGAAGGTTCCCTTTTCAATAGCTACTACACTGAGGCGTAAGGGAGGGCACTACTCCTTTCCCTGGATTGCTCCACTTTACCCTTGATATGTACCTTATAATGCTGAGTGTTAAACAAGGAGGTATCAAGTACTATTTTTTGAGTCTTTGGTATGGATTGAACCCCAGTCTCCCTGACTATTGGCAAACACTGTACTCATTTGGCCAATGGCTCAGTTGACAATGTATAAACGTATACTTAAGAAAGTAGAACCAAATTCTTATAGGAGTACTTGTTTATATATTTTTGGAGTAATGAAAACTTCTTGACTCAACCAAGGAAATAAAATAAAAAATAGAAATAATAAAAGCTACTACACCGAGGTGTAGGGGAGGGCGCTACTCCTTTCCCTGGATTGCTTCATTTTACCCTTGAAATGAACCTTAAAATGCTGAGTGTTAAGCAAGGAGGTATCAAGTACTATTTTTTGAGTCTTTGGTATAACTCGACCTGGGATTGAACCCCGGTCTCCCAGCCCATTGGCGAACACACTACTCATTTGGTCAATAGTTTCCCCCAAAATCCTCTCTTAAATTCTTCTTCTCATTTTTTTTTTCTAAAATCATCCAAGTTAATCTTGAAATTTTCCACATTATTGCTGTTTTTGATCAGATAAGTCAATTTGTTCCGATACAAACCATCCAATGAAGACAAACAAGACATCCTTGACTTTGCTGGAGAAGTCAGGACAAACACACAAGTGAGGTTTCTCTTATAGACACCAACTCATGGATGCGCTAGTGTTAGTAGAACAGCAAGATCTTACATACTTCAGCTATGTGCGGACACAGTATGCAGTCTAGAGGACTTGTCAGGAGTGATGGACAATAAGGATGGATGGTGAGAGAGAGAGAGAGAGAGAGAGAGAGAGAGAGAGAGAGAGAGTCAGGAAACTGTACTATCAACACAACTTGATGAATGGTTAAAATGTTTTCCAATGGCCTGGGAGACTAGGGTTCAATCCCAAGTCAAATCATACTAAAACTTAAAAAATGGTACTTGATCAATGCTTGCTTAACACTCAATTAATTAATTATAAGGTATGGATTGAGGGTAAAGTGGAGCAATTCAGGGAAAGGAGTAGTACTCTCCCCTACACTTTGGTGTTGTAGCTATTGAAAAGGGAGCCTTCAGATTGCCCTCTACTATGTTTGGCCAACTTTACTTTTACTTTATATTTCAATGTAATCTTTAAACACGTCTGTTCTAAACCAAAGATAGCAGGATTTTATTATTTCTAGAAGAATATATAGTCAATGTACACACAAATATATACGCTCACAAACACACGCACACACGTTCACACCTCAAGATTTGCCGAAACTAAATTGATAGATAAATACATAAACAGAGTATCACATACATATAAAACAATCAAAATTAAAACAATCAAAACGCACACACACCTCTTGATTTTCCCCACATAGCTGTGTTAGTACTATTGTATAGCTGCACTACCAGAACTTTAAAGAAGGGCTTAGAGAAAAAGCTTGATGAGAACTACAGAAGGATACAGTGTATTGTTTTGAACAAATCCTAGAAGTAGCACACTACAAAACAGTAGCTGCTTGGCCACTTCCCTCCCATCTTGCAAACAATCTAAATAAGATAAACAAGACATCCTGGGAACTGCTGGCAAAGTAAGGACAAACTGATAAGTGATGTTCTCCAATGGACTCCAACACATGGACACACCACTGTTGGTCAAGCACCAAAAACTTATATTCCTCAGCTCTGTGCAGACAGTAGGGGACCTACTAAGAATGATGGTCAACAGGGATGGACAGTAAGAGAGAATCAAGAGAATCCATGCTATTAGCATTACTTGTTGATAATGTACTTATTTATAGCTGATAGTATATTTAAACCCTGTATACATAATTAAGCCATTGGCATAATGGTTTGTGTTCCCCAATAGTCTGGGAGACTGGGGTTCAGTCCTAGGCCGAGTCATACCAAAGACTCAAAATATGGTACTTGATCACTGCTTGCTTAACACTCAGCATTATAAGGTATGAATCAAGGGTAAAGTGGAGCAATCCAGGGAAAGGGGTAGCACCTTCCCTTATACCTTGGTGTAGTAGCTAATGAAAAGAGAGCCTTTGGGTCGCCCTCAACTATGGTCGACCAACTTACTAGCTTATATAGGCAAATGCTTTTTTTATTACTCACTGATCTTACCTTTCTCAATCCTTAAATTAACTTTAGTCATTTTCTGGACTAACCAACTAAATATTTCTGGAAGAAAAGAAAAAATTTAATGATTAATTACAATTTTTTTCATTTTTAGACATAAAAGAAGTTTTAGAAGAATTTGTTAAGGTTGAAAAAACTCCAAAAACAAATAATTGTTAGTAATAAGAAACTAATACAAGTGTTACTTAGAGAGTTGCATTAATATATACATAATTTTAACATTTTTTAAAAGAGATTTTGATCTCTTACAAACATCAAAAGATACAACATGGAGTGATAACAAGAAGTCTATTTTAGTGCATTATTCAGACACCCTAATCTAGGTGCTGTGGCATAAGCCTTGCCATATTAGACGTTACTTTTCAACCAAAAACTATGGTATTTACTTGGTTTTGTTTTTACCTTGTCAAATACCAACAGACATAATTCAACTCTTTTCCAGTTATCCTGACGTGACAAGTAGACATCTGTCTTCTCTTGGAACAAACTTCAAAGATGGTTTTGTTTTGTTTTATGGCATATCAACCATTGTTGGTTATTTAATGCCAAATCCTGTTTATACATATATATTAAATATATATGATTTGGTTTGGTTGGGTTTTATGGCATATCAACTATTGTAGGTTACTTAATGCCAAATCCTCTTTATACATATATATTAAATATATATGATTTGGTTTGGTTGGGTTTCATGGCATATCAACCATTGTTGGTTATTTAATCCCAAATCCTGTTTTTACATATATATCAAATATATGATTTGTAAACACCTTTTGTAGATACACACAGTTAAATGATGAAACAGTTCTATTTCTAACAATTCAATTTAGCATAAGTCAGCAAAGATAAATGGTTCCAAGTATTGCTATGTATAACTAACAATTCAGTTAAACATCAGACATTTGTTTACTCACAGTTAAATGATCAAACAGTTCTATTTGTAACAATTCAATTTAGCATAAGTGATTTGTCTGCACTCAGTTTAAATGTCAAACAGTTCTATTCGACCCATAAATAGGACCCTCTCAGGTGTTACCACTCTGGGTCAGAGTGGACCGGTGAGTGATGGCAATGAAGAGGTCCTCTGCCTTCCTAAAAGCTCCAGGATTACTGGAGCCTTGCCATCAGATGGTTTAATGTTTTATCCAAGACACTCAGAGTGGGTCTGCAGAGACGCAAAGTGTGTATTCTACAGCTCCAGCCAACTGTGCTAAAATGTCAAACAACTTTGGAATTGGCAGTATTCACATTCTCACCATCATAATCATCAAAGTGTATTGACAACATGGATTCCCTTGACTCTTTCTCACAATCCCACCCTATCAGCCATCAAAGTCTTTTAGATGGTATCCAGTGTCTGCATAGAGCAGAGGACTATAAGTCTTTACTCTTTAGCCAACTTTGGTATGTTCCTGAGTTGGAGTCCATTGAAGAATGTTGATTATGAGTTTATCCTTGCTTCTCCAGCAGTGTTGTTCGTCTTATTTGGATTGATGGTGTGATAAGAGGTAACAGCAACTGTTTTCCAGGACCTTGCCAGAGAACTAAAAAAGCTGTGAAACATAAGGGTCAATTGGAAATCAGTGAGAGAAGTAAAACTATCCAGACCACAAGATAGCTGAGACTGGCTAGAATATTGAGAAAAGTCCTGGAGACCTGGTCATTCAGACTCCAGTGAAAGACCACTAGCTAATGCTAGTGTGAAAAACTCATGATGGGTATAAGGATACTACTACTACTACTAATAATAATAATGAAAATTGGTCGAAAAGGAATACAAGAGTAGGCCTGACGAGGTGAGAAAGGTGATCCACAGGGAGAAATGAGAGGTGTACATCGAATCTTAAAATGTACAAAAGAGATGCCCAAGGAGTCATGAAGTATCTATTAAAGAAAGGTATGATAACCAAGGAAATTCATAAAGACGTGGTACAGATACTTGCTGAGAATTTCCCTTCCGATGCATCTAAAGAAGTGGGCTATGGAATTCAATTGGGCAAAGAGTGTACAGATGATAACCCTAAATCAGGATGTCCTAAAACCTCAACCACTAATGAACAAGTTGATGCCATTCACCATATGGGTTTGGATGACAGACATCTTACTGTCCAGTATATAGCAAAGTCCATAGACATTAGTTCTGGTTTGGTTCACACTATTTTAACTGAAGTTTTAGAGATGAGCAAGGTGTTTGTAAGATGGGTGCTAAGTATGCTGACAGTAATGCTGGAGCTTTGGGGAATGCAGAGTATCCCTTTATTGCTATTGCTCCCAGGTCCACTCTGGCCCAGAGCAGTAGCACCTGATAGGGTCCTATCTACGGGTCAAATACAACTAAACTGTACTTTTGCTAAACTGAATTGTTTGAAATAAACTGTTTATACGTATAAAAATGGATTCGGCATTAAATAACCTACAATAGTTGATATGCCATAAAACCAAACCAAGCCAAACCAAGAATGCTGATACCAGAACACTAGTAGAAATTGGTTGAAATTTCCTGGACACTTCTGTCTCACTTTAAGGCTAACCTTAAGAATTTCCACTGTGGATAAGTAACTCAAACCTGGGTTAACCACTTCAAACCTGAATCAAAGGTTCAAAACAAACAATGGAACACCCTGGTTCTCTACTCCTGAAATTCAAGCAGGCCGGAGCAGTTGGCAAGGTGATGGCTTCTATTTTTTTTTATTCTGAAGGCATAATTAGGATAGACTATCATTGGCCTAGAGGGTAGAGTGTTCGCCAATGGCCTGGGAGATTGGGGTTCAATCCCAGGTTGAGTCATACCAAAGACTCAAAAAATGGTACTTGATACCTCCTTTCTTAACACTCAGCAATATAAGGTATGTATCAAGGGTAAAGTGGAGCAATCCAGGGAAAGGAGTAGCGCCCTTCCCTACCCCTCGGTGTAGTTGCAATTGAAAAGGGAGCCTTCTGGTCGCCCTTGACTACGGTCACCAACTTTACTTACTTACATGGAAAAGGAAAAAATGACTAATGGGCAGTACTATGTATCTGAATTAAAACAACTGAAGGAAGCAATCAAGTCAAAATACTGAGGAAAGCTAAGGGCAGGTGTACACTTGCTCCAGGATAATGCACCCATTCATACTGGTTCAGTTGCTGTAGTTAAAGCAGCCAATTGTGGCTTTAAATTTCTAACCCATCCCTATGACTCAGCAGAGTTGGCTCAATTAGAACTTCATCCTGTTTCCTAAACTCAGATTCCATCAGTGTGTTCACTATTTTGGAAACAATAATAAGGACATATGTTCAAAGGAAGCATTTTTGAAGAACCAGGATGCTACCTTCTTCATGACGGGATTGTAATACTGAAGCATTGTTAAGTCAAGTGCATTGATGTCATGAGGGATTATATTAAAAAATATTTAAAAATTGTTTTGTTTCTCTTATAAACACCTTCCTCATCTCCAAAACCTCAGTTAAAATAGTGTGAACAAAACCAGAACTAACATCTATGGACTTAGCTATATACTGGACAGTAAGACATCTGTCATCCAAATCCATATGGTGAATGGCACAACTTGTTCATAAGTGGTTGAGGTTTTACGACATCCTGACTAAGGGTTATCATCTATGCACTCCTTTTGGGTGAGGCTGTATATACCCTTGTATACACACATATATATATATATATATATATAGTCATCCACAGACAGATCTGTTTTGTTCTATCAGAACTCATCAGTGTGGCTAGACAGTAGCTTCCCGTAGCTGGGATCGAAACCAAAGCTTCTAACCATTCAGCCACGAGGAGATATTACCTGCGAAGTAAATTTTAAAGGGTTATGAATCACAATTATTATTGTTTACATACATCCGTTCAACGGTTGCCGAGACCTCAATTCATCTACAAAGAGGCTTGCAATGAGCGCTAATGGCAATACGATTACTTCTTCACCAGAGAACTCAACCCCACGGGGGTAGGGGAGTATATATCTCTATAGTCATATATATATATATATGTATATATGTAAACATGTTTGGTTGAATACTGCAGATTGTTTCTTTTTTAAAATCTTCAAGTGAAGATATTTGAGTCTTCTTACTATTGGCCCAGCGGTTAGAGTGTTCGCCAATGGCCCGGGAGACCTGGGTTCAATCCCAGGTCGAGTCATACCAAAGACTTTAAAAATGGAACTTGATACCACCTTGCTTAACACTCAGCATTATAAGGTACGGTTCAAGGGTAAAGTGGAGCAATCCAGGGAATGGAGTAGCGCCCTCCCCTACACCTTGGTGTAGTAGCTATCGAAAAGGGAGCCTTCGGGTCACCCTCGACTATGGTCGCTAACTTTACTTACTTACTTACTAGTCTTCTAATGTCTGGGTCAAGTTGGTGAAGAAAGCACCCTATATTAGCCCCAGCGCTTTCGACCATTTCACTGGTCATCTCCAGGGTTTGCGTTAGATCGATTGTTGCTGTGAGTTTTATTTATATTTATTTGGCTAGGGCTGTAGAATACACTGACTGCACCTCTGCAGAGGGGTAAGACTCCCCGCCCAATGAGTGTCCTAGATATAACATTAAACAATCTGATGGTGAGGTTCCAGTAATGCTGGAGCTTTGGGGAATGTGGCATACCCCTTTATTGCCATCGCTTCCAGGTCCACTCTGGCATTTAAACTGCGTACTAATGCTAACCTGAATTGCACAAAATAGAACTGTTTTGATGTCAACTGTGTACTTATGCTAAACTGAATTATCTGATAGAAAACTGTTTTGACATTTAACTTTGTGTATTGTCCAGTTGGTTGGGGCTGTAGAATACACTGACTACACCTCTGCAGAGGTTTAAGACCCCCCCTGTCAATGTGTATCCTGGATATGACACTAAACTATCTGATGGTGAGATTCCAGTAATGCTGGAGCTTTGGGGAATGCAGAATACCTCTTTATTGCCATCACTCCCTGGTCCACTCTGGCCCAGAATGGTAACACCTGATAGGGCCCTATCTATGGGTTAGATAGAACTAATGGTATACTTATGCTAAACTGAATTGTTTGACTTAACTGAATAGCTTGATATAGAAATGTTTTTGGTAATTAAACTGTACTTACATTTAAGCGGCGTGCTTATGCTAAACTGAATTATTTGAAATGGAACAGTTTTTAGACTTTGAAACAGTACTTACACTAAACTGAATTATTTAAAGTAGAACAGTTCTATTTCAAGCTATTCCGTTTAGTCAAACAGTTCTAATTCAAACAGTATTTGGGTGAGTGGTTAGTTATTGAATATATTTAATATGTTTACTATTTTATTTATAGCAGTTTTTTTTATTTTTTATAGTTATTGCTTTGAGGATTTGTGAATAGTTTTTATTGTTATTTTGGTATATAATTTTTGTATTGTTGATTAGGAACGTTCAAATTAATGTAAATAAAACTCACACCAACAAACAATCAAATACAACTCCTGAAGATGACTAACAAAATGGTTGAGAGTGCTTGGGTTAATATAGGGTACTTTCTTCAACAATTTGACCCAGACATAAGACTAATAAGAAGACTTGAATGTCTTCACTTGAAGATTTTAAAAAAGAAACAATCTGCAGTATTCAACCAAACATGTTTAGATAATGACTTGCTGCCTAAGTATACAATATATATATATATAATAAAAAATACTCAAAAAATCAAAGAAAGAAGCTGGAAGAAAAAAAATTAAAAACAAAAAGTGAGTAACAAGTAAATAAAGCTTATTATGAAGCAATTTTACTAGATTAGAGATACTAACACTTAAGATCAGGTAAAGTACGAGGGGCAGATGATAAGTTTCCAGACTTTTTTCATATGAGCATTTAAAATCGTCATAGACTCTTGAAAATTTAGTATGTTATTGCTATACATCTTATGAGATGACTGACCAATTTTTTATGATTTCAAGTTCAAATAAACAGCTTCAGCAGCAATTGGAATACACCCTACTAAAGCCTGATTGTCACAGCTGGTGAATTTCAAAAATGCAATCTGGACGAGAGGACACTTTAGAAGAACGATATGCAATAAAATTCTATTTTAAACTTGGAAAAAATAATGCCACAGAAACGTATGGAATGCTTCAGACTGCTTTTGGAGCATCTGGCATGAATCGAGCATCAGTTTTTGAGTGGCATAAGAGATTTAAGGAAGGCATGGAGTCTGTGAGGGGTGATGAGAGGTGTGGGAGTTGTAAGGAAGTCAATACACCAGGTGATTGGTCGAAGGGTTACGGTTACTATGTTGAGGTTTTAAAGGAGTTCAGGAAGAGATTCCGTCAGAAGAGACCAGCACTCTTCAAATCGGGTCAGTGGCATTCCCAGCAGGACAATGCACCAGTCCACAACTCCATCCTTGTCACAGACTATTTGACCAATATGGGGATCAAGACAGTTCCTTAGCCTCCCTACAGTCCTGACCTTGCTCCCTGTGACTTTTGGTTATTCCCTATGCTCAGAGGCTGTTGTTATAAGACAATTGAGGAGATGAAAGAGGTTGTGATGAAGGTCATTGACACACTCGCACAAGAGGTCTTCCATGGGGCCTTGCAGAAGTTGTTAGAATGGTACAACAAGTGCATTGCAGCCGGAGGAGATTACTTCGACGGGGACTAGAGTTTCATGTGTGTACTATCAATAAAAGTGCCCACACGAAAAAAGTCTGGAAACTTATCTGATGATCCTTGTATGAAAAATGGTGTTACCTACAAGCTGTTCATTTAAAAATCATATATATGTATAAACAGAATTTGGCATTAAATAACCATCAAGGGTTGATATGCCATTAAACCAAATAACCTAATCTAATGTTGCCCAGTCGGCTGTAGAATACACCGACTGCTTCTCTGCAGAGGGGTAAGACCCCCCCCCCAAACGAGTGTCCTGGGTATGACACTAAACAATCTGATGGTGAGGTTCCAGCAATGCTAGAGCTTTGGGGAATGCGAAGTACCCCTTCATTGCCATAGCTCCCAGGTCCACTCTGGCCCGGAGTGGTAGCACCTGATAAGGGTACTATCTATGGGTTGAATAGAACAAAACTGTGCTTCTTTCACTATACTGATTTTTGCATTTAAACTGCGTATTTATGCTAAACTGAATTGTTTAAAATAGGACTGTTTTGACATTGGAACTGCGTACTAGTGCTGAACTGAATTGCTCGAAATAGAACTGTTTTTGACGTCTAAACTGTGTACTTATGCTGAACTGAATTATCTGAAATAAAACTGTCTGACATTTAAATCTGTGTATTGCCCAGTCAGCTGGAGCTGTAGAATATACTGACTGCACCTCTGCAGAGGGGTAAGACCCCCACCAACGAGTATCCTGGATATGACACTAAACAATCTTATGGTGAGGTTCCAGCAGTGCTGGAGCTTTGGGGAGTGCAGAGTGCCCCTTCATTGCCATCACTCCCAGGTCCACTCTGGCCTAGAGTGGTAGCACCTGATAGGGCCCTATCTATGGGTTAAATAGAACTAACAGCATTCTTATGCTAAAATGAATTGAGTAAACTGAATAGCTTGAAATAGAAATGTTTTTGACAATTAAACCGAACTTACACACTTAAACTGCGTGCTTATGCTTAACTGAATTATTTGAAATAGAACTGTTTTTTGACATTAAAACTGTATTTACACTTAACTGAATTATTACATATAACTGCTTGAATAATTTGAAATGGAAATGTTTTTGACAATTAAACTGTGTACTTATGCTAAACTGAATTGTTTGAAATTGAACTGGTTATTTATATAAAAATGGATTTGGCTTTAAATAACTTACAAAGGTTGATATGCCATAAAACCAAACAAACCAACCAACTAATCAAATGATTAGTTTTCTTTTAACAAAAAGGAGTATCCATATCAAGTTTTCTTCGGGTAAAATTACGATAAATTTCTTTGTTTTTACCAGTATATCACCCTTTGTGAGTTAAAAGAGGTTCAAAACATTCTAAAGGGTATTAGTCCAAAAGTAAATGCAACAGCATGACTATAGTTAAAACTTGCTTACTATGGTGTCACAGTCCAGCATGTTAGTCCCTACATCATAAGGATTCCCGCACCCCTAAATTTTATCTTGGTTTCTTATATGATCACTCTTATTAATAGATGTTTTACTTTTTTTTCATCTTACCCATGAGAGCAGAATTGTAAAAATATTTTTCATATCCAAATTTTTTTCTTTAAAAAAGCATGAAGGAAATTGCGTTTATGTAACTTGAAGGGAAAACTGACACAACTGCTTTTAAATTTTGTTTTGTCATCATCCTCATCATGATCAAGGCCTGCTGACAACTTGGTTCCCTATCAGTCCTGATCAGCCATTGCTCTTACTAAGTCCTCTAGTTGATATCTAGTATCCACACAGATAGCTGTCCATGCCTTTGCTAGTTGTGTGTCGATGTCTGTCTTGGTTGATGAGACACTGCATCCTACGTAGGTGAAAACGCAGTTTCTTCCAAGCGGCAGTTGAGTTGATACTGCTGTATGGATGCACTACATAGACGCTAACTAAACAAATGGAGAAAAAGCTTAATGGCAACTACACAAGAATGCTGCGAGCAATATTGAATATGGAGGCAGCACTCCACAAAGTAGCAGCTGTATGACCACCCATCACAAAAACTATCCAAGTTAGACAAACCTGACATGTTGGACATTGCTGGAGAAGTAGGAACGAGCTTATAAGGAATATACTGTGGACCACCCATCACAAAAACTATCCAAGTTTGACAAACCTGACATGTGGAACATTGCTGGAGAAGTAGGAACGAGCTCATAAGGGATATACTGTGGACCCCTTCACATGGACTAGCAAAGGCAGAACAACCAGCTCAAACCTACATACAGCAGCTCTGTGCTGATACGGGATATAACCCTGAAGACCTGGTGGAAGCAATTGATGATAGGGAGGGATAGCGTGAGACAGTCAGGGATCACCGTGCTGATGGTGCCACGTGATGATGATGATGATCCTCACAGCTGGTGAATGTTAAGATTTTGCTGGTCGGTGAACATCAGTGTGTCCACGTAGACACATAGGAGGATGTTAATTATGAGTTCACTCTTACTTATCCAGCAGGGCTCAGCATGTCTAGCTCACTTTGGATGGTGTATAAGATGGGAGGTAAGTGGTCATACAGCTGCTGTTTTGTAGAGTTCTGCTTTCAAGATTTGTTCAAAACAGTACGTAGCTGGTGACATGTCTTTATGCTGATCATAAGTATCATATACATTCTTCACTTCTTAAATCTCCAATGCGGAGACGTTTAAATCTACTTCTGTCTCTAGTATGTTATATTATTACGGAATGATTTTTTATATTAATCATTTTTCGTTAATTATATTTATCATTCGTTTGGGTTGGGATTTGAACTATTCGGCTCTTAGTTCAGGTACACAGACATTGGGTACAGTTTTACGCTCATGCGCAAAGGATATGACAATAACAATTGTCATAATAAACCCCAGATAGGAAATGAGGTTGGAGTGTGAATGACGTCATGCCCGGAAGTGATGGTCCTGAGAATTTGAAGATTTTGAAAATGAGTCAGTTTGGAGTTGACTTTGGACCATGTAGGCAGACAGCTGGGTTGTCTGCCTCAATGGCAGACAGTTGAAGTTGAGTTCCGACCATGATTGTGAGAAGTTGGGGTCCAACCATGGTGTTGAGAAATTGAGATTCGACCACGAGATGTGCTGAGCGTTGGGGTGTTGTTAGCATAGTATGGTACGAAAGACTTTTAAGAATTGTCTCTCTCCTCGTGTCGAAGAACCAAAGTCAGAAATTAATAAAACGTTCGTATCTGAACAACAGAGTTGCTTGTGTATTTGTATTGTATGGTTTACATATGTATTACGGCTATACAACTCAGTGTAGGACTGACACATTTTTACTGTTTGGTTCAGAATGTGTATTTGTTAATATCTTATATCTAACTTGTATGAATTAATTACAGAAGCCAAAAGACTGCAAATTAGTAGAATTATTTTTGCGCATTTGCTCTACCAACTGCATAAAACTCATTATCAAAGATTGCTGACTGCAAAGATTCCCTAAACTGAAATTATAATAATATTAATAAAAATGAGCAGTAAAGAAGTACAAGACTAGGCATGACTGGGTAGGAAAGGTGATCTACAGGGAATTCTGCAAGAGACTAAAATTTGGCCACACTGAAAAATGGTATATGCATAAGCCAGAATCTGTCAGAGAATATGAGACATAAAATTTGCTTGCTCAGTCGGCTGGGGCTGTAGAATACACTGACTGCACCTCTGCAGTGAGATACCCCCCCCCATATGAGTGTCCTGGATATGACACTAAATAATCTGATGGAGACGTTCCAGTCATGCTGGAGCTTTGGGGAATGTAGTGTGTGATACGACGTGTGGTTGAGTACTTAATTAATATGTAAAAATTAGAATTTATGAAATATATTCTAATTGATATATATATATATATCTCAAAAACAAAAAAAGATCCTTAAAATAAGTATCTTTTTGGTTAAAGCTTATATGACCTAAAAAGTTGGTTGATCATTCCTAAAGGTCAGTTGAGTGCAAGACAATCGTTTTTGATTTTAAAGGTCAGTTAAGTGCAGGACAATTGTTTTCGATTTTAAAGTTTAGCAAATTTATTTAGTTTTTCGGTCGTCAACTGAAACTTCAATCACAATGATGAAACGGGTCATTTCGTAAAATATATTTTTCTAGTCCTTATCTTGAGGGTCGATGTCAAAAGGGAGATTTAATTTTGCTCCATCATAAATAAAGGTGAGTTGGGCATGCCTCGTCCAGACTTTAGAGACGTTAGTGTTACTCTAACCGCACCTCATTGCCACTTTTTCTCTCTCAATATTCTTTTTGCTTCTGTTTGCCAGGAAAGCAAACTTTGTTTGTTTGTTATTTGTTGTCTCAAAAACGTGTTTCAATAAAAACAATTTTTTGTTGTTGTTAAACAATGGGTTTTCTCAATTTTTTGAGTTGCTAGACAACCTAGCCACTCATATGACCTGACTGTCAGAAGAAGATCCAGCTGAATTGTGTCAACCCCCCTCTGTGGATCTTTCAAACACAGTGTGGGCATGGAAGGATTCGACAAAGCAAACAACCGGAAGCTAATGTGGTAGTCACAAACACAATAGCCACCACAAGTACTGTGACTAGTAGTCACACCACATTGGGCTTCATGACTAGCATAGGACAACTGGGCACCCCTTCACTGCCATTGCTCCCAGGTCCACTCTAGCCCGGAATGGTAGCACCTGATAGGACCCTATCTATGGGTTAAATGGAACTAAACTGCATACTTATGCTAAACTGAATTGTTTGAATTAGAACTGTTTGACTAAACTTGAACAACTTGAAATAGAAATGTTTTTCACAATTAAACTGTTTACATTTAAACTGTGTACTTATGTTAAACTGAATTGTTTGAAATGGAACTGTTTCTGACATTGAAACTGTACTTACACTAAACTGTATTGTTTAATAAAAAACTGTTTTGACATTTAACAGTGTAAACAAAATCTATACTTGTACGAAATTGAATTGGCAGAATTAGAACTGTTTGAATAAACTGAATAGCTTGAAATAGAAATGTTTTTGACAATTAAACTGTGTACTCATGCTAAACTGATTAGTTTGAAATAGAACTATTTGCATAAAAATGGATTTGGCATTAAATAACCTACAAAGGTTGATATGCCATAAAAACAACCGACCAACCAACCATAAAATTTGCTGGGATTTTAAGATACTAATGTATCCCAAAATCATACCCAAAAGACCAGATCTAGTGTTAATTAACTAGAAGATAAGAACTTGTTATCTAGTGGATTTTGAAATTCCAGCAGAGGGAAAATAAAAGAAAGTGTAAAGATAACAAACATTTAGACCTTGCCAGAGAGATGTAAAAAAAACTGTAGAACATGAAGGGGACAATGATATCAATTATAGTTGGTGTCCTTGGAGAGGTCCTCTAAAACCTAGAAAAAAAGACTGGGTGAACTGGAAATCAGAGGGAGATTGAGACCATCCAAACCACAGCACTTTTAAGAGGAGCTAGAATACTCAGGAGAGTCCTGGAGATCTGAGAAGGCTTGAAAAACCATCAATTAGAGCTTTGGTTTGGTTTGTTTTCTTTGTTTAATGGCATATCAACCTTTGTAGGTTATTTAATGCCAAAGCTATTCTCCTAGAAGAACAGTAGTGGTACTATTTAACCCATAGCTGGGAGGATAAGGGGGTTCATACCTTTCCCAAGGGTATTTGCCCGAAAGTGAACGTAATAGCGCAACTGGAGTACGAACTCGCTTACTACGACTTCGCAGTACATCGCTTTAACCATTATACCATTAAGACACCCCCTCATCAATTAGAGCTAGTGTAAAAAAAAAAAGTAAACTACTACCACTATTACTACAACTACTAACAACAATAACAACTGTAAGTGAAAGACCATCAGTTTGCACTGGTATGAAAAACTTGCATAATAATAATTGTTTTTATTTGAATGTTATACAAAAATGTAGTCATTTTAAGGGGGGCATGGTCTTACCTTAATAGGTAATTTTTAACCCAATTCCCCAAAAGTATATATAATATACATATAAGCATACATACCTACAAACTTATTGACAGAGTCCCCCATGGCATAGTGGATAATATGCTAGATTATGACAGTGGAGGAAGTGAGTTCAAGACTCCAGCCATGTTTATAGGTTCACTTTTGGAAACGGTATGAGCCACCTTATTTCCCCAGCAATGTGTTAAATAGTACCACTACTGTTCCTCTACAAAGATGGCTTTGGCATTAAATAACCCTTCTTGTCTTTCTGTTTTAGTGTGAAAAAGAAAATGGTTACAGATTTTAAAAAAGGCATAAAGAAAGATCAGTGTAACAAACAGTGGCTTTTATACAAGCTCAATAACTGAGTACAAATACAGGAATTTAATTGATCACCACAAAGTCATTCTCTCAAGAAATCTACTTATTAAGTTATATGAAAATTTGTCTTCCTATTTCCTTTAGAAACGCATTGAAAAAATAGCACACAATAGATTATTCATAAATTGCATTTTTGAATAATTACCCGAAAATATAAACTTCTCTACATTTATAAATGAAAACTAACTTCAAAATTAATTCAGGAGAGCACTTATAAAAATGTTCATCTAAAAAACAAACCCCAAAGTGCATATTTTTCACTGGAGTAGAAAAAAAGAATTATTTCTGTTTTCCTTAATGATCAACTTGTTAATGTTCTTTTTAACAAGAATTAAATAATTCAAAATTACATAAAAATATGTTTATTCCCACACGAATAGAATAACGTTGAAGAAAGCTTTTAAAGAATTCCAACTTCTCTCTATTGTCTGTAGCATCACAGCAAAATAGAACTTGATATAAAGGGAAATAACTGGCGAATTACTGACCTATATATATATATACTACTTTTGGGCATCCGTAGTTGTTTGAAGCATCATCTGAACGCTATCGTAGTTTTTGGTACTGTTAGTGTGATATGGTGGTTTAGTGTCCAACATCACACGGCAGGCAACAGGCTGGCCGCACATTGTACGTCTTCCTCTCCGATCAGAGCCAGCAAGGATTTTTTTTTATAAGGACTTACCTACCAGTTTACTTATTCATCAGGCCAGCCTGTGTCCAAATTTGAGTCCTAACCCGTGGAGTTAACCCAAATCCCCTCCCCGTTTTTTTATTTCCCTTTTTTAAATACCCAATTCCTTCCTCTTCAATTTGAAACGTTGGTGTTAAAAAAGAAAGAAAAAAGGAATCAAACAAAAACCTACATTTGTATGTGCCATACACAAAGTCTGTGAGTCTATCTTGTATATTTAAAGAAAGAAATTATCAAGAATGTTGCATAGGTTTTCTCTTCTTTTTTTAGTTTAAATTTCTAAACGTTTTTAACAGTTCTGTTAATTAACGTAATCAAGTTGATTTAATAATTCGAAAAAGTGCGTAGATGTGTGAAAATAATATTAATTAAAAAAACAAAAACAAAACAAAACTAATTAAATTCAAGAAAGCCTTCTCAGCTGTGTAAATAAATTTTTCATACGGTCACACAACAAATACATATTTTTTATTTGATAAGTAAACGTGTCATCAAGGTCGTGTTTCGTTCTCTTTTTTTTTTTTTTTTTTGTGATAAACTTTTTTATGACGAAATTATAATCATTTTTCTTAAAACCTTTATAACAGGAACCTTTCTAATTTCTTAATCATTCAATTATTGAATTGTTTTGGGGGACGAAAAACTACCGTTGCGTAAAAAATATACACGTGTATTCAAATAATTTCCACACCGGGAAAAAAAAAAATCCTACAACACAATTAAAAGTTAAAGAAATTAGATTCAATTTTAAAAAAATATTGTGATTTTCTAAATCTGTGGCTATTCAAAATATAAATTGATATATTGTAAAATAAACTAATAAAAGTTACTTTCTATCCTATTTTTCCTAATTAGCGATGGTTAATAGTCAAATAGTTTTAAAATTAATTTTTATTCAACTAGCTTGAAACGTTTATGGTAAAATAAGATTTTTTTTTTCTTGAGCTGTTTTGTAGATGTTTGGCAGATTTTAAAAATAATAAACACACCCAAATTGTTACCCCCTCACAAAAAAAACTTACAAAAAATACGCAAGCATATGATCCTTGGTATTATCAGATTTTTAAAAAATTTCCCTCGATTTATGTTGATTAATAGCCCACAGTTTTTATTATTCTCTTTCTTTGTAAAAATGTAAAATGTTGATGTATTGACTGTTTAGTTTTTAAGAAAGAATAATGTCAAACAGAAGGTTGCTGTTAATATTATTACCTCTCTTGTTGAACAATCCTTCGACATTCTTAGATATTTCATTAATTTAATTAGAATACCTGATATTTCTTTACATCCGTCCATAGAAAACGAAACCACCAAAACTACATTTATACCAAAAATTAGAGCTGTTAATTTAGGATTTAATTTATTTAAAATTCTATTTTTCTGCTTTAGACTCGTATAAGTACACAGTTGTTTAATAATACATACTTATCCACCTACTTGTTTTATTTTATTTTTTTAAATAGTACAATTCGATTTGAGATTAATGTAATAGTTTTTGTTAGCATATATTTTACTCGATTTTATAGATTAATAATTCTTTGACAAAATATTTTTTGCGATAAAAATAGTCTTTTAATTTGTAATTTGATTTATCCTGTTTTTGTCTTCTTTGTAATTTAAATCTGTGAAATTCCTTCTGTTATACCGATTTATTTTATTTCATTTAAAATTAAGTGTATATATTATATTATATATAAATACCCATGCTTAATTGTAAAGAGCCCGTTTATTTTTCTTCTACGTCCACACTATTCTTTTATTATTACTATTATTTACCAGTGTCTCTGCTAAAAGACTGACAATCAGACCAAAATATTTCCCGGTCAGTACAGAGGAACTTAAGTCTTCCTTTTTTTTTTTTTTTTTTCTTTCCCCTCATTCTTCTTCGCGGATTAATTTTTGTGTTCGTTCTTGCCGCTGAATCAGCACAACAATAACAAAAAAAGAAGAATTAAGATAAATTAAAAGAGGAAAAAAAAAAAAAAAGTGAACTACTTGGACCTTCCCTAGGGTCTGTCCATTTTTTTTTCTCCCCTTAACTCTGTCCATATTTCCCAACCTGTCACAAGTCAGACCCGACCCCCTCATTCTGGACGAACCTCTGACATGGGCTTTCTCTTTTCCAAGCTGTGGAGCTTATTCACCAATGAAGGTAAGATTCTTTCTTTCTTTCTTATAAAAGATTCACGTGCATTTTTCTTGAACACACCAAAACACAAAACATTTTCCTCCTGCTAAATTATGTTATTGATTAAAAAAAAAAAAAAATTATTTAAAAAAAAATCTGAGTATCCCCCTAAAAATACCCCAAAAAAAAAAAAAACCAGATAAGTATGTCCCTTTTTTTAAAAACCTTTTTTTTCTACCAACATGTTTTCTTTCTTTTCACCTTATTTTTCTAACGTTATGTTAAAGAAAATACTTGCTTTCTCAATTTAAGAGATAAAAGGCGAGAGTCGTGTTAAAAAAAATCATTTTTAAATCTGGAAATTAATTTCAGATAACTTTTTTTAAAGCGTACGAGTTTTGTTTCGTTAATTAATAAAAAAGCACCCTCCCTAAAAACAACATTGTTTCATAATACAATTATTACAATATTACTAAAAATTTGAAGTATTAAAATGTTCAATGTTTTTATTTTATTATTTTCATTTAAGACTTGATAAAATAACATGAAAATAGTATTTCCGTATCTTTCCATTTTTATTTTTTTTAAAGTCGATTTTAAGCTTTTACTAAAACTTAAAAAAAAAATCACAACATATTGTTTTATAATCAAAACCTGAATGGCAATGTTGTTTATAGCCTTAAATAAATATCCTCTTTAGTTTGAAAAGAGTTCTTTGAGCTGGTTAACTAATGCCTTCCTTAGTATTTAAAGTTTAGGACAAGCATTTTAAATTGAGGTAGTTGGCTTCATTATTACAATTTAATTTTATCGTATTCTTAAAAACGTATCAACTCGATATATTGTAAATTACTTATGAAATTGATATTAAAAAGAGCAATTCCACTATTTGTTTACATGAAATATACAACTTGATAATTATCTCCCCCTGAATAATAATTAATAATGGGTTTTGTTTTCATTTTGTGCTTCTGCAAAAAGTGCACATCTCGTAAGCCATTGAGGATAATGTTAGTGTGATCTTGGAATAGTGTCCTGTGCCAAAATCCGTTATATTCAGAGAGATTGATGTATATGAAATATGATTGTTTGGAATGAAGATGCAAGTAAAAATTTCTGAAATAAATAAATTTACAAATAAACTCTTTAATTTCTCTACATACATACAACTTTAAATTTCGATGTGTGAAACAGAAATCAGATATTTGATTTTTGATATTTTGACTTTTGAAAGCTTTAACTAATTTATAGTATTGGACCAAAAAATATAGTCACAAAAAACAAACTTTTTTCCCCCCCGCGAATTTTAGTGAAACCTTAATAGCTTCGACACATATAGGAAGTTATTTTTTGATTATTGCCAAAATTCCCTTAGTTGTAGCGAAAAGTAATTAACAAGAGACTAATCACACATTTAGGATATCAATTCAAGGAAAAGAATTCTTAGAAATTTCTGTTTTTACAAAAAACCCGGAAATTTCTTAAAATTTTCTGAGAAGTTTCGTTTTTAAAATATGCCTTTTCTTTCCTGGTAAGGGAACTTTGACAACTAGGAAGATTATCATTTCCTATGTGTGTCTAAGCTAATGAAATTTCATCAAAATGTGTGGTAATAATAAAAAAAAAAATTGGTTCAGTCTTTTTACTGTCTCCCCCCCCCAACATCGTGTGTGTGTGTATATATATATATATATATATATATAAATAATGATTTACTAATCATTATTGTTGATTATATGGGTGTCTCTGTTTAAAATGAATTCTCTTGATTAGTTGTTATAACACTTGGCAATCTTAAGGCTTTTTAAGTTAGTGTTACAGCACATGTACATATTCTTAATGTTGAATTTTTGGGGCGAACACATTGTTTAAATTTTGTTTCTATATTTAAAAAAAAATTTTTTTTTTATTTTGAAAACTTGATATTTTGACGTTGACAGTTTTATCAAAAAATTATTGGTAAAATTTGTGTGCAAATTTTATTATTTAAATTGTGGGGGCAATCTTTAAATTTAAAACCAGGACTTACATGCTATCTTTTTACAGTGATATCATTCAGTTTTGCCTTGGTTATTTTGGAAAAACCGGACACTGGGTTAATGTTCACTAATAGCCTGGGAGACCTGAGCTCGATCCCAGGTCGAGTCATACCAAAGACTCAAAAAATGGTACTTGATTCTACCTTGCTTAACACTCAGCATTATAAGGTAAGGATCAAGGTAAAGTGGAGCAATCCAGGGAAAGAAGTAGCACCCTCCCCTACACCTTGGTGTAGTAGCTATCGAAAAGTTAGCCTTTGGGTCACCCTCAAATATGGTCGCCAACTTTATTTTGGAAAACATCTTTAATCAAAATTTTCTTTGCTAATATTTTGTTGCCAAAGTTGATTTCTAGTGTAAATATCAGGTATATGGTTCATGTAATTCCATTGTTAGAAGTAAAAATCGAAGTGAAAGTTAATATTCATTTAATTTATTTTGATACTGCCATGTGCTATACTTCTTTGAAGTAAGGGTTTAGATGGGGTTTTATTGATATGGTGTTT
Source organism: Sepioteuthis lessoniana (assembly GCA_963585895.1). Taxonomy (NCBI): domain Eukaryota; kingdom Metazoa; phylum Mollusca; class Cephalopoda; order Myopsida; family Loliginidae; genus Sepioteuthis; species Sepioteuthis lessoniana. The sequence continues at coordinate 14,087,710 of OY757919.1, forward strand.
TTTTTTTTCTTGTGCTTTTATGCGTGTCAAGTCTGATAAATATTCTTTCTGACATATTTCATTAAAATTTGTGGTCATAATGAGGTCATAAATGAAATCCTGGTGAAATTTTGGTTCATAAATATGTCTATTGTATGGTCTATTATCTTTTGATAAATTTGTCCTGTTCAGTCCAATTATCCATGAAATGGCCAATTTAGCCCACTGTGTACTTGAATGTGCTGATGTAAATGAAATAAACAGCTACTTTGGACATACTAAGGTTGTTCATTTTTATTGTCCTACTGGTATGAAACTAAAGTCATGATACCCCCCCCCACTTTTACCAATTCTTGTTTTCAAGTCATAATTACTTTTATTTGTCTCAATTTTCTTTTTCAAAACCATGTCCATTTTTATCCTGAAAAAAGTCAAATTTTGATTGACAACGACTAGGTTATTAGGGGTTACTAGGCCATAGATGGTCAGTGAAATATTTGGGTGAATTCAAAACAAGTGCACTCATGATTATTGGAAAATTCAAATATAGTATTACAGTAACTGGAGTAATGAAAGTGACTTTTTTAGGGAGTGTTTTTATATATATATATATATACCGATAAGTTTACAAATTTTTGCAGTGCTCCTTGTAAGTAATCAGTGGAATGCATTTTGGGAACCTTTGTTCTAGATGATCAAAAACTGAAACATGAATATCACTTAACAAGTGACTCTAATTTTGATACATTGTCAGGTTCACTCTGACCTGAATTGCTAGTATCTGTTAGTACCCAATCTATTGGTCAAATAGAATTATTCTCTCATTTACTAAGGATTATTATTAGTTATTCAAAGCCGTACAGCTGTGTGCAAATTATTTGTATTACATAAGACTTCTTGATAAATTGAATTACTAATGTTAAATAGCAATACTTGAAACCATTTAACTGTGTGCAAACAAATGAGCATAGGTGCATTTAATAATGTTACTTACAAACTATTAACTTACAAGTTATATATGTTGAAGAGATGACTTACTCTCTGTGGCAAAGTAAGCGTGTTTATGCCTTGTATGGGAAATGAAGGGTACACTTGAGTGAAAGAAAAAAGAAACATGGTTGCTCTAACACCTCAATTTAAGATAAAACACTGTCTCTAATAAGAATTTACGAGAGTAGCATATGCAAATTTTTTGATGAGAACGTATTGGTCAAGTATAAGAATGCCAGTGAGAGTAAAATGGTTAATGTGACTGAGTGAAGACACTATTTTTGTTGGTAGAGACTGACTGTGTGGAGACATTCTTTTAGTTGGTGGGTATTGCAGTAAGTGATTATTTGGATCCATTTCAACCAGTTCAAGAACGACATTATATATAACAGGATTTGGCATTGAATAACCCATGAGGGTTGATATGCTGTAAAACACCAACCATAGAAGCGTTGTGACTTTTAATTGAAATACTTTGTGAAAACCATTAGATCTATACTCAAGGTAAGGTCCTTTCTATGCAGACTATATCTGAATTATTTATCAGAATTGAGTAATTTATTTTACATAGGATAATCCTATTCAGTCAGTAATGCGAGCACTATGATTTATACTGAAGTTTCTAAAAAGTTTTTTAGAATGCATCACAGCCATCGTGGAGTCGAGAGAGAAAAAAAGCCAGTTGGTGGCTTTGGATAAAGAGGGCGAAGCCATGGATAGTTGCTACTGGGAAGTGATCAATCCCATCAGTTTTCTTAAGACGCAAAACTCCTGATGAAGCCAGGGACATCACTGATGTGTCCCAGTGCATCTGTAGGATGTGGTGTTAGAAATATAAATACCCTTTTCTTACTCGCATTATCTTGCTGACTCATCATATGAATAGGGCTAGAACTAAATCTTATTAGATTCTTACGATTAATAAATATTCTGCCCCGTTTGAGGAACTTAGAATATGCCAACTATATCTCTTTGTATTTGATGGTGAGGCTCCAGTTCTGGAGATTTGTGGAATACCCCTTCATTGTCATTACCCCCAAGTCCACGATGACCCAGAGTGGTAATGTTATATAACATATGATGAGAACCACGTGGTCAGATTTAGACGGAGTGCAGAGAATCGCAGTCAAGCTAGGGACACGCAACCGATCAGGTCATCTCTGACAAGAAGTCCTCTCTCTGAGTATATGTCTCTCCATCTATCTCTCAACTAACATCAAACTGTGGGCCCTTTTCGAGAATAAAATGAAATATATTTTTATAAACGTGTTTTGTTCGTCATTATCTTTGATTATGTTTCCGCTTGTATATGTATGAGACTATACAACAGTAATACTCCTATCTATAAGTTTGATAAATCTTTTAAAAATTATCAGTTATAGAAAAGAATACTTGAAACCATATAAATGTAAATTATTTGCATTAAGAATTGTTACTTGAAGCTATAATTGTTTACTAAGGATTATTTTACTGTCTAATAAATGATTTATTAAACAGAAATAATTACTTAAAATGTGTATAAATCATTAGTTTTAAAAAGATACTTTACATTATATAACTGTGTGCAAAAAAAAAACAACTTAAAATGTACAACTTCACAAAAATAAATACTATTCCTTAACCTCTTGGTATAAAATAAGTGTTGGTTGGTTGACCTGCCATTGAAATCAATCTCTCAATATTAAAGGAAAAATCTTAGCTGAAGCTTCTTTTTAAATGCTTTACTATCCAAAAGATAAGATCCAAATATACGATTACAACTTTGGATATTTACAAACACTGTCATTATTTATTACCCTATCTTTATGAAGGCACTCATGGTGTAGGGTTATCATTGTATAAATGTTCACGGTGACCAGTGTTCAAACCCTGAATGAGGCTGTTTGTGTTTCATGTAGTGCTAAAACTCTTAGAAAAGGTATGCATCCAACTATTCTCTCTCCAACTAGAATAGACTGACCTTTTAATCTTCATATGGAACTCTTTCTTGGAAAATTCTGAATTCAAACTTGTTATAATGCCAATTTTTTTAAAGTGGAGTTTACCACATTCAGCTTGTGCGGAGAGGCTGGTAAATGTATGTAATGTATTTGATGGTATATTAGGCACACTTTCCTTTACTAAAAAAATCTGGGGGGGGGTGTCCTCGTGGTGTAATGGTTAAAGCGATGGACTGCGGAATCGTAGTAAGCGAGTTCGTACTCCAGTCGCGCTATTACGTCCACTTTCGGGCAAATACCCTTGGGAAAGGTATGAACCCCCTTATCCTCCCAGCTATGGGTTAAATAGTACCACAACTGTTCTTCTAGGAGAATGGATTTGGCATTATATAACATACAAAGGTTGATATGCCATTAAACAAAGTAACCAAACCAAACTAAAAAAAATCTTAAAATTCCTCTGCATCTTAAATGCCATATGTAGGGTTAAAATTTGCAATGGTCGATTGAAATTAGCTACCTGGCAACTCCTATTAGCTAAGACTTCGAAGTAACTTTCATCTGCCTATTGTCGTTATTTAAAAGGCTATCATGGAGATTAAAAGTGTTATTGATAATATTCATTATGTTAATTTCATCATGTTTAATAGTAGTTTTTTACATTTTTTATTTGCCCTGCTAAAATTGGGGTGTATCTTTATACATCAATAAAGATTGTGTGTGTGTGTGTATATATATATATATATATATATATATATATATATATATATATATATATATATACACACACACACACCTTTTTAATTATAAAATTGGGTGTCCTCATGATGTAATGGTTAAAGTGATGGACTGCAGAATTGTAGTGAGTGAGTTTGAACTCCAGTCGCGCTATTACATTCACTTTCGGACAAATACCCTTGGGAAAGGTATGAACCCCATTATCCTCCTAGCTATGGGTAAAATAGTACCACTACTGTTCTTCTAGCAGAATTGCTTTGGCATTAAATAACCTACAAAGGTTGATATGCCATTAAACAAAGAAACCAAACCAAACCTAATTATAAAATTGCTGATGCCCTTTATACCTGTGAATCCCCACTTGCACACTTTCCTGGATTTCTGTATGAATAAACTTTCAGAATTTTTCTGCTAGTTGTTTATGAGGTAGGTATAAAACAAGTCAAAAGTTTTTTTTATTTGCTCTTTTGGGATATTTCTATGAAAGAACTTATGTTAAGAATAAAAGAAAACCATCCAAGTAAGACAAACAAAACAAGCTAAGCAGTGCTGATGAAGTAGGAACAAACTTATAAGCAATGTTCTTGTGTTGGTCGATCTGCAAAAACTTGCATTTATCACTGAGTGTTGTCTTTACCAAGATGAATAACCAATAGTGAGAGTCAAGGGAATCTGTCCTGTCCGCAGAATTTGATGATAATCAAGTTAGTCGCAAATAGGATGATTTTAAAACTTTTCCATCTGGTCATCAAATTATATTTTTATTTAACAAACGAAAACGATAAAATTAAAATCAAATAATAAAATGCAAACTTTATTTTGTAATTAGAAGAAAAAATTTTCAATAATTTTTTTCCCTGTCAGTGGGTGGGAGCTTGGAATGTGACAATTGCATCCCTGCAGGATTGTGTGATTTGAACGAAGCAGTATTTTGTCAAAGATATCTGTATAATCCGTGAAGCATGGACAGTTTAAATATCCATAATGATTTGATATTTTCCTGGTAGATTGTTGAATCCCTCAAACATGGATCATTTTTAATGGATTTCCATTCAAGTTTGAAGCATCCAAAATAATCATTTGTGCTTTGCTCATTGACTCCCCTCAAAAGATGTCTTAATCATTCAAGTAATTTCATCAGATGAATACAAAAGTTTCCACTAAAACTATGTATATTAGCCAAGAATGCAATTGTCACATAAGCATGAGTCAATAATGGTACCTTGGTGCCAATTGATAACTCTATGGAAGAATATGTTAATGTATGAATAGTAAAGTTCCTCAAATTTACTTCAAAGCATTGCAACCAGTTCTTAAGGTTTCCAAAAAAACAGGATACTGTTATAACATTGTTTAACAATGTTCTTAAATTGAGTGCTCAAATACTCATCTCTTTAAGAATGTCTAAAGATTAACTGATTTTATGGGCATGTCAAACTGTCTCTGGTTAGGGAATTGCATTCATATTAACACTTTTTTTTTTTTTTTTTTTTTTTTTTTTTTTCTAAGCACACAGTCCTATTGAATATGAATATTTCTTAAACATATCTATTTCTTAAACAGATCTATTTGACCCATAGGTGGGACCCTAACAGGTACTAGTACTTTTGGTTAGCGGACCTGAGAGTAATGGCAATGAAGGGTTACTCCACATTCTCCAGAACTAGACTCACCACTAGATGCAGTATCATCCACAGAAATGCACCTCTTTTCTTTTTTGGTGTGGGAGGAGGTCTCTGCAGGGAATAAAGTTGGTGTATTTTAAGTTCTGCAGACAGGATGGTATACATAAAGAAGTGAGTTATGGTAAATAGTAGGGAAGATTGGGTTATTTTAGCCTTGGTTATGCAACCAGTCTAGGAGAAGGAAAGCTTTTAATTTAAACCTATCAAACTCCACTTAAAAATTGACCTTGTGACACATCCTGCCTATGCAGAAGAGTTGGCAGAGACATACATACATAAAGAAGTGAGTTATCAATTTCTCATGAGTATTATGTTAGTTGGTTAATCAAGGGGAGGGGGAAACTTAAGCAAATATCGTCCTGATAGGTAGCATAAAAAATATCCAAGGTATTTCTTCAAATTAATAAAGTATTAGTATTCTGCTTTTTATTTTAATATTTTCTTTGGTGTGTCCTCCATATTTTTTTGTTCATGTGAAAATCTTTTCATCTCAAATAAATTTGTAATTTATCTACTCGTGTAATTATTTGAATATCTTAGATGACAAGTATAAGAATTTAAAAAAATTTAACATTGAAAATAAAACTTTTTTAAAGATATTTTACTTGAGCAAAATTTTATTTTAGGTAAGGTACAAAAATAGCATATGAGGAACTTGTTTTAAAGACTAAAAATTCTTGCATGGTACAAATTTGAACAAGTGAAAATGTATACACTATAAACATTGAAAGATTCATGCAATCAAAAAAAAACTTGCAACTCATTAGAAATTTTTTTTTTTTTTTCTTTACACACTGGTTTTGAGATTTTTCAGATATTCAAAAGATTTAAGCTAATTTAATTCTGACGGGTCCAAAAATACTCAACCTTTTTCTTCAAATTTATAAATTGAAAGTTTACTATTTAATTTACTTGAGTTATTTGATGAACTTTACAGATTTTAGTTCAGTTTGTAATAAAATATTTTTTAAAGTGAATAATTGTTGAAGGTTAAAACTTTCAAATTAAAGTAGTTTTTATCTAAGAACAATTTTTTGTTTAAGAGCCCAAAGGACTTAAAAGTAGTTTTAGTCTAGTTTATTGAACAGTTTAAAGATGAACTTTGAATGCTGGTGCTTTGGACAATGTGGAGCACCCCTTCATTGCTATTGCTCCCAGGTCCACTCTGGTCTGGAATGGTAGTACCTGATAGGGTCCTATCTATGGGTTAAATAGAACTAAACTGCATACTTATGCTAAACTGAATTGTTTGAATTAGAACTGTTTGACTTAACTAAATAGCTTGAAATAGAAATGTTTTTGACAATTAAACTGTGTACTTATGCTAAACTGAATTATTTCAAACAGAACTTTAAATAACCTACAAAGGTTGATATGCCATAAAACCCAAACAATTAACCAAATTGGATTGAAAAGGGCTTTATTCTGTTGTTGCTATGTTGCAAGTATTCTTGCATCTAAATAAATTTGGATTGCCCTCTTTGGTTGTTGTGTTTTTTCTCCTAACCCCTGGGGCCAGAGCGCAGCAGAATGTGCCCCTTGTTTATGAGTGTGAAGGGTGATGTATTTTGAATATCTGATTGGAATTGGTCTTCTTTTGAAGGCTAGTTTTCTCATCGACAGAAGCCACCCTTATAGATGAGGAGCAGTGGTTTCTTGATTGAACCATTTGATCCTAGCTGTTGACCTATGCGATTCCTCTGCCCAGCATCGGATGAAGCATGTTGTTGACCCTCTTTTAGATTGCATAATCCCATGGCTTCCAATGCTATACACTTGTACTACTTGTATAATATCCTCTCCTCCCCCCAGAATGTGATATCCAATAACAAGCTGAAGTAAGTTGTTTTGTAGTTATGGAGTCAGTACTACACGTGTAGGATTTTGATCTTGTAAGTTTTCCATCCGGACCCCCCCTCCCAATCCTTTAATGATATTGTGTCAACCAAATATTTTGGAATATGCCAGTCTGATAAGAAAAAATCAGTTCTCGTGGTATAATGGTTTAAGCGATAGACTGCGGAATCGTAAGCGAGTTCAAACTCCAAGTTATTGTGTTCACTTTTGGGCAAATACCCTTGGGAAAGGTATGAACCCCCTTATTCTCCCAGCTATGGGTTAAATAGTACCACTACTGTTCTTCTAGGAGAATAGCTTTGGCATTAAATAACCTACAAAGGTTGATATGCCATTAAACAAAGAAACCAAACCAAAGCTTATCAGAGGAATGCTAGACGTTTTTTGAAATGGAGTAAACAAGTTTTTTGTGTGTTTATGTGTGAGAATTTCTCTTGTTGGAACTTTTGTTTCAGTAAAATTCAATAATTAATATTCAAATAAAAAGCATGCATTGCATTCTCATATGTTTAGCAAAGTTGATAAACAAGTCAAAAGGAATTGAGTCTGAGTTTGTGGACTACAGTTGGAGAATAAAAATACTTTTAAAGCCATTATTTACTAGGGAATATATCTCTCTCTAATATGACCAAATGACTCGAGTCCATTGTTCTGTTTTTATTGATATGAATAATGGTTAATTTTAAACATTCCATGGATTTTTATTAGAATTTTTTTCATCAGCCATCATTGATATATTTTGAATGTTTATCATTGATGTCAGATTGATTTTATTTTCTAATTTATTGTTAAAATAATGTCTAACATGTCTTTTGTTTTAATTCTGTTCTTATTCATTTTCAAATTATCTGCAGTGGGTTCAAATCAAACTTGCAACAATCATAAAAAAAATTGCCTTTTGAATTACTTCAAGAAAATCTTGATGAACTTTAAGCTGTGTTGATGATGGTTCCTCTATAACCCCCCTCATTATATATATATATATATATATATATATATATATATATATATATATATTACACTGAAATGAAGAATTATCTGAAAACCTGCCAGTGGTATTTCAAAATGGTGAATTAAAAATAAATTTAACTTTATTTGTGGCATTCTTTGTATTTATTAGTTGATAAATATTATCAAGAGGTTAATATTTATGCTACCTGCTGGTGGCCATTGCTTTTATTTTATTTATTTATTTATTTTTTTTTTTTTAATACAAATGCAGACATTTTTTTCCTTTTCTTTTCCTTAGTCTTGATTTTCCAATTATCAGAAAAAGTAATAGGGGTATGAGGAGTCATAAATTTTGTTTCTTGCTAAGAATTTTTTTCAAGATGTCTCTTTTTATATATATATATATATATATATATATATATATATATATATATATATATATATATATAATGAAACAAAAAGTTTAGCTAACTTGGTGGACACAAAGTGAGGTTCCTGTTTAGCATTATACTTGCATTGTAAATCAAAAACTTATATGCCAAAAATATGCTCTGGTAAGTGCTGATTCTAACCAATGATAGACAGATGCACAAAAAATACATTTATTGAAGATATAGTATGATTATACACGGATGCAATTAGGTGTGTGTCCTTAATATCGTTAACCAAAACAAGGACACCTCATCTAAGGTTGGTAATTTGTTCCTAGAGAGGCAACTTAAGTTAAATTTACTTGTCTCTGAATTGTCACTTGTTTAAACCACAACTATTCCCAATTCTGTATTTTATTTATAAATGCATTTTTAATAATATATATGGTCAATAAGAATTTATTTTAAGCTTAAAAATAAATTTTAGTTTTTGATATAGTACAGGAAAAAATAGTCTAAATTTATGAATACATGTACGTACTTACTTGTAAATGTAGATGTTTACAATTTGGCGATCTTTACAGTACATCGCAGACTCTTTATTTGTGAATGTGGTTTGCTCTAAGACATAAAATAGAATGATTTTCTAAGGTTAAATAACAAATACAGTCATTAAAATTATTTTCTGAAAGTAGAAAATAAAGTAATTTATTAAATTTACCAATATTTACATTCAATTTGTGTATTTACATCATGAATGTAGATGGGTATGAATCATTGTGATTTTTATATACTTTTATTCTTATTGTACAGTAACATGATTTTATATGTGCTTTTAACACTTTTCTCATGATATCATGACTTCAATATTTGTGGTGGACAGATATAAAGTTGAATAAAATGACTTAAACTGTATTTTTATTTTTCCATAATTTTTTTTGACAAATCTTGAAATGACGTAACCCAAGGTATGAGGTGTTTATGATAAATTTCCAGACATTTTTCGTATGGGCACTTTTATTGATAGTACACACATGAAACTCTAGTCCCCTTTGAAGTAATCTCCTCTGGCTGCAATGCATTTGTTGTGCCGTTCTAACAACTTCTGCAAGGCCCATAGAAGTCTTCTTGTGGGAGCATGTCAATGACCTTCATCACAGCCTCTTTCATCTCCTCAATTGTCTCATAACGACAGCCTCTGAGCTTAGGGAATAAGCAAAAGTCACAGGGAGCAAGGTCTGGACTTTAGGGAGTCTGAGGAACTGTGTTGATGACCATCTTGGTCAAATAGTCTGTGACAAGGATGGAGTTATGGACTGATGTATTGTCCTACTGGAAATGCCACTGATCTGATTTGAAGAGTGCTGGGCTCTTCTGATGGAATCTCTTCCTGAACTCCCTTAAAACCTCAACATAGTAACCCTAACCCTTTGGCCAATCAAGTCAGGTGTATTGACTTCCTTACTCCTCTCACACCTCTTATTATCCCTCACAGACTCCGTGCCTTCCTTGAATCTCTTATGCCACTCAAAAACTGATGCTCGATTCATGCAAGATGCTCCAAAAGCAGTCTGAAGCATTCCATGCATTTCTGTGGTATTTTTTCCAAGTTTAAAACAGAATTTTATTGCATATCGTTCTTCTAAAATGTCAGATTGCATTTTTGAAATTCACCAGCTGTGAAAATCAGGCTTTAGTAGGGTGTATTCCAATTGCTGCTGTAGCTGTTCATTTGAATCTGAAATCATAAAAATTGGTCAGTCATCTCGTAAGATGTATAGCAATAATATAGTGAATTTTCAAGAGTCTACGACAATTTTAAATGCCACATGAAAAAAGTCTGGAAACTTAACGTATGCACCTTGTATACCTGTACCTCAGTGGAGGGTTTTAAACAAGTGTTGGTAGTTTGCATAGACAATCCATTTAGGGAAGAAATGACTGACAAAAAGATACAAAGGATATTTTTGCAATGATTTTTTTTTTTTTTTTTTTTTTTGTCATACCCAACAAAATCTTACTAATGTCATTTGTTTAGTTATTGTAAATTAACATTAAAATTATGGATTTTTTTTTTTCTAAAAATGAGCTTTAAATTATGACTTGCTGCTTTTATAACAAAAACAATTAAATTTGTTGGTGGCATTCTTTGCTTTCAAAGAAGAGAAGGAATATGTCAAAATAAAAAAAAACAAACTTATCTCTTCCATTCATTAAAAAAAAAAAATTGTTTTTAATATGAATACTGATACATTCCCAAACTCCTCGGTTGGAACCTTGCCCTCAGATGCAGTTTCCTGTTTACACGGGACTCTTAGTGGTTTCAAGTATTCCTATCTAACGCTAATAATTCTATTCAATATTATTCATTCCTTTCCACATAGCAATATTTAAAATCATTTACCTATGTAATACTTATAATTCAATTTAACATGAATTGTTTGCACATAGTCAAATGGTTTTAAGTATAGTAAATGATTAAATAGTTCTATTTGACCATAGATGGGACCTTAACAAGTACTACCACTCTGAAACAGTGGACCTGGGAGTAATATTGGTGAAGGGTTACTCAACATACCTCAAAGCTCCAGTGGTGTAATGATTATCATTCTGTGAAATGGATGCTGCGAATTTAGTTCTATCTCTGGATGAGATTGTTTCCATTTCGCATAACACTCATAATTCTTGAGAAAGGTATGAATCCAGCTATTTTCCCTCCAGCTATGTGTAAATAGTGGGGCAGACTGAGCTTGTCAACTTAGATATGGCAACCTGTCTCAGAGAAGGAAAACTCTGAATTCAAACCTATCAAACTCCACTTTAAAAAAAAAAAAAAAAAAAAAAAATTGACCTTGTGTAACATCTTGGTTGTGTGTAGAGGTTGGCTAAATACAAACATGAATACAGATACCAGTTGTTAAACATTCTCAATGTAGCTCATGAGCTGAGATGTTTGTTTGATTCGATGTACTGCAGATTGTGACCTTAAAATGAACAAAATAAATTCCTGTTTGTTTTCAAACTGTCTTGATATGACACTGGGGAATGTGGAGTACCTTTCATTGTCATTACTTCCAGATCCACTCTGATTTAGTGTGTTTGTATCTATTTGGGTTCCCATTAATTGCCGGTTAGGTCTGTTTTAAAGTTAGTGTTAGATAGGAATACTTGAAACCATATAAGTTAGTTGGCGACCGTAGTCAAGGGTGACCCAAAGGCTCCCTTTTCGATAGCTACTACACCAAGGTGTAGGTGAGGGTGCTACTCCTTTCCCTGGATTGCTCCACTTTACCCTTGATCCTTACCTTATAATGCTGAGTGTTAAGCAAGGTAGCATCAAGGAATTATTTTTTTTTTTTTTTAGTCTTTGGTATGACTCAACCTGGGATTGAACCTAGGTCTCCCGGGCCATTGGCGAACACTGTAACCATTATGCCAATGTCCAGTATTGCTATTATCAAATAGGCAGTTATTTGAAACCATATAACATTGAACCCAGGTCTCCCGGACCATTGGTGAACACTCTACCCACTAGCCAATATGCCGGTTCAGTCTGTATAGTCCGCATTAAAAGTCCAGTAAGGGTAACCTGAAAAACCCTGGCCCATTTACCAAAACTCTTTTCATTCTCCAATGATATCTGTATAAAAAAAAAAAAGGTCTAAAAATAAATTTCACCTTTGAGTTAACCTGCCTCGTTTTTAACCTGGACTAGTGATAATTAATCAGGTTAGTTGCAATGGAAATAGTGCATTTATTTTCTTGGAACCCAAACTATAAAGAATATTATTTACTGCCCTTTGTTAACAGGGTCTAAAATATATTGCCTGTATCATCTGTTGAGAAATGAGATTGGAATGATTTAAATTGCTCATAAAATACTTTCTGATTATAGTATAAAATGTTTAAATTCTATTTTAACCTATTATTATTTTGATAGTAGTTTTTTATAAAAAAAAAAACCCTTAAATTCCTAATGATTTAAAGTGTATTCTTGGTTAATTTTCTGTCACGTCTTTCAGAATTTGCCACTAATTATGAACATGTAAAAAAAAAAAAAGTGATACGTTTACTTTCTAAGCTTAGTCATAATTTTGTGTCGTGACAATTTTTGTCCACACTGCAGAAGGTCACTGACTTGAAATAAGAGACTTTGCCCCTGTATAAATTCATTAATAAAACTTTATGCCAAAATTGGACATTATTTTCTGAACAACCTAAAATATGCAGCTGAGTTTGTAGCAACTTATATATATAATCCACAGACTGTGTTGTATCACAACTCTTCAGTGTAACTAGACATGTGAGATGCTTCAAGCTGGAATTGAAACCTGGCTGATTTTTTTTATGTTATTGTTATCTCTGTAAGTGAAGAAATTTTTTAGTTATATATTCATATATGCTTATTGGCTACCGGAGTGTTCAATTAATGAGAAGAAGTTGGTGTATGTGGCAGCCGGCAATTCCATGGGTGGAATATTATTTTTATATATATATATATATATATATATATATATATATATATATATATATATATATATATATATATATATATATATATATATATATATTATTTCATTTTATTCCCCACTCCTTGCACAGACTTGGTTTGACACAGGGAAGAGTGTACAATTTACAGACGGTTCCAAAGGAGTAGAAGAAATTGCATTTAAAGATATATTTTTTTTTTTTTGCTTCAGAACTTTCAGATTTTTATCATACATGAATAAATAACCTTGAAAATCGATGGTGGAAATGTGTAGATGTTCAAGGATCATATTTTGATGGGTGAAAACACAGTTTAGGTTCATTAATTCTGGAATAAGTTTCAACTAAAAAAAAAAAAAAAGTTGATACTAAAATCAGTCATCATTTTCTGAACCATCTTAAAGGTTTGTAAATTATTTAATGGGAATAGTTAAAGATAAATATTTAGTAAGTAAATTATCATTTTATTCCTTTTGATAGTTTTTTTCACACCAGCGTTAGCCGATGGTTTCTCTGGGGAGTTTGTGACAGCAAGTTTCCTTAAGTCTCCAGGACTCTTCTCAGTATTCTAGCCAATCTTAATAATGCTGTAGTTTGGATAGTCTTTACTTGTCTGCTTATTTCTAAGTCCTCCAGTCCTTGTACTAATCCTTTGGTAATTGTACCAAGAGCACTAATTACAATTGGTATCACTGTCACTTTCATGTTCTACAGGTTTTTCAATTCCCTCGGGAGGTCCTGGTACTTATCTATCTTTTCGCTTTCTTACAATTTTACTCTGGTCTGTTGGGACAGCAATGTTCACAACTTGGTAAGGTTTTTTTTTTTTGTTTGTTGACTATCACTAGGTCTGGTCGTCTGGCCGAGATTAAGTGCCCTGTTTGTGTATCAAAATCCCAGAGAAGTTTGTGCATCTCACTCTCCTGGATAGATTCTGGATTGTGCATATACCATTTGTTTGCATGGTCAAATTTCAATTTCTTGCACGATTCCCAGTGGATCATCATGCCCACTCAGTTACGTCTAGTCTTATGCTCTTTCTGTGCTGATTTGCTGCATTTGCTTATGTGATTGTTTTGTCTCTATCATCACATAACCCACATTTGCTATTTTGTTGTCTTATCTGCTGCTGTTATTATTATTATTATTATTATTATTATTAAATAGGAAGTTACTCAAAAGTGTATTGCTTGGAAAAAAAAAAGACCTTGACATTAAATAACCTGACAGTGGTTTACATAGTGTAAAACCAACTTATCTTGACTTTAACCAATATTTTTAGTGTACTCCTTGTGTGAAAATGCCATGTTCTTTAAGAACTTGGGCAATTGGGATTCTTTACTGTAAACCGAATTTTCATTACCAGTCTTGTTAGAGGTGATGGAGTGGTTTCCTATTGTCTTCTCCGCAGTTTGAATTCAGGAGTTATCCTTCTCCTTGACAAGTTGTCTACCGCTAGAGAGCTTAATTAGCTTGGCTATTGTGCCTTCTTCCAGGGAAAGACCAGAAGTGAGCACAAACAACTTAGACTGGATTTGAACTTAGTTCATTAATTTCATTTTCTGCACCAATATCTATCATGTTACCAGCACTTCCACATCTTTGAACATTTTTTTTTTTTTTTTTTTTTTTTTAGTCCATCTTTTTGATCGATTGATTTTAATGGGAAATCTATTGGTTTTGGGTTATTTTATGGCTAGAGGTTATGGAATCATCTTCATTGTATGTCTATATTTTCATGGTGTTTTTTTTTTTTTTTTTTTTTTTTTTTTTTTTCTATAGTTATATTAAATATTCTTATCTAATACAAATAATTTGCATGTAGTTATATGGCTTCAAGTATTCCTATCTAATACTAATAATCTATATACAATGACATGTTTCAATAAATCAAGTCATTTGTTTGCATACAGTTTTATAGTTTTAAGTAACTAATAATAATTCTGAGTAAACAATTTGAGCTTCAAGTAACTATTCTTAATACTAATGGGTTACAGTTATGTCTATTGGATACTAGTAATTTTCAAACAGATCTAATTGACCTATAAATAAAACTACTCAAAAAATGGTACTTGATGCCGGCTAGCTTAAGGTACGGATCAAGGGAAAAGTGGAGCAATCCAGGGAATGAAGTAATGCCCTTCCCTACACCGTGGTATAGTAGCTATTGAAAAGAGAGCCTTTGGGTTACTCTTGACTAAGATCGCCAACTTTGCTTATTACTATTATGACCAGGCCATTGGCCTAATGCACAGCCAGTCTTTTCTGCAATTATATTGTTCCAAAAAAACATTCCTATTTAATAATAATCATTTGTTTACACACGGTTATATGATTTTAAGTATTATCAATACTAATAATTTTCACCTTGGCTTAATGATTAAAATGTTCACCAATAGTCTGGGAGACTGGTTCAATCCCAGGTTGAGTCGTATCAAAGACTCAAAAAATGGTACTTGATGATGCCTTGCTTAACACTCAGCATTATAAGGTAAGGATCAAGGGTAAAGTGGAGCAATCTAGGGAATGGAGTAGTGCCCTCTCCTACACCATGGTGTAGTAGCTATTGAAAAGGGAGCCTTTGGGTCACCCTCGACTAAGATTGCTAACTTTTTACTTTTAGTCTCCATGAAAGTTACAAGTGTAACACTAAGCACTTTCTACGAAAAATACTAAGTTCTTTTTAAATTTTGCAACAGCCCAATTGTGGAGAGTGCGGAGTACTCCTTCATTGCCATTGCTCCTAATTCTACTCTGACCAGGAGTGGTAGTACCTGTTAGGGTCCTATCTAAAGGTCAAATAGATCTGTTTAAGGATTATTCATGTTCAATATGACTGTGTCAAAAAAAAAAAAAATATCTACACAAAAAATGTTACTATGAATGCAATTTGCTAATCTCTAGGCATAAAATAACCACCAACAGATTGACATTCCATCAAAATCAATCATATTTGGTATGCAGAGGGGTTAAGGCCCTCCCCCTACCAATGAGTGTCCTGGATATGACACTAAACCATTTAATGGTTGGGCTCCACTCGTGGAGCCTTGTAAATGTTGACTACCCCTTTATGACCATTCCTCCCAGGTCCACTCTTTCTGACCCTGAGGGGCAGTACCTGTTAGGGTCCTTTCTATAGATCAAATAGAACTGTTTAATCATTTACTATACTTGAAACATTTGAGCAAACAAATGATACATATTAAAGTGAATTATTAGTGTTAGATAGCAATACTTGAAACCATTTAAAAGTGCAAACAAATAAGCTCTGGCTTGTTTAAAAATTGTTACCTATAAACTATTCATTTACAAATCTTATTTATTTAAGAAAAACAAAAACCGGTCACATTAGGATTATAAATTTATTTCCATCCTGTTATGGGTATTGATATGAATCAATAACACCAAAAAATAACAGGACTTCTTCAGATCTAATGGATAAAATGACATTCAGAATAGACACAGGAAGGAAGGGTGGGAGGGGGTAGAAGATGGCTGAAGAGTTTCCTCCCCATTTCGCCCACTTCCGGTTTTTATTTATTTTTTTTCACTGGTTGGAATCACAGTAAATTGAATATTTTAAATTTTACATACATTTCAACTTAAAACTCCAGATTTAATAATGATTTAGCGAAGTACAACATTCCTTAATAACCTTACGTAAGGATACAGAAATACTTATCTTAGATTAAATTTAAAATTCAAAATTTATATTCATGCCTATTGATTCAGTTACCCTTCCCTTGAAAAGTACGTACACATCACATGTTATCTTCTCATCTTTTTATTTTATTCATTTCACCTCAAATCTCGAATCAATCCTATGTTTTGGTTAATTAAACATTATCTATGATAATTTGTCTATAGTTTAAATTTATTCCTATGTCTACATCTAGCTATTAATTCACATCACTGATTTAATAATTTTTTAGGGTCTGTGTATATCATTATTTGTATTTTTTTTCTAGGCACAGATTACATCTATCAAAACATTTTGGAGTATTCGACTTTTTTAATATGGACCATTGAATCGGAGGTCAAACCTTTATTTTTCAAACTCCAAAAATGCTTAGATAGGGCTGTTTGGTTTTTCAGGTGTTTCAGGGAAAGAAAATTTATGATTAGCGTAGCTAGACTTCCATTTCGTTGACGAAATCCCTATATAAGTTTTTCTATCCTTAACATTTTCTTTTGGGGAAATGATTCCTTGGTATACTACATTATCTAAGTTACATAATCCATTCATGGGACAATTCATTCGAGTTTTACATTCGTTTTGTTTACTATTGTTGTTATTCGTACGGTAAATAGGATTTGGCATTAAATAACCCACAAGAGTTTATCATATTTACCCAACCCCTCTGCTCGTGCAGGATATGACACTAGGTCAATCTTTTTAAGCGGAGTTTAACAGGTTTGAATTCTATTTTCCTTCTCCTAGACTAGTTGCCTCACCAAGGCTGAAGAACCTAGTCTGTCCTATTTACCCATAGCTGGAGGGAGGATAATTGGATTCATACCTTTCCCAAGGGTATTAGTGCTATGTGAAATGCAATCAGTCTCGTCCTGGATTTGAACTCATATAGCCGTGTCCATTTCCTGCGACGATAACCATTACACCACGGGCACCTTCTAACTCACAAGGGTTTATATACTGTAAAACACAACCAACCAACTAAATTTGCTGTGATGTCCATCAAAAAACACCTTCTTAGCCTTCACGAATAAGAACATAGCAGGCTTGCATGTATCAAACAATTGATTTTAAAAGCATGTCAATCTGTTTATGGTTATTTTATGCCTTGAGATCCAAGAAATTGTGTGTGTGTGTGTGTGTGTTGATTTATTTTTACACACTGTCTTTTTGAATCTGAATAATTTTTAAACAGATCTACTTGACATTTTAAGACAGGTTTGGCTTGGTGGCAAATCAACCATTGTCGGTTATTAATGCCAAATCCATTTTTATGCATATAAACAGTTTCCATTTCAAACTATTCATTTTAGCATACAAAAAGTTTCCATTTCAAACTATTCAGTTCTATAAGTACGCAGGTTAATTCTATTTGACCCATAGCTAGGACCCTATCAGGTGCTATCAGTCTGGGCCAGAGTGGACCTGGGAGTGATGGCAATGAAGGGTTACTCCACATTCTCTAAAGCTCCTGCACTACTGGGACCTCACCATCAGATTGTTTACTGTCTTATCCAGGACGTTTGTTGGAGGAAGGGTCTTATCCCACTGCAGAGAAGCAGTGAGTGTTTTCTACAGTTCCAGCCAACTGGGCAATTTAGATAGGACCCTAACAGGTGCTACCACCCCGGGGTCAACCAAGGAGCAATGGCAATGAAGGGGTAATTCACACTCTACAGAACTGGTGCTTTACCAACAAATGCAGTTTAGTGTCATATATTGAGCATCCTGTGTTTTTGGAGAGGGGTGTGGGTAGGGGTCTTGCCTGTCTGCAAGGGGTATGGTCAACATATTCTAAGCCCTGTTGACAAGGCTGCAAACTTTCCGAGTTACCCTCACAATGTGATTCTGTGCATCTCATAAACATGTTGATAGCTATACAACTTTCAGCAAAGGAGTGGTGTAAACTTCAAAACATCTGATGTTTGTTTTTTTATCTGTCTTCCGTTTCCAAGCTATTTCTATTTCACTTTGACATGCTCTGCTTATGGCAGGAGGGGGAGGTTATTTATTTTAATAAATGGTTACTAAAAAAAAATGGGTGGACTATTCTATGGAAGCATCTAAAATCTTTTTTTTTTTTTTTTTTCTTTTTTTTTTTTTGTATAAATATTTGTTCAGCAGAAATTGAATAAGTTTTATTTGTATCCATTTCCAAATTGAAAGGAAACTGACAAATTTAAGTGTAAAATGTGGATTCAGTTTTGGTTTCAAGAACATATTTTTCAAAAGTTTATAACAAGAGGAAGTCTTGAAGAGAAAAATTTTTTTTTCTTTAACTTTGGTTCCAGTCGGCGCATTAGTTTACTTCTAGTTTGGCAACAGTTAGTTTACATATGTAGATAAGATTGTTTTTCTTATTTTGTTGGATGCTTACTTGAGGATACTGGGTGATTTGTACAATCACTCACTTGGTCAATACAATATCTACTCTGTAACTGGAAATTCTTTGTTAATGGTCAGAGCTCTCAAATTAATTACCAGTGTTTCTGCATTTTTATTATAATAGAAAAATGTTTAACCAGCAAATATCGACTTCTTTGTATCTCTTATAGTGAAACCTGTTGTAAAGCCAAGTGCATTATCTTGAAAAGCTTGCAAACCTCATTTAAAAAAAAAAAAAATATTTTTATGACAGTTTGGTTTGATTACATTGTTTGATGGCATGTCAACCTTTGTGGGTTATTTAATGCCAAAGCTATCCTTGTTAAAGTGCAGTAGTGGTACTATATATTCTATAGATGGGGGGGAATAAAGGTGTTCATTCAGTTCCTGAAGGCATTAGTCCAAAAGTGAACGCAATAATACAACTGGAGTTTGAACTTGCTTACTATGAAGTTGCGGTCCAGTACATTAGCCATTATGCTAAGAGGGGGGTTCTACCCATCGACTCAGAAAGCAGTGTCCCAAGCATGACACTAAACTGAATCTGATGGTTAGGCTTCAGTTTGGGAGATCTAGACAATGTGTGGTCATCATCCCTTGATTACCATTACTCCTAGGTCCACTCTGTTCCAGGTTGACAGTATCTGTTCTATCTTTTAGTCTCCTTGGCATAAAGTAACCCGAGGAGGTGCCCATGGTGTAATGTTTATCGTCATAGGAAATGGACATGGCGACAAGAGTTCAAATCCTGGATGAGACTGATTGCATTTCACATAGCACTAATACCCTTGGGAAAGGTATGAATCCAATTATTCTCCCTCCATCTATGGGTAAATAGGACAGACTAGGTTCTTCAGCCTTTGGTGTGGCAACTAGTCTAGGAGAAGGAAAACTCTGGATTCAAACCTGTTAAACTCTGCTTAAAAATTGACCTTGTAACATGTCCTGCCTGAGCAGAGGGGTTGGGTACTTGTAACATGTCCTGCCTGAGCGGAGGGGTTGGGTAAATAAAAAAATATGATAAACCGGACATTGGCCTAGCGGTTAGTGTTCGCCAATGGCCTGGGAGACCTGAGTTTAATCCCAGGTCGAGTCGTACCAAAGACTCAAAAAATGGTACTTGATGCCTCCTTGCTTAACACTCAGCATTATAAGGTACGGATCAAGGGTAAAGTAGACCAATCCAGGGAAGGAGTAGCGCCCTCCCCTACACCTTGGTGTAGTAGCTATCGAAAAGGGAGCCTTCGGGTTACCCTCGACTATGGTCGCCAACTTTACTTTTTACTTATATATGATAATGTAACTCTTGATGAGTTGACCATTGGTCAAGTCAATCACGAGAAAAGTATGTCATCTTTTTAAATTTGAAAAGAAAAATTTTCATGATTTTTGAGTGAGGTTTCCAAACTTTTGCAAGATGAAGATGGCTTAAAAACTCCAGAGAACGAAAACTGATATTGGTTATGTAGAGAAAACAAGTGGCCAGTTATCTCATTTGAACTCACGGACCAAATATGATTCACCAAAAGCATTATGAAATATAGAGATTGATGTATACCAGCAGGAAAATGTATCAATTGTTTTGTATATTAGTGCACCTTCTGGTTTTGATTCAAAACCAGTTGTACTCAGTTTAAAAAGAAAATTACCTGTCATATCCTGTTCTTGATGGGCAGGGTAGGTAAATATATAAAGTAATTCTTGCCCCCCCCCACCCGAGCATTTTTAAAACCATCGGTTGACTGACTATTGTTGTTTGCTAATTAAGAAAGTCTATTGAAAAATTACTTCTTTTTTTTGTCATCAAAAAAAAAAAAAGTAGCTGAACTGCCTAGAGGAAATTAAAGCCTTGATAAACTGAATTTGTTCTTGTTGTTGCCCTGTATTTATGTTTGTTATGTTTAGCCTGCTTGAAGATAGTTGGTATTACAATGCATACAAGACTTAAGTGCTCTTTTCCGAGCGTGATTAAGTTGAAGTCAACGATTTGAATACAGTACTTTTATTCCCTGACAAGTCAGTAAAAAAAACTTAGATGACCAATATTCTAAATTAGTTATCTACCCACCTGAAGAGTACAAGTATAGTGCAAAGTCTTTTTTAAATTTCAGATTCTGAGAAGAATTAGATGAAATACTTAATAGAATTTGACCTGTATATAGATATCATATTAACAGTATATATGTTCTGTGCAAAATTTTTTTTCCTAAATTGATGTGAGAAGATAGTTTACCCCCCCCCCAAAAAAAAAACCTTAGGTGGAATAATCATGTGCTGCTCACACAGATCTCCCTAACTCACTCTCACCATCCCTCTCTGCCATCCATCTCTCCCGGCCAGGCTTCCTGTGTCTGTACAGAGCTTTTGTAGATAAAGTTCTAGCTGGTCAGCCTATATTTG
The DNA here is from genome assembly GCA_963585895.1 of Sepioteuthis lessoniana. Taxonomy (NCBI): domain Eukaryota; kingdom Metazoa; phylum Mollusca; class Cephalopoda; order Myopsida; family Loliginidae; genus Sepioteuthis; species Sepioteuthis lessoniana. Next base: position 14,109,188 of record OY757919.1, read on the forward strand.
TGCATCCATGTGAAGGGGTCCTTACGAGAATGTTGCTTATGAGTTTGTCCTTGTTCCTCCAGCAGAGTCCTGCATGTCTTGTTCGTCTAATTTGAATGGTCTTCAAGATGGGTGGGAGGTGGTCGTACAGCTGTTTTGTGAGTTGTTGCTTCTAGGATTTGTTTAATATAGCTTGTAACATCTTTGTGCAATTGCAGTAAAGCTTTTTCTCGATATGCTTAGTGTCTAAGTGGTGCATCCATACAGTAGTATGGATATTACCAATGCTTGGAAAAAAAATTGCGTTTTATCTTATCAGATAAGTCTGTCATATTACTGATAGCCTATCGATATCTGTCCATGCCTTTGATAGTCATGTATTGATGTCATTTTTGATAGATGACACTGCTTCCGAGGTAGATGAACTTGTCCATTGGTTTTGGAGAGCCACAATTTAGTGTGGAGATATCACCTCTTTGATTAAGCGCATGTACTTTGTTTTGTCTGTGTTCACATGGAGGCCTATGCTGGCTGCTGCCTATGCAGCAGAGATTTGGCCTGTGTGGGTGTATTTGCCAGAAGTGCTATGTCATATCAATGTAAAGCCATTTTCTTTCATTCAATCTATCGATGTCTAAAAACAAACAAATAAGTCACATTTTACTCAAACTTTTAAGAGTAATGCATAATTGAAATTAGTATCTGTTTTGTGATGCTTATTTGTAAATATTTGCGTAACTCTTTGATTTGCGGCTGTTGAACTCTCTCCTCATCCATGTTGTTTTGAATAGTGCCAAGTGTAAGTTATTAATTTCATATAATAAGGTTTGTTTCACTGAGACACATTTGGGTGAGCAGACAAATTTCGTAACAGTGGCTTCTATATCTATGGATTATTTTGATTTTTTTATTTCTATTTTATTGGTGTTTATTATAGTGATTCAAAACGGAATGGTGATAGCTTACCTATGCTTATAGAATTAAAGTGTTAATTGGCCTTTCAAATGAGGTGTAAAGAGTTGATATCCCATTAAACAAAGAAACCAAACCATCAAATGAGGTGTGTGTGTGTATGTATGTATATATATATATATATATATATATATATATATCTCTCTCTCATGTTTGCTGACATAAAAGATGTACAGGCATATTGTATACACACCTATTTCGGCAAGGCAAATTCAGGAAAAAAGGTTTTATTGTATTTGTGATGTTTAAAGCAATGTAGCAGGATATTGCTAAAGATTACTAGCATTGCAACTTGAATATAAAACAAGAAATCACATTAGTGAATATATTCAAATTGATTATGATAATAAAGCATTAAAAGAGAAAATGGCAGAAAGTATTTTTAAAAAGCAAGCAACCACAATAGTTGAATATAAACAAAAATTTTAAAGAAAGGGAGGTGTAAACATTTACTGTTTTGTAACCAAATTTTTAATCATCTTCAAAGCTAGAAAAATCATCAACGCCCCAGAACTTTGCCAGGTGAAATTTCTTTTTAATTGTTAGGCTATATTTGACTGAACATAACTGTGTGCATCTATTTTTCGTATTATATTATATTTGGTCTAATGAGTAGAGTTGTTCGCCAATGGTCCGGGAGACTGGGGTTTAATCCCAGGTCGAGTCATGCCAAAGACTCAAAAAATGGTACTTGATGCCACCTTAACACTCAGAATTATAAGGTATGGATCGAGGGTAAAGTGGAGCAATCCAGGGAAAGGAGTAGGCGTCCTCCCCGATGCCTCTGTATAGTAGCTATTGAAAAGGGATCCTATGGTTGCCAACTTATATTATAAAAATGGAAAAAAAGTGGTTTTTCATTTCACGAGATACTTTTTTTTTTTTTTTTTTTTTTTTTTTTTAATCTTTATCTCAGTGTCTCCACTTATCCTATCCGTAAAAGTTTATTAGCTATGATAATAAAATTTTTATTTTAACATTGTCAACTGTTCATAATGTCTGTGCATATATGTACAAATATAAATCAACAGCTGTGTAAGTGTCCGTCTAAATTACATAGCTTATTTATATTTCCTTGATTTTCATTTTATTACAGTAGTTTTGATAGTATAACTAAGTATTTAGATATTTTCTCTTTTTAAAAAAGAGTTAATCACTTCTGATTCACTGGATGCTGAAAAAATACTTTTGTAGGCTACCATAGCCAAAAGTTAGGACCCATTTGTTACATGCAATATATGATGAAAAAATCTTTTTGGGGCTAAAAATTAGGGATCATTCATTACATTAAGTCATTCATTACTCTAGTAGGTAGTTGGTAAGCTCTTTTAAGAAGAGGGCTACTGGAGATGTGGCTCATCTTCAGGTGGGCTGCACTAAAAAAAAAAAATTCATGGTAATTTTATGTTGAAGGTACCTCAACCATTTTTACAACAGTAGGCTGTATGTATAAGCATGTCTTAGAAATAGGGAAAGTTTATTTTTTTCTCCTTTCTCTCTGGTAAAGAGATTTTTTTCTATATTAAAAACAAAACAAAAAAAAATGAACTCTTAGACAAGCCTTTTAGAAAGCAGTGTGTGCTACATTTTGCCCATGGCTGCTCTGCTATATATGGTATATAGATTTAATATGAAAATAAAATCTTTGTTTCGATACATTTTACATAAATCATTTTAGATAAATCATTCTTAACTGTAAAATTTATTTACTTTTAGTTTGTTTCTTCTGGTTTCTAACATTTGGAGTTAGAATTGAAAAAAACGTTATTCCTATTTGTTTTTGTTTAAACCAAAACTTTCACTGGCTGTTGGCACTTTTCTTTCCGTATAATACTGTTGAAAGCTAACATCTTGTAATCATAATTTGTTTCCAACTGCACTAGAAACAAAGAATTGCTATAACAAAAGCCACATTTAGCAAATAAGTGGTTTAGAGGAAAAGCATCCTATAATTTTTATCTGAAAGGAAGGTCAAAATCTTGTACACAGGAAATTTATAATTTATTTGTGGAAGCGCAAGACCAGGAATCTTAAGTTTGTTTATTTATTTATTTTTTTAAATCCTCTAAATCTCTGCCTTGATCTTTTTCTTTTTGTCAGAAATTAGAATTTAAAATCTTTCAGTGTTTGCCCAGTCATCTGGGGCTGTAGAATACGCCAACTGCATCTCTATAGAGGGGTAAGACCCCCCCCACTTCCACTAACAAGTCTCCAGGATATGACGCTAAACAATCTAAGGGTGAGGCTCCAGTTCTGGAGCTCTGTGGAATGTGGAATACCCCCTTAATTGCCATTGCTCCCAGGTCCACTCTGATCTAGAATGGTAACACCTGATAGGGTCTTATTTATAAGTCAAACTGCATGTAAACAAATGACTGTCTAATTGAGTTGTTTGTGATACATAGCAATACTTGGAACCATTTAACTGTGTGCAAATAAATGAGTAATGTTGAATAGAATTATTGGGCTAAATATCAATATTTGAAACTCTTTAACTGTCTGCTGAAACTGAATTATTGGTATTACATAGCAATATTTATTACCATTTAATGGTGTGCAAATGAATAATTAGTGTTAGATAGCAATACTTGTAACCATTTCACTGTCTGCAAATAAATGATTAATATTGAATAGAATGATAACAATAATTGAAACCATTTAAATGTGTATAAACAATAGCAATACTTGTGTGCCAACAAATTAATTCAAACTCATTTAAAAATGAAATTACCTACAAAACTAGTGTATATCCATTTAAATGTGTGCAAACAAATGATTGTTAAATTGTTACTATTATGTAGCAATATGTGAAACCATTTAACTTTGTGAAAACAAATGATTAATAGTAAATAGAATTATTCATGTTGGATGAAAATACTTGAAACCATTTAGCTTTGTGGGGAAAAAAGCTCCAGTTTTTTCCCCCCCACATAGTGCATTTACTACCCTGAGTAAAAAAAATTATGGAATTGGTACATTTAGGGGGTGATTGCTTAGGTTTTTTTTATTTAGCAGTAAATAAACTAATAACAGATAAGATGCAAAACATTTTTTCTTAAATAGTTAAACATTCTGGCTTCATAAAGTATTTCTTTAGATTAATGTTATCATTTTTTTCCCTCATGTTTTTGCATTTTATTGGTAATTAACTTTTTAAGAAAATTACCAGACCCCCCCCCCGCCACCAAGGTGAACATTCTCTAAGCGTGCTTGTCCTGGGTATGACATTACACTGCATTTGATGGGGAAGTTTAAGTCTTGGAGTTTGAGGAATGTTGAATATTTTATTACCATTACTCTCAGGTCCACTCTGACAGACTCATAATACCTGTTAGGGTACCCATCTATGGGTCAAATAGAACTGTTTAATCTTTTACTTGGGACTAATATTAAATTGAATTATTAATGTTAAATAGGAATACTTGAAACCATTAACTGTATCCAAACAAATTGGCTTCAACTGATTTAAGAATAAACTTACAAACTATTCACTTAGAATATATATATATATTCTAAGTTGGTGATTTTCAGTAGCTACTGCACCGAGGTGTAGGGGAGGGCGCTACTCCTTTCCTCGGATTGTGCCACTTTACCCTTAGTACTGACCTTATATTGCTGAGTGTTAAGCAAGCAGGTATCAAATACCATTATAAAAGTCTTTAGTATGATATGACCTGGGATTGAACCCAGGTCTCCTGGACCATTGGTGAACACTCTACCCACTAGGAAAAGACTAGGATTTGACATTAGATAACCATCAATATGCTATTAAACCAAATAAGTTAACCATGTATGTATACTATTTCCATTTTTTTTTTTTTTTTTTTTCTATCTGGGGTAGTAGGACTCGTGCATCTGGATTGGGGGCATGGGGTTCTGTAGATTTAACTAAAACAACTTTCATGTACAAGGTGTTTCAAGAACATTGATATCATTTTGTAATCTAAGAAGTTGACCAGTTCTCGTTTGAATTTTAACAGTATGTGTAAAAACAACTTAAAATTCTTTTTGTAATGTTTAAATGCTTGAGCTCTCTCTCTTTCTCTTTCTCTCTAGAAAAAAAAATAATCAAACATAATTTTGAGTTAGCTCTACTCCTGTTGTTAAAATTTGGGATCATTTGGAAGAGAAATGGTTGAATTATTAGATAACAAAATATCAAATTTTATAAATGCTTTGTGCTTGAATCAAACTATTGAAAAATCACTTTTGTCTGTCATTATTTTAACATCCTGTTGAAAATTGATTTAGACGACAGCTTAGTCCTGTAAAGATTGAGCAGAAGTGCTTAAAAATGTTTGTGTTAATTCAAATGTTTATGGTGTCTTTTGGAGAGATTGTTGGGAAAATTGGCAGTATTGCCAGATAGACTTTTTTTTTTTTTTTTTTTTTTTTTTTAAATGTAAAATAGTCATTTGTGCCTTAGTTAATGTTACATGTAAATGGTGTTTAAGTAATTACATAATTAGAAAAACAAAACAGGTGCACCCAAAAAGATGAAAAGAAAGATGTTACTAATACTAGGTTGAGTCGATAGTTTTGCAATATTTTGGTACATGCTCATTTTGTGGCATGTATAACATGATTGAAGCAGATCAAGCCATGGAAGATAGCCACTGTGGTTGGTAGTATTGTGGTAGTTGGTGTGCTGACATGTTGTGCATTGCTTCATTAAGTGTGTGATTTGAAAACTGCACATAGTCTGATTTGGTAACTTATGAGTCTGAACTGGGCCATAATGCCATGAGAACAACCAAAAACATTTGTTGTGTGAAAGGTGAAGTCGCAGTTGATCATAGTACAGTAAACAGATGGTTCAAGAAACTTTGCTTTGCTTGCAAGAACCTTGACTATCAGATAAGGTGAGGTAGGCCTTAAGGCTGTGCTTTTTGCTCTAGAGGCAAATTTACTTGGAGAATATCAGGTGAGCTTGGCATCTCACAGTTCTGTGTCATGAACTTGACAAAAACATCTTGAATTGTTGAATCGTGCCTCACATTACCAAAATACAGCAAAACTTATGACTCTCCCTTGTAGATTAAATACAGTTAGAAATGGTTTTAAAAACAAAAATCATTCGCTGACTGTTATGCAGGTTATTGTAAAATTTACTTATTGGCTGCTTGGGGTGGGAAAGATGATTTAGTTGAGTCCCCACTATTCAAGGACCAAAATTAGCATTAGTAAATCCATTATATACTAATACCAAACACAACAGAAGGAAATCCAAGATAAATTCTTTTGTAAATTGTATATGCCAAGAACATTTAACATTTTTATATACAGAATATACCTACTTGGCCCAGTCAGCTGGGGCTGTAGAATACACCGATTGCTTCTCTGTAAAAGGGTAAGACCCTTCCCCAACAAGTGTCCTGGATATGACTAAACAAACTGATAGTGAGGTTCCATTTAATGCTGGAGTTTTGGGGAATGCAGAGTACTCCTTCATTGCCCTACTCCCAGGTTCACTCTGGCCCGGAGTGGTAACACCTGATAGGGTCTTATCTATGGGTAAAATAGTACTAAAATGTGTACTTGTACTAAACTGAATTCTTTGAAATGGAACTGTTTGTGTGAAAATGGATTTGGCATTAAATAACCTACAATGTTTGATACGTCATAAAACCCAAAATAACAAGTATATACCTACAAGTGGTATTAAAAGGAAAGAATAATTGCTATAACTATATGCATATTGTTTCCTGAACAAGCAGTATGTAGACGGGATACAAAATGGGGGGAAAAACTTACTTGATCAGTATAGGTAAAAGTAGGAAAGATCAAAAATGTTCTTTTTTTTTTTCTAACTGTTATGTGCCCCCCCCCCCATCACGATGCCTCTAATGAACATGCAAATTATCTAAGGTGATAATTGTTTTTGTTTCCTTACACAGGTACTTAAAGTATTTGCACAAGAGATGGTTGTTAGTTTGTTTTTGTTTTTTGTTTTTTTGTTTGTTAATCTTTTATCAAATGAAATTTAGGAAAGGATTTAATGGGTTTTAAATATGCTTTTTTTTTTTTTTTTTTTTTTTTTTTTTCCAAGACCAATAATACTTGTAAAAGTTCAGGATTCAGTATTAACAGCAGTGTCCAACCATTCCACAGGTGAAATTTTGTCAGTAACTTAATGAAAAATTAGATGATTCTAGATCAGATAGGGAATTTGTACATTTAGAAGTAGTAATAGATATACCATTTTGGAGGGGGGTGTCCTCATGTCGTAATGGTTAAAGCGATGGACTGCGGAATCGTAGTAAGCGAGTTTGTACTCCAGTCGCTCTCTTACGTTCACTTTCAGACAAATACCCTTGGGGAAAGGTATGAACCTCCTTATCCTCCCAGCTATGGGTTAAATAGCATCACTGCTGTTTTTGTAAAAGGATAGCTTTGGCATTAAATAACCCATGAAAGTTGATATGCCAATAAACAAAAAGAAACCAAAAACCAATTAACCATTCTGGATATCAATCAGTCATGATTCTGTTGATTACAATTGTCAAATAATTTGTTGATTGAATGTTCAGACACTAAGTTTGAGAACAAAAAAAAATTTAAGGAAAATACTAAGGTGGAGAGAACACTGCAGCAAAAATCAATGAAATTCACCAACATACACATTACAGAATTAAAATTCAGGAAAGGATTTGATTTTTTTATTTTTTATTTTTTTTTTTTATTTATGTTAGTCCTTAACTTCTTTTTAATATTGAATGTAAACAATATGCAGCTTAACCTGAAACTGTTGTGTAGGTGTTAGTTTTAAGGCATTGAAAAAGCCCTCTTATTTTTAAATTAATTTTGAAGGGAAAATATATTTGCATCTTAATGGTTAATGACTAAAATATCAACTTTCTTCCATTTGCAACCAGTTGATATTGCATTGTGTTTTACACCCGACTTATTTTGATTCTTTTTATTTTATTTTTCTGATGAAAATAACACCTTTTTGTTTTCTGGTGAGTGTTTGGCATATATAATTAACTTTTGATTGGGTTTTCATAAATAATATTCTTGTTACAGTATTACAAGAAGGATTTGATCAGACCATTTTGTTCTAAAATGGATTCGGTCATTTTATACTTTTGAAAAAAAAAATTTAGTTTAGGAGGTCAGTGTCATTGTTATGAAAATATCTTGATGAATAGAATATTCAAGGTTACTGACAGGAATGTTACAGTATTGTTTTGAAAATGTTATTGATTGAAAATATAGATTTTCAGTTTGACAGGTGAGTTGGGACGACTGACAATTCTCAGTTTGACAAGAATAGTTCAAATGCTCTTTGGCTTGCAGGAATGCTGTGCATTTACCAGGAAGGTTATAAAAAAGAAAAAACCATTAAGCTATAATATTTTAGTATAAATGGAATGAAGGGGGGGGGCATGGAAATAGGTGGGGGGAGAAACATGAATACAAGACCTCTTCAATAACATGACTGTTCCTATTAGATTTTTTGTCTGAGGCTAATTCCACTTGAAGGGCTAAAGCCCAGTTGTCTGGGGCCGTAGAATATGCTGACTGCACCTCTGCAGAGGAGTAAATCCCCGCCCCCAGTGTCTTGTATATGTCGCTAAACCATCTAATGGTGAGGCTTCAGTCTTGGAGCTTTGGGGAATGTAGAGAACCTCTTCATTGCCATTACTCTCAGTTCCACTCTATCCAAAGTGGTTGTATCTGTTTGGGTCCCATCTATGGGTCAAATAGAACTATTTAATCATTAGCTCTATTTGAAACTATTTAACTGTGTGTAAACAAATGATTAATATTATATAGAATTATTAGTGTTGGATAACAATAGTTGAAATCATTTAACTGTGTATAAACAAATTAGCTCTTGCTTGTTTAAAAATGTTGCTATAGACTATCGGCTTTCAAATCATATCTCCACACAATACGCATCATTAAATAACTCACAAGGGTTGATGTGCCATAAAACACAACTAAACCAAACCAATTGAAGGGCTGCATATTATAAATATATATTCATAGCTATATTGGGCAGTTATCTTTGTAATTACTCCTTCTCCTTGCTTACAATTCTTCTTATTGCTTGTACGCTTGCTTGCTCTCTCTCTGATTGATCAATCAAAAGTGCTGTTCTAGTTGTGGTGGAATTGTTTTCTTTGAAACAATGGC
>OY757919.1:14120980-14135980 GCA_963585895.1 Sepioteuthis lessoniana
GAGGAACATCAGTCCAGTCTTTCTTCAACATGATTGGCTATAAACACCACTTTCTGATTCAGAACTTAAAAAAAAAAAAAAAAAAAAAAAAGGTTTTGTTTTTTCAAGCCTAGTAAGAGTCGAAGTGGAGTATTGCAAGTCATATAACCACTTAGGTAACTGAGTGGGCAGCTACTAGGTTTCCATCTAAAAAGCATCACATGTCCACAGCCAACAGGTGTCCTCATGGGGGAGGAGTCCTTACCTCTCTAAAGAAGTGCACTCAGTGTATTCTACTGCTCCAGCTGACAGAGCAAACTGCATCTAGTGTCTGCACAGAGAGGATATATGTAAATCTTCACTGGTGGACAAACATTGTCACATCCATGTGTCTAAGTTCATAATGTTGTATTTTGACCTTCGACCCGGCCCAAAATGCCATTCAGGGTGATGCACCGGAAGGAACTGACACATTCCAATGGCAGTTAGGAGAGGAAATTGTATGGGCAGAAATTGGCTCACAAAATGGAACAAGCTAAAAAATCCCATGATACTCTTATAGACTGACGCACCGGAAGAGAATGACCTCTGAACTGCATGACAGTTATTTCCGCTTGATGACGATTAAACATGCAATTTCAAAGATCGAGTGGGCGTTGAACTATTATATAACTCAGTCAAGACATAAGTCAAGACAGGGAGTTCCAGTACAGTTGGAGACGGAGTTATAGACAAGATGTGGTAGGGAAAACCACACCCGGCCAAGGGGACCCTCAGGAACCCCGATGGAGTTTGGGGACCAGAGAAATTGCTGATAAGATGCAGTAAAGAAAGCCAGCACCCAGCAGAGTGGACCTCAGGGCCTCCAGTTGAGCATCTGGAGAACGAGAAAGACAACGTTGACGGCCATAAGAGTGGGGGTCAAAATACTGAAGTTTCTTTTCGGTTTCCAACTCCCTCTCACACGCAAACCTTGAGTAACCCTTTTCAAACCCTTACAATAAAGTGAGAGGTACATATATTTATAAAGAAGTCTTCCTGTGTCTTTATTATTGTGTCGTTATGATGCTGCATATGACAATATAACAAGAAGAAAACATCATTCTTACTTCTCCAACAGGATCCAGCATGTCTTGTTCATCTTGCTTGGATGGTTTGTGAATTTGGAAGTAAGTAGCTGTACAGATGCTGTTTTGTGAGGTGTTGCTTCTAGGATTTATCCAAAACAGCATGTAGCATTTGTTTAGTTCCCATTCAACTTTTTCTCCATGCATTTCATTAGCATCCAAGCACATTCATAGAGTAGTATCAATACAGCCACAGCTTAGAAGAAATCCCATTTTATATTATCAGCGAGATAGATTTCCATATTATCAACAACCTGTCAATAATAGTCTATACCTCCACTAGATGTATGTGGACATTGCTTTGAGGAGATGAGATATTGCTCCTAAGGAATTTGAACTGGTCAATTATTTTCAGAGGCTTGCCACAGACTGGGATAGCTGTTATTTAAAACATGAATTCTGTTTTATTTATATTCACATAGAGGCTAATGCCCCCTGCAGCATAGCCTATAGCTTGAGCAGGTGTAATTGTTAGAAGCGCTAGATTATCTGTGTAGTCAGCATCTGTTAGAGTTTTTGCTGGATATTGTCTATTTGAAGCTTTTTCATACTGAGAAATCATATTCTTTTATTAGATCTTTTGATGTTTGAAGTACATAATATAGGCAGATTAATAACATTGCAAGACTCCAGCAACAATGTTGAAGAAGTTTATGTTTCCATCAAGTAAGTGAACCACTGCTTTCCTGTTTTTCCAATGCATCATTATAGCAGCAAAAGTTTCTTTGGGAAGACCATATGCCAGTAGTATTCTCAAAAAGCTATTCTGGTTTTTGCTAAAAATTTTCTCGAATTCAGGTTAGATATGATCAAGAAGCAAGGCATGGCTCATTAGATCCTAGTTATTCTGAAGTCACCATTTTTGGGAAAAGGGAGGATGCAGTCTTGCATCCATTTCTCTATTATATTTTGTTTTTACATAGTGTTGCATAATTCAACAAGTATGTTATCAAATTTTCTAGTCTTCCATACTTCTGGAGATATTTCATAGAGATTTGCAACTTTCATGCTTTTAATTTTTATCAGTACTGCATCAAGTTCTTCCACCATAAACTGTCAAAGTTTGATGTCTGGCCATTAATAATTTTTTCAGTAAGTTTATCAGTGATTTCAAGAGGATTTCCAAGCAGATTCTTGAAATGTTCTTTCCACTTTTATAGTCTTTTGTCTTAGCTAGCAGCTTTTAGTTTTGCTCTCATGGGGTTTTTCCTTCTGCTCACTTCATTTACTGTATATGCCATACTAATTACAATTGTCTATCTGCTGAGATTCTGATTTTATTGATTTGGCCTAGAATGTATTCTAGTTGTTCTTTTCACTATGTGTTAGTTTTCTCTGGACTTTCTTAAGATTCTGGGTAAGCAGTTTTAATTCAGCTAATTCAGTTTAGTATAAGTACAGATTTTGTTAACACACAGTTAAATGTCAAAACAGTTCTATGTTAAACAATTAAGTTTAGTCAAAAAACAGTTCTATTTCAAATAATTCAGTTTAGCATGAGCACACAGTTTAAATGTAAGTACAGTTTAATTGTCAAAAACATTTTTATTTCAAGCTATTTAGTTTAACCAAACAATTCAGTTTAGCATAAGTATGCTGTTAGTTCTATTTAACCCATAGATAGGGCCCTATCAGGTGCTACCACGCTGGGCCAGAGTGGACCTGGGAGCAATGGTAATGAAGGGGTGGTCCATATTCCCCAAGGCCCCAGCATTACTGGGACCTCACCATCAGACTGTTTAGTTCCATATCTAGGACACTCAATGGGGAGATATTACCCCTCTGCAGAGGTGCAGTCAGTGTATTCTACAGCCCCAGCAACTGGGCAATACACAGAGTTAAATGTCAAAACAGTTTGATTTCTGATAATTCAGATTAGCATAAGTACACAGTTTAGATGTCAAAACAGTTCTATTTTAAACAATTCAGTTTAGCATAAATATACCTTTTAAATGTATGAAAACAGTAAACGCCAACCACCGTTTAGTTCTATTTAACCCATAGATAGGACCCTTATCATGTACTACCACTCCAGGCAAGAGTGGACCAGGGAGCAATGGCAATAAAGGGGTACTCTGCATTCCCCAAAGCTCCAGCATTGCTGAAACCTCACCATCAGACTGTTTAGGGTCATATTCAGGACACTCGTTGGGGGAGGAGTCTTACCCCTCTGCAGAGAAGCAGTCAGTGTATTCTACAGCCCCAGCCGACTGAGCAGCTCATAGAAAGTAATGATGGTTATTCCATTACTGGTATTAGTAGGACTGTAGCAAGAGATGATTATTGTGCAGGAGGTCACCATTAAATGTAGCACACATCATTCTAAATCGAATTCTTTCTATGCTAGTTTTCAATTTTAAGGCACAAGACTGAGAAATATTCCTACACAGCATTGATCAAGTTCTACACTGTGGTAGTATCTACATTCTTGTATGCATATGATGTCTATATTATGCTTGGCAAGTAGCTGGTTTATTGTGTTTAAAGTCCTAACATTAAATGTTGCTATATCATATTTACCAACCCCTCCGCTCGGGCAGGATATAACACAAGGTCAATTTTTAAGCGGAGTTTAACAGGTTTGAATTCAGAGTTTTCCTTCTCCTAGACTAGTTGCCCCACCAAGGCTGAAGAACCTAGTCTGTCCTACTATTTACCCATAGCTGGAGGGGGAATAATTGGATTCATACCTTTCCCAAGGGTATTAGTGCTATGTGAAATGCAATCAGTCTGGTCTAGGATTTGAATTTGTGTCGCCGTGTCCAATTCCTACGACGATAACCATTACACCACGGGCACCTCCGTTGCCCGTTAAATGTTGCTATATGAACAATGTTTTAGCTTCTAAGTAAGTTTGATCTGTGCTCTCTAACTGATTTTTTTGAATACTGAGGCCAGAGCTCCAACATCAGCAGAACACACCTCATTTAGCTGTGGGAAGGACAACATGGCTTCTAAGTATGTTTGAATTAGAGAGGAAATCTTTCAATGGCTATTTTTTCCTCATCAATAGACATTACCCATATTTTCCTGACTGAACTATTGAAACCATTTAACTGTATGCAAATTATTTGCTAACTTGAGTTAGCAACAGTTTGCAAAAGATTATAATAAGTTACTTGATATCATAATTGTTAATTACCAGTTACTCTGATGCAGAGTTTAGAATACACTGACAGAATCCTTAGTCGGAAAAATAAGAGGGAGGTTTCCTAGGTACAATACTAAACTGCATTCATTGGTGAAGCTCCAGTTCAGGAAATCTGAGGAGTATGGAGTAACACCTTCATCACCATTAACCCCAGGTCCACTCTGGCATTACTGGAACCTCACCATCAGATTGTTTAGTATCATATCTTGGACACACGTTTAGGAGGGTCTTACTCCTCAGCAGAGAAGCAGTCGGTATATTCTACAGCCCCAACCGACTGAGCAATACACAGAGTCTAATGTAAAAACAGTTTTATTTTAAACAATTCAGTTCAGCATAAGTACACAGTTTAGATGTCAAAACAGCCCCATCTCAGTCAACACAGTTTAGTTCTATTTGACCTACAGATAGGACTCTATCAGGTGGTAACACTCGGAGTCACAGTGGACCTGGGAGCGATGGCAATGAAGGGGTACTTGGCATTTCCCCAAAGCTCCATCATCACCACAGCCTCAACATCAGATTGTTTAGGGTTGTATCCAGATCACTCGTTGCGAGGTGGGGGAGGGGTCTTACTCCTCTGCAGTGAAGTAGTTTGTGTATTCTACAGCCCCAGCCAACAGGGCAAAAGATTATTCAATGACTTATTTTGAGGTAGATTTTCAAAATAAAATTTATTTTAAAGTTTCGAAATAATGAGTACATTTAACTGACAAGAAAACTTGCATTTACTGCTGCTTCTATTCATGAAGAAAAAAAATCGGATAATGAATATAACATCAGCTAGAATATCTAAGATAAGTTATTTACATTATTCATGTTTCTGATGATTATCCTCATATTGGTTCTCATACTCAAAGCATTTCGAATGCTGCCTCCCCCAAGCGTCGTGTTTTCTTTGTCCTTAATCTTAAAAAAAAAAAAAAAAAAAAAAAAAAAAAAAAAGGCATGTTTTTATTTGATTGTCGTAGTGAGTTTTGTTTGTTTTAAAAAAAAAAATCTGCTTAATTTTCAGGATTATTGACAAGGACGAAAACAAAGGGCACCTGAAGATGGCTGGAAGGTATGGTGGTCAAAACATTGCCAGTATAACAACCAAGATGAGGACAATGATCAGAGACAATGTGAAAATTTCACACTCAACTCTGATGATAATATATAGAAAGCCACATATCAATGAAAGAGATGAGTAATCAGTTGTTTTTCTTTTGAGGGAGGGGGTAATTAATTTTAACTTCTCCACTCAACATAAAATTCTCCTTTCCTTCTCTTAAAATGAGATGTTAAACATTTGCATTCATTTGGATATTCTTATCATTTCAATAAATAAAATCGGACTACTCTCATTTTTAAAAATATTAAATAATCTTTGACTTATCCCTTCAAAAGAGCACTTAAAAAAATATTCCAAAAACCGTTAAGCTTTTCTTAAAAAAAAAAAAAATAAAAAAAAAACACACTCTGATATAATTCTATACTATGAAATTGTTTTATTTTTAATCAATCATTGCCAATTATTAATCTAAATTCAAGAAATCAAGGATTTTCAAACTCAACAATATTTAAAGTTAAATTTAGATTTTTTACGTATTTCTAAACATTCTAGTACTAAAAATATAAAATAGAGAAGCCTTTCAGTTTAATTTTGACACAAAACAAAATACGAAACACTAGTGAGGATCGAACTCGTTATTGATCAGTGAGATTGCTTACCGCTGGTTTCTTAGTCTTAAAATAACATTTTGAATGTGACAGTATATTGATTCTCCCATACCAGAAACGAAGTCTACCGTGTTTTCATGTCAAAATCAAAGTAGTTTGACAAATATCATTTCAGAACCAAAATAAAAAAATTAAAAATGAAGTGTTTTCATAAAAGAGGTAATTTTATACATACAAGGCGTGTAAGGGTTTTTACTTCATATCACAATAGCATTTTAAAGGCTACTATGATGTGAAGTGAAAATTTTAAAATTTTTATTAAATAACACACCCACGTTATTTTTTTTTAATTTTAGAAACAAAAGATTTTTTAAATTTTAAATTAAGTAAAATGACAAGAACAGTAAATTATTCTACATAGGTATTTTTTATAATATATAGCTAAAAGTTATTTTATTTTCACTGATAAAGATGTCACCAAGATTGAAAAATAATAAATTAACTTAAAAACATGAGCACATCTTAACTCTTAGCCACTTAATGACATATATATTTCTTTCAAGGAATCATTAAGTCTTCCTTCTTTTATGCGAGAAAAATTACATTTTTTAAAATTCAAAACATTATTTCACACAAAACTCGATAACATTCCCCGCACACACAACCGACTTTATTATTGTAAATAAAACCAACTTTAAATTTTAATTATTGAATTCTAACGGTAGCATTCCAAATATTTTACACATCTGGTACATGGATTAAAAATCCAGTATTCGGAAAAATGTTTTTAGATTTTATGACCATTAACAAACTGACAGTTAATAATGTAATTGTAATCAGCCGTAAATTAAAGATTCTTTTTATTTAATGTTTAAAATACATCTCGCAAGATGTTATGTGTAAATTTCAAATGATACCAAAAATTCTCTTTTCAATTTTATCAGCTAATTTAAAAAATTTCTTGGTTGCGTTCCAAAAAAAAAAACAAAAACAAACAAACAAACAAATTACAAATGTAAGAATTAACGATACGTATACTTAATACTGAAACAAAAAATATATTTCCATTTGAATTAGATAACGTTTAAAACAAACAAGCAAATAAATTCATACATACATACCAGGCACAACATCGTAACTCATTTTCCAATTCTTGCAAAGCGACTAAGGTATTTGACAGGCGTACCGATTTTGGATCTTCCTTAATTTCTTCCATATTTGACGTTGAAAAATATTTGTCTCTTTCAAAGAGTCGTACAAATTAGCACAAACAGTTCCCCAATAATTTCGCCATTTGAGTGTCTACCGCACTAAATGAAGAAAGTAGAGAAAATGACAAAACAAAAGAGATGATATATTAATAATAATCAGCTCATTAGAATGACGATATAAATGTTTACCTATTTCAATAGATTTAATTTTAAAGAGTGAATTTTTAATTAAACTAAAATAACTGGAAACGTAAATAAGAATTTTCTTTTCAATTTTTAATTTTTTGTTGGTGTTGTAAAGCCTACATCTTTCCTATCTCACAATTTTCGCTGAAAGAAGAAAAAAAGCCAACTTTTTTACCTTTTTTGTTTTGATTCATTAAGCAGTTTGTCGAGAAATTTTCATTATTATATTACACTAAAATTACCCGAAAGTAAACAAGTAAAAAAATAAATAAAAAAACATACAGAGATGACTTTCGAAAGATGACTAAAACCATGCGACGACTAAATTCCGCGCCATTTGTCATGAAACCGGAAGTACTTCCTTTTTCGTCCCAACATTCTCCAATTTATGATGGAGAACGATGGCACGGGCGAAGGCCATCATCCTAATGAAGAAACATTTCTGATGATTTAATGCCCTGCCGTGTTTAGGAAGGTCCTTCGCTTGTTTACTGAGGATCGTATCTCTGACAATCAGTGAATCATTTTACAAATTAATAGCGAATATCTGACAAGAATTGCAGAGGCGAAACGGCGACTTCCAAAGAAGGTAAAAAGATTCGAATCGTCTGTCTGTCTTATTGTATATGCTTGTGTTGCTGTTATGCATTATATTTATTTCTCTCTCTCTCTCTCTCTCTCTCTCTCTCTCTCTTTATGTATGTAATCTACATAAGGCTCAAACATCCCTGCCTTATATAGGTAAATGAATTAATCGAGAAAATGAAATTGTTAACAGTTTTACATTATTTATTATTTAGCATCTTTTTCTTCATAGATTTATCAGTAAAAGTGAGCCTACTACTTGTGACCGGAAGTAATATTGCTTTTGACTTGTAGTAGTAGAAATATCAAAAGAAACATAATCATTATTAGTTGCTCTCACATCTGTCTGATTATATATATATATATATATATATATATATTAGTTATACTATTGACGATTTACTAAACTGTTTTAACGATTTATTTAAAGAATCTCATCTACGACATAGCTTTTTATTGCCTACATTTTATCGTGTTCCCTATTAAAAAAAACCTTTCAGTTAGTTTTGCTGGTCTTGTTCGATATCAGGTTTCATTTTTGCAGGTGAATTGTGAATGAAAATTGTTATACTGACGTCATTTTATTTCCCTTTCTACTAAATTTACCGCGATGCAAAATTCAGACAATCCATTTAGGGCTTGATGTAAAATTTATAACTACTCTTAAAAATGTTATGCTTTCGATCAGTTCTGTCATGTAAATCTGTGTGTGTTGTTTCAGTGAACACAAAATGAGGGATTCATTTTTTATGTGTCTATCTCTTACTTTACCTTCTTATAAATGCAATGACGAGGAAAGTCAAACGATATTCTGACTGATTCATATTCGTGTGAAAACCTTACTGTTAAATTTAAATGGATTACTTGAATACAAAAAAAAATGTAAAGGGAAACCAGAAATAGGTCTGTGGAGTACTATTGCTCTTAAAGATTAGCTAGCAACTGAAGCACTTGTTTATTTAAAATAATTCATAATGTAAGTATCTGTTTAAATTTTATTTTTTAAAAAGTGGGGGGAATGATGTTAAAATACACTCCCTCTGAAGGGCCGTGTTCATGAGAAAATATTGAAAAAAAAAAAAAAAAAAAGATCTTTCCTTTTTATTTTTCTTTAATGTTTCAAGAGAAATAGCGTTGATAAATTTATTTATTTTTAGCCTCTTCGATTGACAATTTCATCTCCAAGGAAGAATTTATGCTGTTCGTTCATACTGAAGAAGTGGAAAAATCACGAAAGATTTTTTTTTTTTTTAATTATTTGCTATATTTGTAAGGACAAGTCTAAACGAATGACGAACTCTTAAGATGAATCAATTTAATTTATTATATGTATATTGTACACCAGAATCACATTTTGTCACTGATAAGGAAAATAAGTTCATTGTTAATTTGTTGGTTTCACAGGTTGGATGAGTGTTTAGTCGGTTGAATAAACAAACAAACAAACAAAAAAGAACAAAACTATTCTTTTTTTTTTTTTTCTTTACCGTCTTATATTGAAAAATTCCGTGTTTCTCTTTCCCTAACAAAATTCTGCGTAATATCCCCGCTACGCAATCATTAAAAACCCGTTTCTCGAATGGAGGAAACTGTTCTTGACTTGGAACAGTTTTGTACACTACAGCAGAAAAATATCTATCAAGAATCCGACTGACACAAATTGAATTATAAAAATGAATCCCCCTATTTATGACCACTTTGCTTGTATAAACCTAAATTGTTAGGGTGCTTTTTTTTGTCTGGTTGGTAGTTAAGTATATACACAAAATATATATAACTAAACTACTAGTTTCTTTGCTCTTCTGACCATCGGTGGTTCCAAAATAATGGTGGATGTATTTATTAATTCTCAACTCGATGTAATAAAATGGACTGGTCTGTTTTAAATTGAAAAGCCTGTTTAGATATTTGTCATTTATGTTTTCATTTAATTTCACCTTTAGTTCAAGGTGTACGACATTCAAATTTCTTTCCAGAATACGTAGATGCCTGTCTGTCAGTGTC
Organism: Sepioteuthis lessoniana; assembly: GCA_963585895.1. Classification (NCBI taxonomy): domain Eukaryota; kingdom Metazoa; phylum Mollusca; class Cephalopoda; order Myopsida; family Loliginidae; genus Sepioteuthis; species Sepioteuthis lessoniana. The sequence continues at coordinate 14,130,886 of OY757919.1, forward strand.
CCAGAATTTACTGTAGGATCGTCATAATTTCCTCTGTTATATAAAAATTTTGGGATATTGCATGTAATTAAAATTAACAAGACTAATGTTTTTTGGTTTGTTTGTTGTTGTTTTTTTACTTAATTAATAGAAAAATTAGATTTAAGAGTTAAATTTTGTGTATATTAAACCTATTGACTTACCTTATTTGGTCAGTGGTGAAATTAAAAAAACAATTGAAAATATTTTCAGTTTCTCAACAATTTTATCAAGTAACAAGAATGATATTTTTGATGATGCATATTTATTTATTTAGCTTTTAGTCTGGTACAAGACTACATTTCTCTATCTTCCTAATCTTCACCCTTTCCGCTTTCACTTTCATCAGTAATTGAATTAATTGACATGCATTTTTAACTAAATTTGTTCATTCACACCTACATCTAAACGTGAATAGTCTTACATGGTTTAAAGGTTTTTGTTGTTTGTTTTTTTTTTAAATATTACTTAGAAATTTAGAAATAAAATGTTCTGATCTAGTCGGAGGACGATGTTTTTTCTGTCGATTGTCAATTTACTTAAAAAAAATGTTTTAATGAATTTAGTCACCGAAGACTCACAATATCATTCATTAAAATAAAACTGTATTAGGATTATTTGTACAATGTATAAAATTTGAGAAAATAGCATCCAATATATTATCAGCTTGCAATTTTAGCGTATTTTAAGTCAGGATTTTAAGACATGAAATTATTTTCTCGTTACGTTTTACATTTTTTTATCATTTTATTTTATTTTTGTGTTTAAGTTTTTAATGAAAAGTTTTCTTGAATAAATTGATAAATGATAAAACAATTTCAACTGGCAATTAAAGAAAAATGGATGATTTATAATCTTTTACGATGTTTCATTGAATCATTTTCTCGTGTGAATGAATAGACAATATGTCACAATAGTTAAACGTTTTACAGTCTCTTTTCAGTTGTTATTGTTACTATTGAAAGATTTTTTTTTGTTTTTGTTTACTTTCTCTCATATCTTATCAAAGATTGAGACTAAAACAAAACAAAATTTATTATAATACTGGGAAATGGGGAATCATTCCTCACTAGCCTGAGGGAGGAGTCCCCGTGGCTTAATGGCTTGCATGTTGAACTACGAAATCGTAGAAAGCGAGTTCGAACTCTAGTCACGCTATTACTTTCTCTTTCGGACTAATATCCTTGGAAAATATGAACTGTCTGATACCCCCTAACTATGGGTTAATAATACCACACTCTTCTTTGGCATTAAGCAATCCACGAAAATTGATATACCATTAAATAAACCCAAGGAACAGCCTTGATCTTTGTTTTCGGAATATATCACCATTTTGGAGTAGATATTGCAAGTATTTGGTACCTCAGTAACCTTTTTTTTTCTTTCTTTTCTTTTGAAGACTGCCTTATTGTTTAAAAAAAATAAGTTAACAATTTATTCATAGAACATTCTGTTGACTGTGATTCTATTTTAAAACACGCCTTATTTAAAAATTTCTACTGGAGCTTTTCATGATAGGAAAAAGTGATTCTAATAAGTTAAGGTGTGTGACCAAATGCTTAATAATTTTATTAAGCATTTTTATATTTAATATGAAAACCAAATCACTATTTTTTTTTTCAATGTAACTTTTTGCACCTATTCTAAATTTTAGATTAGTAGGCACTAAAAAGATATTCGTGGCTAATTCTTTTTATTATTATTATTATTATTATTATTATTATTATTATTATTATTGCTTTTAATTAAAACCTTCTACTTAAAAACTTTGTCAGAGTTAAAAAAACATTAATTTTCCAATTGATTTTAGACCATAGATATATAAGAGACCTTGTTGACAATAAATACTATGCTGAAACGAACTTGTATTATAAATAGAATCTCCCACCCCCGTAAAAATTTGTTGTTAGTTTTTTACGAGACTTATCAAGATGAAAAGTGCAGATGAGCATCTAAGTTAAAAACTTAAAATCTCTAGACGTGTACTGCTGTTATATGAAGCAATCTAATAAAAAGTAATTTAGATTTTTTTAATAGGTATTTATTAAATTTGAACCAAGTTATTAACTAAAGGTTTAAACTTGACGTATTGTAAACTTAACAAAAATTGACAAGTCATATTTCAATATGTTCTAAAAACATAAATAAAAGGTTTCCCACCTGGCAAAGTAGAGATATTTTGTTCATCTGCTGATAAAGTCTTCCTTCATCATAGTTTTTATTTATTAACTTAAATTGAATTATTTTGTCATGTGAAAGGGAATAATCCTTGGAATTATAATGTTTTATCAAAAAGATTACCACTCCAAACCTGGAAAAATGAATGAAAAAATATCAATACTTTCTGTATGGTAACTCCTACATTCATACTAAAATCAACTTAATTACCTGTTAAGCAGGTTAATGAAAGATATATTTTTTACTGAAGGAGCTATGATAACTATGTACATTGTTTCTCTTAAAAAGTAACTTTAAATAAAGCAATTGATCCCTACAAATTTTTGTAATAGCTTTATAAAGTAATGTTGAGACGATAGTTTTGATCCTAGGTAGTTTATGAAGAGGAAATGAATGACTGTTTCATGTCCCTTAGCCCTTTTGATTAAGAAAAAATCTAAAATCCTATTTACTGTCATTGGTATCATTATTTCTATTGCCTAAGTGTAAATTTTGTAATTAATTGCAAAAGTTTACCAAACTTAAAATTTAATTATATACTTTTTCCTATGAATATAGTATATTTTAAGTTTTACATATACAAAATGGTCCTAGTAGATAGATGTCTACTGTCCAAGCCAAATATTAAGCTAAGAGTTTGCTATTAATCTTATATTATAACCCATGAACAATCACCTGGTTTCATTTTATTTTATTTCCAGTAGATGATAACTAAGTGGTTGTTACAAACTTTCCTGACAACTTGGGATACTAGTGGCTTACTAATTACTGATCATTCATTTTCCCATAAGTCTTATATTTATTTTCTCTTTATTTTCTACCATCTTGTAATCATATGTGATTATTTTATACAAACAGTAATATTCTATGTTACACACACACACACACACACACACACACACACACACACACACCACAAATGTGTATGTTCATTTTAATATCAAGATGAAAATATCAAAAAAGAAAAGGACTTGTGACCAGTTAGGTTCCTGTTGTAACAGTAGTCCTTGATAATACTGATGCTTCTATTTAAAAAGTAACAGAGGATTTTAATAAGCATTTAGTTGTAATTAAATTGGAAATTGCTTTATTGCTTAAGTTATATATCATCTTAAGTGCATTAGTCTAATAAAAAATTCTGATGTGATATACTATTTATGCTTGGTTATAGTTATACCTCTATGTAACTTTATCTTTGCATAGGTATATAATAATGATAATTTTCTATTGATGGATATTAATTTATTTTTATTAACTAGAAGAGCTAAGCACTGGGATTTATTATTTTACTTGACTAATTGAATCTTATTCTTGATTGTGGTAAAAGATCATCAGTGAAGCCATTTTGCTATGTTAGGTCACCCTGTTTATCAATAGATCTGAATTAATATTGACTGCTAAGTAAGTGACTGATTCTTTTATTACCAAAAAAATATTGGATTATTGATATCAACTAAAAACAATCTCATCAATAACTGATACATTGATAATGGGAAAAAAATTGATTTCATTATATAAGTTACCTATTTTGCTCTTTTTATTCATGTATCAAAAAGGGATTTACAATATCATGTTGAATCAGATAATATTCATAGAATTTATATTATAATTAACTGCAAGTAAAAAAAAAAACAAGTGGAAGTATGCTATAATTAGAATTTAATTGTTATTTCTCTTGAGAAAATATACTGATCACAAATACATTCTCGATTATTATAATCAAGTTGGAAATTGGATTTTATATTGAGCATTCATTTTCAACATTTTTGTACTAACAAATTTTGCTACATTCTGTTATTTTTACTATTACACAGTATCTAACAAAAAATGAATGATTATAACATATGAAGTGGTTTCATTACATAAAAGAACTTGTCCAAACCATTTAAAATTTGTATATGTCTATCATCTTTTAATACACCATTTAAGAATCAATGAAATTAAAGCCATGTTCAAAAGAGTTCCTTACAAAATTTTTTGAAGACTTTGTTCTATGAGAACTTGCAGTAGAGTATTTATGTATTAGGTTAAATTTGCATCTGACATTTATTTTTAATGAAAAACTTGAAATAAAAAATTCACTTAGTATATGATATTGTATTATTCAAAAGGATTTAAAAGAAATTTTGATGTAATTTTTCTAAGTAATGAAAATTGATCACTTAGAATTCTAACCAGCTTTGAGAGAATTGGGTTAGGACAGTGCATTCATGAGAATATTTTTGAGGATGTTATGATTTTCTGCTTTTAAGAAATTTTTTTTTATTAATTCTGTACATACCAGACACTCCTTATTGTCAGTGTTGAATACAATGTATAACCCTGTCCTAGGTTACAGATGAGTTTTTAATCATATTTGATTTGTTAAAAAATAGATTTGCCTGTTAATTATCATATAGGTGAATATGACTAAATTCACTAGCCTATTTTCTACTTTCCATCCGTATTTTGAACTGTACAGAGTTAATTCTCAAAGAAAAAGTAAAAACAACTGTGTTTATATATTTTCAATAAAATCGCACTGTGTGTGTGTATAAAAAGTGTGTGTGTGTGTGTGTTATATACCAGTTTATTGGCATAATGGTTAGTGTGTTCACCAATGGCCTGGGAGACTAGCTTTCCATCACATGTCAAGTCATATAAATGACAAAAAGATGATACTAGATGCCTCCTTGCATAACAGTCTGTATTATAAGGTAATGTTCAACAGTAAGCGGAGCAATCCAAGGAAAGGAATAGAGCCCTCCACTACACACTAAACTTAGTGTAGTAGCAACTTAAAAGTGAGTCTTCAGTTCGCCTTTGACTACCGTTGAAATACTTATTTACTTACCTATGTAAAGAGAGAGAAATTGATAACAGCGTGATCCAAGGAGGAGAGAATTACCAAGAAACAAAG